>JBAMBP010002894.1:0-304153 GCA_037044515.1 Phortica magna | reverse complement strand
GATAGCAGTGCAGCTGATAAGGGCGATAAAAACAATTTGTGAAGAAGAATTGATTGTTGTTTTCTCTGTGAACTTTTAATTTTTGGTTATTTGTGTAATCAGCTAGTGTTATCTTTGTTACATTTTGTTTATATTTTACGCGCGCAAAATTCTAGACCTTCTAGCGCATGGCTCTCTAGACCTTATTTTCCTAAGACTTTTCGCCATCTAGCAAATGCAAATTAAAATGAATCCGTCTTTAATTCGTGCAGAGCCTGAGAGATGTCGTTGCCCGCCAACAGGCTTTGGTTAGCAAGACTTGCCTTTGCCTTGGTAATTCGATGCTAATTTGTCTACTTTTCACGCTGCCTTGAATTTGTCGTCATTTAATTCAACAGACAAAGAGAACAGAAAAAAATTGGTTCGCTGACGGTGTCATTTTCTCCCCTTGACGACGTTGTATTTTGACTTGACTTTAAAATAATCCTTGTATTTTTTTTGTAGGCGCCGTTTAAACTTAATTTACTTTTTTCCATTTTGTTACAGGTAACATTGAGGCGAGCATAAAAGTGACCAGTTTAGTTTTTAAGAGTAGCAGTTATCAATATCAAACCAAAGAAATCGCGTATGGCAAACAAAAATTAACATTGTCTCAGCCGTCAAACATTCTGAAATTCTCTAAGGAATAAATTAGTAAGCAGAGCGCATATCCAAACTGAAAGTAAACATAAATGGTTTCTACTTTCATTGGACTATTGGGTATGTATTTCGAAAAAAAGTTGATGAAATTTTGTTATTTAAACATATTCATATACGATTTCTTTGTTTTAGATATACAATCATGGTGGGAGATACCGTGCATATCACATTTTTGTTCATTGTTTAGTTCAGCGTTTGATTTGCCTGATATTGATATTGAGGTGAGTAAAGTGTTGTCCTCTCATTAATATAACATGATAATTTTACTGTTCCTCTTAACTAGGATTTAGAGTCCGCGTTACTTTCCGATGGTACAAGCGAGGACGAAGTCGATCAGGTCGCCTTAGTGCCCGAATTAATAGTGCGCCTTCTCAAGGGCTGCGATGCCCTGCGATCGGTTGCAAGCGAAATAACACATAGCAACTATCAGATGTTCTTGCGGCGTTTCTTACGCCAACAGTGTCGCATACATCAAACTGAAAATCACTTTGACACCGATATCGACTTTCAATCGCTACCCGTACGTAAACGTCTACAAATACTGCATGATCTCTGTCATTTTCGTCTTGATTCGGTTGACGTTCAAGTAATACTCAGTAATTTAGAGGCAGATAGTCTACGCGTTGAACCTCTCGGTTACGATTCAAAGAACTCGGGTTATTGGTATTTCTACGGTACACGTTTATATCGTGAGGATAAACCGCCATCAGGCAATAAATCATCGGCTAGTGGTAGTAGCAACAACAACAGCAGTTCTGGGCCAAATAGAACAGGCGCTGTGTGGCAAGTGATCTGTTTCACCGAGGAGGATTGGCAGAATTTAGCTAGTAAATTCAAGTCTTCGACAAATTCGAAGGAACGAGAACTATATCAAATACTTGACGAGAATTTTTTACCCAAGTTGCCGCAACTGTTTCGTGAACGTGAACGTTTAAGACGCAGAAAGTGAGTATATCCGAAAATAATTTCATTATGAAAACTTATCGTATTAGTTCAACTAATTTTTGTATTTTATTTTAAGATTGCTGCAAGTGCGTAACTCCAGTCGCATACGCAACATTGTTGAACTGAAGGCACGTCAAGAGCACGAACGATTGCAACGCGAACGCGAGCGCGCAACACGCGAACGTAATAATTACAATTTTGAACAGCCGGCAAAGCCGCAGTGGGCACAGAGTCGACAGCGCAGACGGTTAGCAACAGCTGAATTATAGATTACAAAATAAAAAAATAAAGAAAACAAACAAAAACCAACAACAACGACAGTAACAAAAGCACATTACAGTTAATAAAACCAACCAACCAATCAACAACCAATCAATTAAATAATTTATCAATTAATCAACCAAGCAAGAAGCTGTAATAATACCTTAACCGAAACACGCGCCACGAATTCATAAATCTCACCACACACACCAACAGTCAACACAAATTACAAAAAAAAAAAAGAAAAGAAAAACAACCAACAACAACAACTGGACCAACTAAAAGAATCTACAGCAACACTAAATTCACCTACACTCAAACGCATATACATCAAAATTAAACGCTTTGATTTCCTATTAAAGTTGTTTTTTTTTTTTTATTTAATTTAATTATCTATTTTCGGTTTATTATATTTTGTTTCGCAAATTGATTTTTTTTTTGTTTGTTTTTTTTTTTTATTAATGAGTTTGTTGAATCGGCGAGCATAAGTATGTAATGAGAGTGTGTTTTTGTGTGCTATTCAAAGCTCGTCCAATTCGAATGCTCTAAACTCAGTCAAAAAACCAAGATACTAAGCCTCATTAAAACAAGAAACCATCTCCCATTGTACAAAAACGTAAAACGTGCGTAAAATCTCTAAAAATCAACACTTTAACATCTGTGAAAAGAAAAGTGAAGGCAAAGAGAAGCAAAGCGAAGAAAAGAAAGAAAGAAGCAACAAGTGACCGTGTTCATTCGCGTGTGTGCATTCAAAACGACGGATCAGGAGTGTGACAGTGTCGTGCGACGTCATTGAATTGAATTTAATTTATTTTTGGAATTGGATACTTTGGTTTAAAAAAAAAATAAATAAAAAAGAATTATGTAAGCATGCTTATTGTTAGAAATTATATTATAATATTATTTTCTATTTTCGCATTATTTCATCAGATATATTAATTTAATTTGGCAAACTTAATTTTTTATTTCTGTTTATAATTTTGTCAATTTATTTTAATTCATCAAATGCATAACAGTACATTTTAACTTTCTGAATTAAAAAAAAAAAACAAAAATAGTTATTTAAAATTTTAAACTTTAAACTTACAATTTTTATTTACAACAAATACAGTTCGCAATCTACCTCAACGGCCAGCGGTATCTCCACTTATGCGAGCTCATTGAGACGTACAACAACAACAAATTCAAGCGAATTTTTATGTCATAGAGAGACCTTTTGTCTTTCACCGGAAACCGACGAAATTGACAAAGAGGACAACGAACAAAGCGACGAAGCGGAGTTGGCTGTCGAGGAAATCTCATATCAAAGCCGTGATAATTGTACGGACGACGACGTAAAACTTCATAAGTTACAGTCAGACGAAGGCAGTAATAAACTTGACGAGGACGTTGATGTACATTACGTTGAAAATATTGATTTATATCGTGGACTTGAACAGTTGCAATTGGCCGAGTCTAAAGAGTTTCGTTCGCCAAATCCACCCTTGAAGGAAAAAAAATCTCATCATAAAAAAAAGAAGTCAGGAAAGAAACAGAAAAAGAAATCAAAAGAACATCATCATCATCACCGTCGGCGTCATAAGCATGTTAGTATTGGTGACGAAGGTAACGGTAATAACAGCAGTAGCAGATCAAGCAGTAGTAAATCCCATCGTCGCCAGGACCAAGTTCAATTAGCGCAGCAACAGGAGGAGCAACAAGAGGAAGACGATCAGTCGCCGAATCATAGTATCAGCAGCAACAACGAAGAGCTTCAACACACAAAGTTAAGTGCTGAAGATAAAGAGAATTTTTGTAGACAATTGCAATTACTAGATGCATCGTCAGCAGCTGTTGCAGTCGCAGCTAATATTGTTGAATTGAATTTAACAACAGCACTAAGTGACGACGAAATAGAACAAGTCATTGTAACGGAGCCGAACAATAACAACACAACTAACATCATTCAAAGCGTACATACAACAACAGCACACCAACCAACAACTAGCACAGTGACAACACGCAGAAAGGAAAGAAATAATAACGTAACGGAAACCATGGCACCTGCAGCTAATGTTAAGTTGCCCGGACGACAAACAAATAATTCACTATCATCATTGACGGGCAACATATTTATACCGACAACAGGAGCCACCACTACGACCAGTGCAACAAACAGCAGTACCAGCGGCACTGTCGCTAACGGCGCTAACACGTCGGAGCGACATGGCACAGCACGGGAAACGCACGGAAAATCAATTGGCAAAACGACGTCAAGTTCTTCGTCGGGCGGCTCGAAAAAACACAAGTCAAGCTCATCGGTAGCATCAAGTACAACGGAAAAGACCAGTTCTCATGGTCGCAATAAGAAGCTTGTGGCGACGACCACATTGGAGTCTGCTGAGCCTGCGGCAACGTCGACATCGAAAGAGCTTACGGCACCAGCGGACTCTTCGGACAAGAGTGGCGATGAGTAAGTTTGTCGTTACTTTCTATCAAAATAGAGACTTTTTTTGACTTTTTGCATGTTGTATCCATCGAAGCTTTTATTGTAAATAAACTTACTGCATTGTATTTTCATTTAAACATTAACATTTGTTTTTTAACTCATCCTTAAGTTCATTGAATGCATGTTCCTGGCTAATATATCTAAAATATTTCCATGTTGTAAATATTAAAATTAACCAATTGATTTGTATATCGTAATTCCCTTCTTATAAACAATCAACAACAACAATGACGACAAATTCAACGTTCGTTCATCACAACCAACAACATTATACCGCCTACCATAACCACTGCGTAATTCGAATCATTATTGATTGAATCGCGTACAGAAATAGTTGTAGTCATGTAAATAGTAGCACCAATATCATCATTACCACAAAGAAAAAAAACAACAATAATAATAATCATCATCATCACCACAACTACAACAACAACGGTAATCACCAAAATCATCATCATCATAGCAGTAAACATGCAACGCGAAGTTGTAGTAATTTGAATCAACGAACTACAACAACAACAACGCCAACATCACCTAAAGTGGAAAGTGGCACTGTTAAACATGCAACTAATGCACATCATACTAACAACACTCATCCCCATTCTAATAAACTTAATAAAACTAATTCCAATCACCTTAATTCTCATCACACAATCTCCGTAAATCAATGTCCACCTTTACCACCACCGTCGTTGCAAAATTTCCACTCATCAACAAACACAATCACATCCGCATTCACAACAACTATAACAACAACAAACATTTCGAACAATTCGAATCATGCTGCGAATATTCTTAGCTTCACTGAAACTGAAGAAGTCCTCCAAATTGGCATGCACAAAGTGCTTGTCTATGTAAAGAATCATCGTGACGCTTGGCCTTTTATGGATCCTGTTGAGGAGGACATCGCTCCGCGTTATTATCAAATAATAAGAAGGTTAGTCAGTCAGCCAGTGTACCGAATATGGAAAATATTGTATTTAATTATATTCTTACTATCTCACAGACCCATGGACTTGCTCAAGATGGAACACAAGTTAGACAATGGCGATTATCAAAAATTTGGTGAATTTCGGAATGATTTTCGTTTGATTGTCAACAATTGTCGTCTTTATAATGGCCACAACAATGGTATGCATTGAAAATAAGCTACAATCTTTTCAAATCATTAAATTTTGTATTTTATTTTCAGAGTACACCGAAATGGTGAATAATTTACAGGATGCTTTTGATAGAGCAACAAAAAAGTATTTTGTTAACCTTTCCGACGATGAGGATGATGATCCAAATCTTAGCTATCCTGCAACCGATTCAAAAATGAATGTTTTTCGTGAGAAATACTTAAGTAAGAAATCGAAAGAGTCTACAGAGCAAAAAACCATCAGCTCAACACAAAAAGGAACAGCTACCGCTGTTTCCTTAAAAAAACGTGTGAAGACGCAGGAAGTCAATGCTGCAAGCAGTGGCGAAGAGAGCGTAGATGATGAGACAGCGGAAAATATTCAGCGTATCAATAGACGGAAACGTAAAGAGAAAGATAAACGGCGCAAAAAGAAATCGAAAAGTAAAGTTGATAAACATTTCGATGATAATGTCATGACTGACGACGACAAGAATGAGCTTGAAGAAGAGGAACCGCTGCCTCGGCCGACGACTCAAGTCAAAAAGAGTAAGGAGAAAACAA
The DNA here is from genome assembly GCA_037044515.1 of Phortica magna. NCBI lineage: Eukaryota > Metazoa > Arthropoda > Insecta > Diptera > Drosophilidae > Phortica > Phortica magna. Next base: position 298,097 of record JBAMBP010002894.1, on the reverse strand, counting down.
AGGTAACAAAGGACGCAAGCAAACGTGGTAATATCAATGCACGTAAATCAAAAGTTGATGTTGATGCTGTAAGTAGTAAAACGTCAGTTAAGGCGGTTAAAAATCAGAAATCCAAAAAAGGCAATGGCAGAAAATCAAACAAAAATCAACATGATTCGGGTGAGAGTGATGTGGCCAGCGAACAAATGGATAAAACAGATTTTGAGAGCGATGTGGATGATGAAATGGAGGACAAGAGTTTCAAAGTGAAATCAAAACCAAAAAAGGTGAATGCGCGAACGATTGCTGCACAGAAGAAAAAAGGTGTTCAAGTATGCGATTCGAAAGTGAAGCAGCCAACACCTGTTAAGCGGCAAAAGGGCAAAGTGAAACAGCCAACACGAGGATCAAATGCATCCAAGTCAAACAGCAATGTTGCCGACGACAATATGAGTAGTGACAGTGAGGGCAAGCCGCATATAGATTTACCGCCAACGGCAGCAGCTGTGCTTGCTGCATCAGCAGCGGAAATCGAAGAGGATGTAGACGATGACGAGGATGATGATAATGATTCGCGTTCGCGAAGTATGTCGCCATTTAAAGTGGATCTTCATAAGAAATACTCAAAAAGTGCACTTAATGATGATCTCTCCGAACTGTTGACGACAGTAAAGAAAGTACAGAATGCGGAGACTAATAAACTCCACGCTCGTCATAAGTCAAGTGATAATGATGCAGATGACAATGAGAATGACATTAAGTCATTGTCGAGTCATGCCACATCTAAATCGCGTAGTCCCAGCATTGAACGTGAAGATAAGCATTCATTGAAGCGTGGAAGAGCACCAAAGTCGGAAGCAGTTATCACACCAAAAGATAAAAATACAGATAAGCAAAAGGATAAGAGCAAAAAACCCAAAGAGGATCCAGCGGCTGCAGCAGCTGCAGCGGAACAAGCCGAGCTTGAGATGTTATTGCCGTTCTTGGACAAATATGATGTAATCAAATATCGACGAAGTCGAGCATTGCAGGCACACACAACTGCCACAGTGACAACTACAGCAGATGATACCAAGACCAGCAGCAAAGCAAAAGAAACACAATCTAAAAAGCGTGAAGTATCTAGAGGGGGCGGAAGCAGCGCCAAAACGCAGGAACAACTACGAGATAAGGCGACGGAAAACAACAAAAAGAAGACTAAGAGTGTAAAAGAGTCATCAAAGCCAGTTAAGAAATCAGCAGTAGTCGAAAAACAGCCAACAGTAATAAAAGTTGAAGAGAAGCCATCGCCAGAGAAAAAATCTACAGCAAAGCCTGTGGATCACGGTTTTGCGACTGGCACATCAGACGATGTAGAAATCAAAGAACCAAAAACTGGTGGCAACAAAGTGAAAGAGAAGGCAGCACCAAAGAAACGCATTGATAAGCAAATGCCTCCTCCAGCGAAACCGCTCGATAAGTCATCAGATAAAACGGTTACGTCCCGCAAAACAATTACCAAAAAGAATGCCGGTGCAAATAAATCCTTAAAAACGAATAATGGTGCTTCTTCATCCGGTACCAATCCAAATTTAGAGGCTCTTGATGTTGAAACAGAGCAAACTCTGAAGGATATCAATCGTTGGTTGGAGCACACGCCCCGCTTTTCTGAGTTTAGTTCGGCGAGTAATTCACCTTCACGTTACAATCTGTTAGATGACTTCGATGCGGCAATAGCTTCCAAGTTGGATGGTGCCGATTTCCGGAGACCCGAGGCAATTGCTGCAGCACCGAAGTCTGAGTTAGTGTCAACAAAGTTGACCGAAGCTCTGAATGACTTAGTTACCGAGGGACCGAAAAAGAATGAAACCGCCAGCACATCAGATGTTTTGCCTGCTGGCAGTAGTAGTGGCAATGTTGGAGGTAATGCTAGCAGCGTTAGTTCCAGTTGTGGTACACCGCCGCATTCAATTACCTCAGGCAACTCAATTGGCAGCACGTCAGCTACTGCTGCGTCTTCGAACAACTCTTCGGTAAATTTACCATCGATTGTTTCGCTCACATCGCCACATTGTGAAACGCCACCAACACCTGTGGCGTCTGTTTCCCCCGTCGCAGCACCAACACCATTAGTAGTGCCCGTAAAATCAAAAGAGCCAAATACAACACAACTATTGCTGCATCCTCCACCGCCACCACATATTAAACAACAAATGGCTAAGGAAACGAAACGTAAAAATCTCAAAGAAAAGCAAACGGCAGCAGCTGCTAGTGCGCAACAAAAAAATAAGGCTAACGTCATGCGCACCATTGATCGCTTGCAACCGGGCAAAGCCAAGGGCAATCTTATACAGAACGTTAATAAGCCTGACGAACTGTTTCCACTGGGATCAGCGGTCACAAGTCTTTCGACGGTTGTCTCAAAGACAAAAGAGCTTAAAAACGCACTTATGACCGAGACAAGTGATAGTGCGCCTAAGTTAAGTCTCGGAACTGTGATTAAAACGCAAGATTTCGCCTTAGGTAAATCACTTGATGAGCTGGCCAGTAAAACAGATGAAAAAAAGACGTCAGATGAAAGTCACGATTTAGAGACTAAAAACGAGGATGATAGTAATAAAGATGATGGTGTCGTTAGTGAATCGTTAACTAAAGAGCAACCAAATAGTTTTGGTGCGGCACTTACACTCGGTAAAACCTTGGAGAAAACTAATGAAGCACTCAAAGTTGATGCCACAAAAGAAAAGCCAAATTTAAGTGCATGGTTTAAAGCTTTCGGTGGTCCTAAAGTGGCTAAAAAGACAGAAGAGGAAGAAAAGCAACAGGAAACCCACGATACCTTCGGTAATACAAGTGCGAGTAAACCTGGTGAGACAGGCTCTTCGAACAATGTGCCGCTATGCGCACAGTCGCCTTCAATCATTCCCGTTGCAGGACAGAATTTTTCGCTGCCGACCGCTCCACGTCAACGTAAACCGAGTACGGGCAGCACCACATCGGAGCGATCTTCTTTTAGCCAAGATCCTGACTCACCACGCATTGCGATTGATGAGCGTTATGGTTCTTATGCCTCTGGTGCCTACACATCGCCCATTGGTGCCTCACCGATCGGTGCTTCACCTATAATGGTTTCACCCAAACCCAATGATGACAACAACAAAGCACCCACATCGCCTTATCCATTGAATGGTGCCATCAAGGTCGGTTTCTATCAGGACACCACAACAAAAAGCAGTCCCGACAAGAGTTGCAGTCCTAGGGAAATGACATCGCCGTATCCTCAATACTCACAGCACATCTACTCCTCCGCTTCATCGCCAAATGTCTCCACACCGGAATTAAGTGGCAATTCACCTTATGGGGGTGGCAATAGCTACAATCCTTCTGGTTCAGAGGCTTCGAAAACACCCGCCTACTCATCCACGTCACCATTGCCGCTTATGTATGATCAATACAAACAACCGCGCTCACAAGAATCCGATTACAATTCATCAATGAGCCCGAGCACGCCAAACCCGCATTCACCTTATCAACAGCCACAGAGCTCGCCTTATACAACCCCACAATCACACCAGTCTCCATATCATGCGCAATCTCCTTACCATCAGCAGCCGAACTCGCCTTATCACCAGCAGCAGCAGCAACAACAACAGACAGCACAACAAACACCACTTCAACAACAACAGCAGCAGCAGCAACAATCGCATAGCCCAACAACGCATCAGCAGGCGCTAAGTCCGATGCAAAGTAGTGTTGATTCACCCGCCTCCTCTGCGGCTACACAGCCACCGACACCAATACCGCAATCGCCTGTAGAACAGCAACATTCACCATATCAGCAGCCAGTGTTGTCGCCATATCAGCCACCAGCAAATACAAATGTAACGTCTCCATATGGACAAAATGGACCGACTGGACAATTGATATCTGCAGTACCCAACAATGGCAATTCAGCTACGATTGCCACCAACAATGGTATGTAAAAATGTTGTTTTCTTGAATAAAAAAATGTAATTTTTAATAATTTTTTTTTTTAGTGCTCCCACCAAATGGCGCCAATGCTAATGGTGTCTATGCATCAACAGCGCCGCATGACAGTTTTACGCAATCTCAGCAGCAACAGAAAATTTTACAACCGGAGGGTCTACATGCTCTGTACAATCCTCCAACGCTTATAAATCCTGTAACAGAGCCTTCAAATACACCTATCAATAAAGGAACGGGTCATGATTGGAATCTTAGCCAATTACTTCCTGTACAACAGCAACAACAACAACATCATCCAGCACAGCAACAACTCCTTGCTCTTGCTACTAACAACCAACAACAACAACAACAACAGCAGCAGCAACAAACTCATAAGCCCAAGTATCCGACTTATGCCCAATATCAATCGACGAACGCTGCTGCCAGTGCTGCAGCTGCAGCTAATAGCGATGTCAGCAATGCACATAAGGATGATCCACAACAGAAAATTGCACCGCCTAGCTATGCGAGTTCTGACGTGACTAACTACATGCAGCAAATGCAACAACAAAAAAATAAAAATGTGGCTAGCAATGTTGTCGGCGCTGTGAATCCCTTAAAACGACCGGGTGATGATATAATGGGGATGGACTATAGCGGAGCCAATGTCAGTAAGATGCCGAAAGTTGATGATACTTTAGCACAGCAGCAACAACAGCAACAACAGCAGCAACAACAGCAACAACAGCAGCAACAACAGCAGCAACAACAGCAGCAACAACAACAGCAACAACAACAGCAACAACAACAGCAACAACAACAGCAGCAACAACAGACGCAATCGCAATCATTGCTCAATAAGCAACAGCAAATGTTCAATAGCTTCTTGGGTTCAATGGCTTTTGGAAAGCCTTTGGGAAATATTGCTCCCGATAAAGCATTCGAAATGTATAATCGCGCAGCAGCCATGGGCTTTCCAAAAGATTTGCAACAAAATCCGGCGGTTCAAAGTAAGCAACAACAACAGCAGCAAGCGAATCAGCAACATTTGACAAATGCGACAGGACAACAACAACAACAACCGATGACGCATATGCAACAACAACAAAATCAAAATTATCAACAATCCAAAATGCCAACCCAACAACAACAACAACAAACAGCTCAAACCAGTAGTTTGTTAAGTAAAACACTTATTTATGGTAATAATTTGGCAGCACAGCAGCAACAGCATAATACTTATGCAAATAATCCAACTCAACAACAACAAACGCAACCAACACCTCAATTAAATCACAATTATGATGCTCAGCAACAACAACAGGCGTCGCAACAACATGCGACCGAAAAACCAGTAGTACCCGCAACTGCTGAAAATAGTGGCAACATGTTGAATAATATGCCAAGTGCGCATCATCTGACACATAGTCACCATTTGTCGACATACAATAAGCCCACACCGGCGCCACAAACATACAGTAATCCAGCGACATCGTTGATGCACACATTAACAGAGAGCATTTTGGGTTTTCCATCTGCCTCTAATTACTATGACAAAAATATGCCACCCGCGGCGCACATGTACAGCGCACCGGCAGCGACAACTGGCTATGGCAATCCGGTGCAACAACTACCTGGGAATTATGTGCCCACGGCGCTGAGTGGTGCCACTACGGCAAATGCTAGTAGTCATCAGCAAACACAGCAGCCACAGCAGCAGCAGCAAATACAACCACCGCCGCAACAACAAACGCCAGTAGCGCCAGAGCCGAAAGCGCCGGCGAAACGTGGTCGAAAGAAAAAAGCTTCGACAATAGCGGCTGAAGCAGCGGCAGCTGCGGCGGCAGCGGCTAAGCAACAGCAACAACAACAGCAGCAGCAAGCACAACATCAACAGCAACAATCGACACAACAAGCTACGCAGCAGCAGCAGCAACAACAGCAACAACAGCAACAACAACAGCAGCAGCCACACCAACAGAGTGCAATGCATCCGCAAGCCTCTCAATACAACATGCCGCAAATGCCGGGCATACAACCGGCACATCAAAATGCCGCATCTGCTGCTCATCATTTGCAAGCGCATGCGCAGGCCCTGCAGCAGGGTTTCCAACTTTATGCGGGTCTGCGTTCGGGCGGTGTGTCGTCGCCACTCACATCAAGTACGGCACCTACAGTACCCGGCAGTGTGCCCACGCCGACGGGACCGACTGCACCTGGCGGCAATCAGTCAACAACTGCTGCTGATACTGCGGCAATTTCGCTGAAAACATCCGCAGGCATGGTGCCCGGCAGTGCATTCAATTTTGCACCGACACCGGGCTCGTTGGGTCTCTACGGCGATCAATCGGCAGCAACAAGTTACTTGGATCAGTTCCGTGATGCACCAAATCCATACTATATGCCACCAGCGCCAGCACACAGTGGCGCAGCCGGTGCGGCTGGCACGAATGCCATCAATCCAACGGATAAAACACAAAATCCATTGAATCCCGCCGCCGCTGCTGCTGCAGCAGCTGGTTCATATCCATTTTTGGCCGCTGCGCATCCATCAACGCGTCCATCAGCATACTCGTTTATGAATCCGGCTGCCACACAGCTCGACGCAAACTCTCAGCTTTATCAGCAGTATTTGCGTGGCGATAACTTTCACACACGCATGATCTTCAATCAAAGTCTATTGGGTGGACCTGCTGTTGCGGCTGCTGCTGCTGGTTACGGCCAACCGCCGCCACCGCCGTCAGCATATCGTGGACCCGCCTTGGGCATGCCGAAGCCGTATGACATCAATCGGCAAGCATGGTTTTAGCAGTACGCCAGTGCCGCCAACGTTGATCTCCAGGGTGAGGAAATGAATACGGTGGCGGCAACGGCAATGGCTACGACAGATGCAACAGCTGCAACGAACGCAGTCGGCCAACAGCAACAGCAACAGCCGTAGCTGTCTCGGCAACAACAGCGGCAACAAGTTGTTGTTGCAGTCATCGGTTTCAACGCTGGTCGTATGAATTTAATGCGATTAATCATAATCTTTATCACAACTAAATGTTAGTTCTAAACAAATACTAACACGAAACAAGAAAAAAAAAAAGTTGAAATACTTTCCTGCACCACAAGCCAAGAAAAGCGTTTTAAAGTTGCACTCATTTCAAATTGACGATATTTTTAATTTATGCTTATTTTACGCCAAGCGTGTTTTCTTTGACTGATTTTTTAGTATATCTTCTAATTTTTATTTAAATGTTTTAAATGTCGTTTTCAATTCATATTTTCATCTATCGCTGTCATTGAGTCCCCCGTATACGACTGAGTTCATTGACTTGCACAATTTGTGTTGCCTCTCCGGCACTAAAAAAACCAACATAAAGGCAAAAACGAGTATGTGCGAAAGCTCTTTCTAGAAAAAAAAAGTGTATAGACTTTTACAGAGTAAACAATTTTCGTAACGATTTTTTGTTTAACTTAGTTTTGTTTAGAATAGCGTGCAATTTAAATCTTAACCTAAACTACAACAAGAATGTCAGCAACTTTGACGCGTTTTGAATGAATATTGATTCATTCTAACAACGTAATGCAAAAATAAAGCAAAACACTCAGTACCGAAGTATAAGAGAAAACAAAAATAAAATGTTGAATATATTTTCCAAGCATAATTTTAAATGTTAGTTAAGATAAACTAAATCTAACTAATTCACACACTATTGATAAGTTTTGTTACAATTACCTAAGCAAACGATTGTATAAAATATTTTTTTTATTTATTGTTTAAGTAAATTTTAATTTATTTTTAATATTGTGCACGCCACTGTAATAGAAAAATCTGTTAAAACAAAAGCAAGAGAAGTTATTTTAAATGTCAAAATATATTTAAGTTCATCTATGTACAAAGCGCGTGTAATAAATCGTTGAAAGGCCAATTAAAAAAAGTAATTTTAAAATGTAATTCAAAAAACAAGCCCAACTGTTAACATGCTTCATTAGTGCAACGTTAGCTCGACACAATGCTGTTGAATTAACATTCCGCAAAGCCGTACAGGCACTGCGATGTGAGATACTTGAATAAAATAAAACTAAACTACTAGTAAACGATTTGAAACTGTATCTAAATTTCGTAGCTTTAACAGTAAAAAATGATCGAATGCTGCTACACAAAACATTAATAAAACACAAATATATTATGTAATAATGCTAATGCTATATATATAAAAAAAAAAAAATAACATGAAAGAGAAGCATATTCAGAAGTGTCTTAGTCGTCGTTAAAATAATCGAAACCGTAAAAAACAGTAAAGAATAGAAATAAATCACAAATAATAAGAACTTAATTTTTGTATAATTTGTAAAACAAAGTAAAAATTAATAAAAAAAAAAGAAACAATTATTTAGTTTTTAATGTAAGCAAAGATCTATAAAAAATGTTTTATTTTTTAATATACAACATTAAAATACAAGTACCTAGTGTAAAAAAAAAGTCAAGAAGAAGAAAAGGAAATACCGGAATAATAAAAAAAAAATACACACACACATACATATTGTAACAAATATAAAAATATAATTTGAGAATTTAGAAGCAAAGGGTGAATAAAATATATATTAATGATAAAGACAAAGAGTATAAAATATATTATATTGCTAAATGTAATAAATAATTTTTAAATACACATACATACATATACCATACATATATGATGATTATATTGATGATTAAAATGATGATGATGATAATGACATTGGTGTATGTGTGAATAGTTGCACAGTAAAACTTAGAAAAAGCAGAGCAAATCATAAAAATAAAAACAAAAAACATAATAAAAAACATTTTGCTAAAATAAAGAATATATTGAATATTGTACCAAAATTGACCATGTTGCTTATTATTTTCTAAAGCCTACAAGTTTTGTCTGTGGAAATGTAATGCAATTTTATTTTTCATTCGATCGCTTAAATCATTTTTAATTGAATTAAATAAGTATGTGGATTCTCATGCTGAGCGAGCGCGCACACACGCTCATTTGCATACAATCGCGTCTACGTGCAGCAGGCCTCGTGTCTCATTTCACTTCAAGGTGTTTACATAGACAGACTTCATCCAGACTGGGTAGTACACGCGCTAGTCGAGCTTAACACCTGTTGTCTTTGGAAAGAGGTTTTGTTTTTGTTTGTTATGACATTGCTAGACAAATACATACACACAAACACGTAGGAACTTACATATGTGCAGTAAACAAGCAGCGGGAGGAAACTCACTAACGACTAATCATGTTGATATGCGATAACGATGCAGACAACTGTTGTTTCGAGAAAAACACGATTTATAATTTAAGTAGACTACATCTGTTCATATTGCTATTTAAATGCATGAGAAGTTCTATTTATATAAACTATAGAAAAAAACGTTATGTTGTAACGATTTGGCGCGTTTTGCATATTAAGATTTGTACAAATATAGCAGTGAAAGGAAAACGAAAGACTTAAGACACGAACTTGATGCGCAGAGATTCAAGCGATGTGCGCAACCATTATGTGAAAAAGTTAACATTTACATTAATTCATTGCTGATGTCATGATTCAGCTGAATGTTAGCTCAGTAACCATACACCACTGTATGTTCTTTTATAGCTCAAGCTATTGTAAAAAATGATTAATCTAGATTTCCATCCGGCTTGTGTCGCCAGAAATCCGTCATTTGAGTATCTCCAAACTTGATAATTTCTTTATTGAACGCTTTATTTTTAATAACGCAGAAACTTGTCTTCTAAAATAGTAATAATTTTTTACACACGTGCCACTTTCGGCAATGTTTTTTTTTCATTATTTCTTGCTATGTTATTTTTATTTACCTTCTTGGCATTGTTTGTAAAAATAAAAGATGGTAGTTACAAAAAAAAAAAATACGGGCATATTTGAGTCAAGTTCAGTACAAATGCAAGTAAGTTCCAGTTAGAAAAGTATTTTTTATATTTTTTTAATGATGAACAGAAAGTAATTAATTTCAACTTTGGCTAATAAAGCCAAATCATTCTTATCGTGTCGTGTGTGAGCCTAAGCTGATATAGTTTCATTGTGAGGCTGAGCCGCCGATAATAACGAGCTTTCGACAATATAATCGGTATTAATGTGATTTGCGCGATAATTGAATTTAATAATGTGCTCGGCGTGTGACAGATGTTGCGAGCGTTGTATAAACGATGGAACAGGTGTGTATGTGTATGAATGCGATACCTGGCTCAGTATTTGCATTTGTAGCTTGTTGTTGTTAATTGTCGTTGTTTTTGTTTTTATTATTATAATGTTGTTTTTGTGAAAGGTACTCATGAAATGTATTATGAATTGAACGTCCTTAAACTATTTTCATTGTCATTAACAGAAAACAAAAAAAAAAAAATTCGAAATATTTTTATATGATATTTTTTTTTTTTACAATTAATTAGCTTTAAAATAAAAGATGTTAAATATTTTGTGCAAAATGTACTGTGTGTGTTTCAAGGCTATTCAAGACATTTTTTTCAAAAGACATTCAATCAAGTTGCTCAATTACTCAAATTACAATTTAATAAAAGTGTCAAACAATTTGTAACAAGAGCCGCTGGCAGATCAATGCTAATTCTGCCAACAGCGACAACAACAACAAGCAATCGGCGTCGCTCGTCACCCGCAGTCAATTAGCCGTGCTCAGCGGTTTTTTTTTGCCTCAATGGCTTGCAGATAAATTCATAGCCAAAGCGAGTTGTTGCCATTGTGTTTGTTGTTGCAGTAGCGGGTGTAGTTGTAGTAGTACTGGCGGCGGCTGTCAGTAAAGACCTCGTCGATTTATGACCAAATAATAGTAATAAAGTTCATTGAACACAGGAGCGTAGTGAATATGTGTATGTATGTGTGTATGAACATAGTACTCGACGGTACCAAATCACCGCGGCGTTGAATTTTTGTATGTACATATGTTCGAAAGTTATATTTAACAACACATAAAATAAACGCCGCACTTTATTTGATTTATTGACATCAAAGCGCATATATTTAAATAAATTTAAACTTGTTTATTTGTGGCTTGTTATGTTTTTGTTGTCGTTGTTGTTGTTGTTTTTTGCGCCCGCCCCATGTTGAATCACGAACCATTTTCGAGATCAACTCGTGCAACTTAAACGGAAGTCGCACAAGTTCAGAAAAACCACATGTGAGGATTTGTCAACTGACTGAAAATAAATTCTTGAATTTTTTTTGTTTGTTTTTTTTTTTTCTTCTCTTGTTTGTTTTTAATTTAGAAAGTAAAAGGCAAATGTTGTTGTTAATGCATTTGTTTGACTAAGAAAATAATTTGATTGCACAATGTTAGTGTGCGCACACAACGAAAGACTGAAGCAGCAAACTTGCTGAATGACTAAAACGACTCAGCTTTTTTCCTTGAGTTATTTTTTTTTACGTTTTGCGTTACGTACTAACATAATTAAACAATATGAATTATAATTTTAATTTTTTTTTTTTTTTATTTTATATAAATTGCTTATAAATAATTCAATAAACAACTGAGTCACTCATGCGTTGTTTGGCAGAAGCTTGCGCTAATTAGAACCCAAACAAATACAAAGCAAAAAAAAAAAAATTATAAATAAAACACGCTTTTAACCTTAACACGAAATCTAATAATTTCTAAATTATCAAATGCAACATGTTGTAAGTGATTTTATTGTATTGTATTGCATTGTTCTAGGCAAGGTCTTCCATCTGTTCAAATGCAATTAGCACGTGATAAGCGCTCAAACGCATTTCCCGCTCGTGACATACGCGCTTCGTCATAATTATTTGAAACGAATAAAAAAAGTTCAACTACACTTCGATTTATCAATCATTTGAAATTGAAGTACACTCATTAGCATATTCAAACAACTCAACTATATTAAGAACTTTTGAAAAGATTCGGCGGATGTCATAATATCTTGAGCGTACATCGCAAAAACATTTGTTGTCAGACAAGATCGAATGTTTTCAGCTTCATTTCATAATATAATCTTGTTTTCATTTCATATCATAATCTTGTTTTGAAGATCTTGTTGTTTAACAGTTTGTATTGTTTCGACTCTAAAGAGATCTTAAAAATGTCTCTTAAGCAAACCAAAACAATCAAGTCGTAAACATTCTCTTAAATATAGAACAAGGTAATGGTCAAAAAGGTCAACCTTTTTTATGTCAAAGAGTCACAACAAAACTAAATTATTTCAAGTCTTAAAATTTGTCACCTTCTCAAAAATAAATGTTTTTCTTCAAAAGAAACTGTTGACAAATCAATGAGATTTGCTAATTAATTCAACAAGTGTATGATTAATTATGCATTTATTACACGGTGTAAAGTGAATCAAGTGAATGCAAAGAAAGAAAAATGTATTTATAAATACTCATTTAGGATGTGGTACTCAAATGCATCAAAAAAAAATTTCTTCGAGTCAGCAAATTATTCAATCTGTCAGCAGCAAATATTTTGAAGAAGAAGAAGCAGCTGAATATCGCTGACGTTGCTGAACAAATATGAAAGGCATGCGAACGCAAACAAGTTTATGTAAAGAATGTTTATAGCAAATCAAATTTTTCGTTATGCTTTAATTGACTTAAAGTAATTTGGTTAATTTTGTCAACAAAATTGTATGAAGATGAAGATGTTGTAATTAAATGCAGAATTTATGTGTTTCCGGCACGGAGCAAACAAAATATAAGCGTTGACATTGATTTGGCTTCCTGTAAAACGAGCGAATATTCTTTGATTTACAACGACAATGGTCTGCTATACTCATGTTGCTCTACGCTGTCAACAAACAGCAAGAACATTTTGTCTAATACGCATTTATTATTATGTTTGTGTGTGGGTTTGTTAATCGCATTGGCAACACTCAATTAAAGAATAATAATAATAAAGCCCGTCGTGCCGCACTTCGTTGACCTTGTACATGTGGTCAAGTGCATCCGTATCTGGTTTGTGTTATTTACTCTTACATTACATTTAGTTACAGACTAGTTAATAATGTTGTTCTTTAACATTTTTTGTGTGATGTTTTTTTTTTTTGTACAAATATCATGCACAAACAAGCGATCGACAGGTGTTTGATTTGGGTAAACAAACGCAAATGAGTTCTAGTCTTTATGAGCTCAGTTTGACTGACTGCGTTCGATTTGCATATGTATGAATGTATTTATCGCTTTGCAGCTGTTTTTTTTTTTCTGTTTTTTCGCTCACATGCTAAACAGTAGCAGCATTTTAATGATTTAGTAAACTAAAACTGATTTGTTTTTTATGACAGCGAACAGTAGCAGAATCACTTTTACCTTTTCACTAGAATAACAATATTGCTGTGATTCATTTCTATTACAACGCCGCACTTATTGTATAATTCACACGTTAACTTTTGCATTAAAGAACATTTCGATTTCGCATACGAAAACCATTCGCAAATACTAGAAAGTGTTTGACCTTCATTATTATTTTTTCTTTTTTCCTTTTGTTTTAAGCTGTAATTAATCTGCTTAATTACTTTGATCGCTTGGTCACGCAAATTTTTGCGCTTAGACTTTATTTAATTTTTATTTTATTTTTATTTCTTTTTTTAAAATTTGAATATTGCTTAAGACAGTAATTATTTTAAATATGTTCCGTTTCTCAGAATGAATTTTTGGGCTTAGACTTTATTTATTTTTTATTTTATTTTTATTTCTATATCTTTTTTGAAATATAATTTTTTTTTTATTTCTATTTCTTTTTTGAAATTTAATTTTTATTTTATTTTTATTTCTATTTCTTTTTTGAAATTCCAATATTGCTTAAGACAGTAATTATTTTAACTATGTCCCGTTTCTCAGAATTCATCGGTTTCAAGCTTGAAGCTTCAAAAGAAAATATTCAACCCCGCGGGAGAGCTGTTAAGCCCCATGGCAACTCAATAATTTACGTCAATCGTATATTATTTTTTGCGACAAAGCGAACAAGCTCATTAATTCTTCGTTGCCTTAATTGTTTAGAAACTCGAAAAATTTTAATTAAAGTTCTATAATAAAATGTTTAACGGGCAGACGAATTTTTAATAAACTATTTAAAATGTCATCATTGTTTTGTTATGTTTCGAACAAGTTTCCAATGTTTTTGCATAATCATGCATAAAAAATTTGCGTTGATGTTTGATGGAAGAACTTCTCGTGCTTGGCGCCAATTTAGCTTATCACACATTTTTTTTGTTGATTTGTTTTGTGTGAAAAGAAATTTCTTCTTTATAGTAAATCAAGGTTTTTTAGTATTGTGAAATATCTTTGAGCCATTTTCGGAGATATACAAAATTGTTCTTGACTCTATAATAATAATTATACCGTAAATATCCGTCTACTTAATATTTCACTTCTGCTTACTTGTTTTTATACCTTGCATCTTTTGGAAGAAGGCTGAATACAGACATTAGTTTTCTTTCAAGAAGAAGGCTTAGCAGAACATAGTCTTTCGTTGCTGATAAGAATAATCGGTACAAAGAATTCGATAAATTCTGATCACAGTCCATCTGTCTATATGACCGCATCGATCTAGGAAAATTTAAGATCAATAATCCAAATTCATTTCGATCTATTGTAGATTGTTATATTTATAAATACTATTTCTTCTACTCCTCTCAGTTTGAGATTGTTCTTTTGTTTCTTAAAATAGGAAATTTAAATTGGGTTGTGTGGAACGCCCCGCCCCGAAATGTTTTTGAAACTACAGGGTATTTTCAATTCGAGCATTCTCGACAAAAGTTTGCAGTCGAGAATCAGCATTGGATAATGTTTGTAAGAAATGATTTTTTTGTTTAGCTGCTCAGCCCAGATAATTTGGTTTTTTTCCAAAGTCTATCGATTATCTGTAGTTCACGCTAAAGTCGGCTGATATTGAGAACTTCTTACTCATCGATTTCGTAAAATGGCGAACAAAAAACAGAAAAAAGTCATTTATACGGCAAACGTGAAATATATATATGTTAATTGATCTATAGGAAATTTTTTGTGCTTTGTATCGACAAAAAAATGTAAAACCACAAAAACGATTTAATTGCATAATTAAGGAGAACAAAACAGAAATTAAACCACAACGATTAATCAGCTGATGAAATTTTAACAAACTAAGAGTAAACCAATTGTTGACTGTTTTATGACGAAAAGTCTCTAGAGACATTACGTTACCTTAGTCCTGCATAGGCGTCTTTCATACGAGTTTTGAATGATACGAAAATTCAAAATACACAAAGACAATTCGTGCCTATTCGTGTTCAAGGTTTGTCGCTTCGGATTTGAATTTCAAAGTGCGTCAGATCAATTTCCGATCTCACATGTTAGCTGAACAATTAGCAACTTCTAAAGAAAATGAACTGGCGTTTAAACAAGAATTCAGTGCGACTGCGCTGCAACAGAAACAAAAGACAACAAAAATCCCCATGTAAGTGGGAAATTTTGGAGTCATAAGATTTAAGATTTTCGTTCTTGATTCTTCGCCGCTTACGCAGTTTGGTCATGACTCAGCTGACATTAACGCAGTCTGTTAAGGCCGCATGACTTGTTAGCCACGAGTCGCGCTTACTGCCACAACGTGTGGTGAACAAACGAGTCTATTGTGGCAACATGTTGACGCACTTTGCTTTAGTTGGGGAACTCCATGGCATTTATTTATTTTTGTATTTTTTTTTTCGCTCTTCATCATTTTTTTGCTCACGAATGATTTAGCTGACACTGTAAGAAGCGACAGCTTAGAGACGTCAACGCAACAATTAATGAACAAAATTCAAGTGAAACTCGTTTATTTTATTTACATTTTTTGAATTGTAGCTAATTAAATGATTATTTGTTTAATTACAGAAATTTGTCTCAGCGTAGCTTTCGCTTGTACGCCTTTCGACTGTCAACGGCAGTTCGACCAGTCAAAATTCTCTGAAGTACACTTCAAGAATTCATATTCTGGTGTGTGTGTGTGTATGACCCAATGCAAGTTGTTGTGGCTGACTTGTACCTGGCGCTGGTTTTTGTTTTTCACACAAACGACATCGGTAGGTGTGTCAAACACATGCATGCGTTGAATATTGATTTCGTTTGTATGCTAATCAGGCGTGGATACAGGGTCAAGTACAGTTACACATGCACACGTTTACGCACACATGCAAGTCTAACGAATACCACTTGAGCGAGACAAAAAGGACGAAAACAACGTGCCGAAAGCAGCTGTCAAAAACATTCAAGGATTTTTGTGAAACCAATGCAACAATATATTTCAATCAGTTCAGCCTTCATATTTAAGCACAACAATTTTCTTCTGTCAAAGGAAATTTTTTTGAATATTATTTTCGAAATAATAAAAACCGTTCAAGAATTAACTTTAAAGCATTTACCTTCTGTTGAACCAATTAAAATGCAAGAAAATCTGCCACATTTAATTTAAACTTTCTTTGTTTGAGTGCAGAATCCAGATATTTCTTTTTGTCGTTTATTAATTTATATTTTTTGCAGTTTTTTTTTACATTTATTTAAAAAGTTTTTTTTTTACGAATTTTACAACTGATGCTTTGATTTTGTTTCGGCTTTTTTTTGCTTTGCTGATAATGTGTTAATAAAATTTTGGAGGCTCGTTCATTGTTTTTTCGCGATTGCCTTAAAGTCGTTTAAGTCGATACTAAAATATAAAAGTCCAAGTCCGATACCGTCGCATCGTCTTAGTCAGATTGCAGTTTATTTTTGATTTTGACACGCCTTGAAATCGTTTTTTTCTGGGATTTTTTTTGCTAATTGCATTTGTGGTGTGACATACAAGTGAATTATTTGCAAGCTTTGCTTTTTATACGGAAAGATTGCGAGCATTTTTGTTGAACTGAAATAATTTTCATATGAATCAATTTAAAATGTTTTTTTATGTATTTCGAAAGTATGGAAACTTGTATGCCATTATAACCTTTGATGCGCACTTGCAGACGTCACACATTGCCATATGAGTCAATGTATAAGAAGTTCGACGTAAAACAATCTTGTCAGAAATCCCCTAAATGTCGATTTTTGGGTACAGTCGCAACTTAAGACGTGAAAGTTAAATGATTATTTGTTTTAAATGTTTAATCAACTTGTTTACGTTTGCTGCACGTGAGTTAAAACGTTTGCGGTTTGTCATTGAAAGCCAAAAATCAAAATATGTATTTTGAAAACAAATCATTTTGCATATATTAAAAGTTTATAAACATTGATACAAAAACAAAAAATGTGTGTTAACATTTTTGTTATTATAATGTTTTTTGAATTCATTTGTAGAAATACGTCACGTTTTGTGATTTTTTTCCGCAGTCAAGTTCATTCATTCTTAGCCGCATTTGTGATTCAACGTTACGACAGACGACATATGTATGAAGAAAACAAGTTCTCTTGGGTTTTGCTACGCAGCTGAGAAATGCCCCAAGATGCTACTCGTACTATAGAAAGCCAACACGTGATAAGCTCGTCTCAACAGCATTAAGCCAAATGATTGAATGGTGGCTGAGTTGTATACTTGACTCTTGATTCATAATTCCACCAACAAAAAAAAACACCGTCCCTCACAGTTACGGAATACTTGCAATCATATAAGAGATACTATAAAGTATCTATGAAACATTAATGAATAAAAAATGCTTACAAATTATCATCTTTGTCTTTTCTAATGCCGCCTTGAATGTGTCTATAATTAAGACTCATAATTGTTTGCAATGAGAACAGTTGGTGTTGCGTTTTGTTTTCTCTTCTTTTTTATTTTTAATATTCCTTTTTATTGTGAAATTATTAGTAGTAATTATTTTAAATACCAGAATGAAATTATCTTTTCTAAATGGTGTTTTTTAGTAATAAAAGTTTTGTACAGCAACATTTAAGCTTAATAATTAAATTTTTATTGATTTAATTACAATTTTTTCTGTTATTAGGGAACATTAAGTTATTTCTAATGAAATGGAAATCAAGTGAATGGGCAATGAATCACACATAGATTAGTTTAATGTCAACTCATTAAGAAAAAAAGGGAAAGGTTCAATGTAATGAATAGTTTCAAGACTTTTTATGATGTCTCAATCATAACTGGGTTAAATTTTAATCATTTTTCCAAGAAGATTTAATTAATTTTTTTTTTTACAAAAATATGCTGCTTCCTTCTAATTTCAAATCGTAGTAAACTTTCAATCTACTTTTACACAAATTACTTATATAAATGGTTGTTAAAATTACTTTACTGTAAACATATTTCACCAATTTAATTACTAACATTAAGAAACTTAAATTAACAACGTAACATTTGAGATCTTCACATTTACACTTTCTACTCTACTTTTCTAGCTTTATAATTTAGACATACTACTAAGTAATCTCTGGAATACTACAATTCTAACTAGTAGCAAGCCCGCCCCAATACGAAATTTTTGCAAGTTCTATTTTCATGTTTTGCTCCGAAAAAATACTTGGGAATTATTTTAGACTTTTTAGTAAAAATTTGTGTAAAAACTAAACGCTAGACTGCCGTATGTTGTTTATGTACCTATGTTTTATGCGACTATTTGTTATTCAACAAAGTTCCTCAAAACACAGTTAAGAGTATTCATAAAAATTTTATATCAGTTTATTTGACTGTTTATATATATTTATGAAGAAATTATTTTTTAAAAATTTAGATCTCTTAAATTATGTTCTTTTTGATTGCCATGCTGAATATGTATGAATATATCTTTAGGACTTAACCACAGCTCCTTCTGGTGGAATGTAGTTTAAACTTCTTAACAAAATAATATTCGAACAAAGTTGAAAGTTAGAATCCAGAGACCTAAAATCGGGATTGTCAGAAGTTTTTGCTGTCTTAAGTTCACACAAGCCTGAACATTGCTCATAATTAACAAAAACCAAAAAATTATTTGATTGATTCGTTTATAAAAGTTCCAATAAAAAAAACAAAAATAGAATCACCTACATGACTGTTAAATACAATAAAAATAGATAATAAGCCTTGTGCGAGATTTGATACTCTTCACGCCATTTTCTATTGCCTCGCCCATTAGTGTTTCTTTCTCTTTATCTCAGAAACATTACCTTATACAATTTTTTTGTTGTCCCAGAGATATGCAAATTCCTGATTTATTTATAAATAAGAGGTGCTGATACCAATTATAAGGTCGGAGATGTCTTCTTTTGTGTGTTACAAACGTCATGCAAAAGTCATAATACTATTCATTGCTTCAAAAGTATAAAAAAGAAATCGAATTTTGTGAATGTGAAATTTTTAATTATAGAACCTTTAAAACAGATATTTTAAATTTGGCTTGCCGGCTTTTAACTGTGTTATTTTTGATTGATTACACAAAGAGGTAAAACAAACCAAACCAATTCCGTCTTATGTAATAGCAAATACAAATTGCACGTTATCCAATGACTTCACAGAATTAACCTTCAAAATTTTTTGTGTACTAAGACAATAAACCAAATATACAAAAAACCCAGAGGAGTAACGACAACAATCACAACGACAACAAAAACACCAATAGACGTGCTCAGCAGTTATGGATATGCCGAATAAACAAGTTGGTCGAGTTCTAAGTTGATGCTGACATCTTATCTAAGCTAAACTATAACCGCAAATGGCTGAATAGTTTGACACGTAGACGTTTGGGGCAGTGGCCCGAGGTTCACGGCCAAGGACAAGGAAATCCCGAACATAGTGAACGTACTGACAGAACGGTACTGAAGCTGAGAGAAGCGAATGAACGAACAGACACACGCGTCAGCAAACTATCGACCGAGCCAGTTAATGTTCGCTCTGGCTTAATGTATTGAGCATGAATCATGACTGGCTTAGCCCAAGATCAGCATTAGCATCAGCATAGACAAAACATAAAAAAAGTAAAATAATGCCAGCTGCTTAGCAATGATTTTGTGACGCTTGTTACCTTGACTGTTTGTTTTATCTTTTTTCGTACTGTTTAATAACTTTAGAATAGTGCAATTAAATTTAAATAAAAAATTAAAATAAACATTGTTAATTATGCAGTAAAAAGCCACAAAACAATTTCCATACTGTAGGAAGAGCATTGCTGATTATTTTAGTTGTTGTGGTTGTTGTTTTTTTTCCACAACAACATGCGTTTCGTTGTTGTATCTATGTATGTATCAAGTTGTACTTTATTTGTATCTCTGTTTGTTTGTTCGTTTGTTTGTTTGTTTGTTGGTTGATTGACTAAAAACACTTAAGCAAAAAATTATTGTTTTATGTTTAAGCCGAATGCGTTTTAAAAGCTGCGTTTCCGGTTCTTGAACTTTTTTCCTTCGAAAAATGAGCGGCTAACGAAAATTTCGGTATCGGAAATAACTTGCAAAAGTGAATGTTTCTTTAATTTGTTACAGTTTACTGACTCTTGCGTTTGTCGTTTCAGTATCGCTTGTCGATTTTTATTGATTTTATTTTTAGATTTATTATTATATCAATTTATCTTTTGCCTTTGTTACAAACAGGGTTCGCAAAATAACACACAATGTATCGTGTACTCCTACACTGTGCTCGATTCTCTTGTTTAGAGCCGTGCACTAAACATAGTATAGAACACGTACAAATTGCAAGCGTGTTACTAAACAAAGTGAATGAAACACGTTCGTTAAACATGTGTGAATTGCAACAAGTTGAGGGAAAGTATTTCGAACGGACGCAAATAATTTTCCGAAAACTTGCCACAGGAATTTACGCGCACGATACACTTTCCATAAGCAGCACTTTTATTAAACAATTCACAATAATGTTTTATAAATAGAAATAACACTCATACCGCGACAAATACAATTTTAAAATAAAAATTAAAAATTTAGGCGCCCCATTTGCCCTTCAACTTTTAATAACGAATATAAATGTTTTTAGTTTAAATAAAATATATTTTTTATTTTGATTTATATATTGATGAATTTTTATTAAATATAAATTTTATTTTTTATAATGAGTACTTATTTCTATTGATTAGACTTTGTTTATTCTGTTACGACTCGGCATGTTGCAAGGATTTCAAGATTGCTTAAAGTGTTCGTTGTTGTAACACAATTTTTATGTAGATCAATGGCAATGTACTTCATTTGGTCATTACGCATTTTGCAGCACACTTTCAGTTAATCAGTTTTGTATTTTTTTTTTAAGCTTTCAATCAGCTTAAAATGCAATTCAACGCGGCTAAAATTAGATGCACAAACGAAGTTTGCCTCGTTGCAGAATCAGATAGAAAAAAAAAACAAAAAAATTAACAAATAAAAATCAAAAATGTCTGAATTAAATGTTCAAAGTCAGAAAAATGCACTTGATATGATTTGAGTAAAACTTGAAAATTCCCCGCATATGCAATGTGAAAATCGTCTACATATGAATATGCATGCATGCCAGATGTCGCGCGCTCAGTTCTAATTATGACATAAATTTACTGAATTGGAAAAAAAAATATTAAAAAATTTCAAAAATATATATATCAACAGCAAATTAAACGCAAAAGTGAGTTTTTGCGTGTGACAATTATGCCGCTTATCGATTAGTTTACAATTAAAATTCATAAAATGCGATAGTTTAAGTCAAAACGAATGTCAAAATAACTCTAAACGAAATACAAAGTGCGATTAAATGTGTGTTTTAAGTGGAAAATAATGATTAAAGTGTATTAAATGAAAAATACTTTAATTGCGATTCTGGCGATTGATACAGCGACAGTGACGGCGATTAAGGTTGAGAGTTCATTTGTCCAATTGTCCATTCAATCATTCAATCAATTAGGCAGTTAGTTAGTAGAGTAACTTAATTAAAGAAAAAAAACCGAAATGAGTTGCGAAATACTTTTAAAAATTTTTAATTAGAGTAACTTAATTAAGTAACAATCGAATTTAGAAAGCATGTGTCTCACATTGCTAATACACATGCCTAATTGGTTTGAATTCTTTGTAATCTGTAAATTAGTTTAATTTGTTCTAATTAGATGGAAAATGAAAAAAATTTCAAATTACTTTTAGAGCGCATAAATTTTTAATTACAAAGAATCTTTAGTTTGAGAAATGTATCTCATTTGATTTTGATTGGCTTGTTTTTGCAAGCATTTCCTTACAAACAAGATACCTCAAGCAATTATTAATCGCACTGATTATAATAATAAGCTTAGCCTTACTAAATAATGTTCCTGAAATTCAATAACTCACATAATTATGCAAAAAATTTTCTGTTAGCAACATGAAATAACTTAATAAGCAATGCGTTTTAATTCAATGACTCAAGCTAACTACTTTCACTTGGGTAACATAATAAACAAGTGCGCGGACATCCTTAATAGTTAACATTATTCTATAAAAGTTACTTTGATGCTCTATGTATCCGTCAATATATCCGCTTGAATGACTCAATTTAAATTTAGCTCAAAGTCAAAAGTAAATGGAGCAGAGCCGATCGATAGAGTGTGTGCGGGAGATGAAAAGTGTAAAACAAAACAAGTACAGAATAATTGAACAAATAATGACTAATAAATTATGTTAAACAAAACCACATTCATACATACATCAATACATACGTACATATATGAACAAATCAATCTTGACAGATTAGCAACACATTAGCTACTTTTATCTCAATAACGGATCAACATGTCAACTTGATTTGTATCTTAATTTGTGTATGTTTCGCTTTTGTCACTGGATGCTGACGTTAACAAAAGATCCCCGACGAATTTGGCACATGGCAGATTTCTTGTGAATATTTTAATTATGACTTTTCGCAAAAATTTTGCAATGACGCGCAAACACGTGAAATATTTCACCAAAAGCAGAAAAGCCCAAGATATGTTAAGCGAAGATACAAATTGAAAGCTAAGTTGAAATGAACAAATAATAATTTAAATATTCAGATGAAAATCCACAGGTGTAAATGGAGAATCCGCCCCCCACATGCAAGCAAACATGCCGCGAACAGCACACATTCGGTGAGAGGAAACCCCGGCATACGCCATAGCAGAGCACGCCAGCATGGGTAATTTTTGACGTTTAGAGCGTGTGCGCACGCTTGTGATTTCAAAAAGCGAAACGAACGCGAACGATATATTGTACAATAAACTTACTCGCCGCCGCCAACGTCGCGAGCCCCGCCGCTAAGCGTTCAGCTTGATTAGGGGGGTCTCCACGGCGTCTACGTCACAAACTTGGCGCGTTCGTCATGCGAAAACCTGTCATCGTCGTACAAATCGTTCGTTTTGCGGTCGGCAAACGTCGGCACGACGAACGTATCGCAGAGTTGGCAAGAGTATTTAAGCGCTTGAAGCTGGACACAGAGTATGCATTGATTCGATATCATTCGTCGTTTAGACTTGCCATTTGGAATTCAAGTAGTTGCGCTGTTCGTTGTAATTATTAGCTGATATATAAATATTATCTGAGGATAAAACATCGAAAAATTTTTGTTTAAATTATTAAAAAAAAAATATTAAGTGAAAAGTTTCGTACTTACAATCAGACACAAAAAGGATAAAAGTTTGTCCTGTTGTTCTAAAAAATAAAAAAAAAATTATCGTGAAATTCTGAAGCTAATTTAGACACGTACGGTGTTAAACTACCAGGGCAAGGATACAAGATAAGCAGTGAAAGTGCATATTCGAGTGCTTATTTTGCAAATCAACGTTAAATACACAAAAGTATAAAGTGTTTACCAACACTGCAGAAATCTTTGATTTTATTTAAAACTCTTAACTAAAACAAAAAAAAATCTTACAAAATGATGGCCGTCGCTGCTGCACAAAAGAATCGCGAAATGTTCGCTATCAAGAAATCTTACAGTATTGAGGTGAGTTTTGAAAGTTCTTTAACAATCTTACAAACATTTTTGCATTTACCGTTCGCCCGCTGATAAACGTTAGAATACAAATACAGTTTTTGAAAACTTTGTAAAAAAATGTGACAATCAAAACTTATAATTTTTTTATAAATTGGTCTACGTGACTTTTGTCCAATTCACATGTAAAAACAAAAAAATATTTCCCACAATCAAATTAAAAACCTGTAAAATTTTGTATTCGACTGTTTTGAATACAACAATATTAAAAATTAAAAGAAAAAAAATATTTGCAAAGCCAGCCTCGGCACTTTTGACCTAAAAACGCTGTCAAATAAAAGTTAAGCTTTAAATAATTCACACCTTAGAACAAAGTAGCCAAACTTCGCGCCTTTCAAAGCGTTGCTACTAAAGCAATAACAAGCAAACTGACATACAAAACAAGCAAAAACAAAAAGACAAAAAACTGTAACAAAGCCGACTTGTGAAGACCTGGCGTCTCTGTTATGATGCAGCATAAAAGAAAATTATTATTTAACAAATCAATGCAAATACAAAAACAAGAGTGAAAGTGTGCCTCAGACGCGGCTTCAGTCTCAGCCTGCAAGTCTTAGTCGGTCAGTGGCCACAACACAGCACAGCACAACAAAAAAAAAAAAACGACAACAATCACAACAACAGACGAGCCCCGCTCAATATTGACAAGGTCTGACACCTGTCGCTGTCGCGCCCGCTGGGCTGCTGAGCCCAACTCCCTACCGAAATCGTTGAAATTATTAAAATTGTCAATAAAAATGATTCAATCAACTGGGCATCTTTCATCAGCCAAGGCGCATTGCGTGCAGAGAAAACTGCAACAAACATAATTCGAAAACAAAACCAACTCCGAAAAATTCCATATAAAGTATATGTATATGCATTTTTGAACCAAAAAATTCTGCTATCTTTACGCATTTGCTACGATCGATTTAATGTCTTGTTAATTTCATGCAAATTTTATAAATTTTATGCTTTTCTTCACACTCAGCGCAATGTCACTGTGAATGTGTGTGTTGTAAACTTTCCCAAGTTATTAAGTTATTTGTTTATGTTTAACAAAATATTTACGATGTCACAAGTTGACATTAACGATGGCAATATGTCTTCATTGTTGAGTGTGCCGGTCTTCAGCCTCAAGCATCAGTTTCAACTTCAAGCATTCATATCGTTCAGTCGATCAATGAATAAGATGTGATTTGAGCCGGTAAATAATCGTTAACAAGTTCATCATACAACAACAACAACAACAACCTTAACAAAGCCATGCGCCATACAAAAGCTTTCGCTTGTTTTTGATGACCGCTTTATTTTGAGTTTTTTTTTGGTCAAACATGGGGCGAAGTTACATCAGCGCACAACTTTATGTAATTTGTTTGTTGATGTTTGAAAATTCCTGTTTTTTTTTTCTTGACAATAAGAATTCTAGTTCTGCCACGCGTACAACTATTAGCATAATACCTTAAAGTACTAAAACAAAGCATAAATTTCAAAAATTGAAGGTCAAGCTTGCCTAGCAACGATATACATACATAAATATTACAAAGGCGAGAAAAAGTTTTAGACATCTTAATTTCCTGATTGTTTCAAACAGTTTCCTTTTCATACTAAATTTCTCCTTTATGTTTATTTCCTTCAGAATGGTTATCCATCCCGTCGTCGCTCTTTGGTCGATGATGCTCGCTTCGAGACTTTGGTGGTGAAGCAAAACAAACAAACCGTTTTGGAGGAGGCCCGTAACAAGGCCAATGGTAAGTTCAAACTACAAACTTTAATACTTTAAAAGACGTAACACGAACGCGAATCTCGGTTCTGTTTTATTCTGTTCGCTGAAGAAAACAACAATGTGATATTTGTGCTTTGAGTTATTATTTTATAGTTTTGATTATTATTTCATTTTATTTTATTTTGCGTTACTATTTTTGATTTTGATTTTAAAGATGCCAGCTTGGAAGAGTGCATTCAGCAAGCCAAGGGTGAGCACATTCCCGCCGAGCAACAAATTGAGCTCCAAGATGAGCAACCAAACTTGGAGAATTTGGAAATTCCCGCTGATAATTATGTTGAAGGTGCTTATGCCAAACCAATTCTTATTACTTTTTGTTTTATATTCTTTTCGTTTTACATTATTTTTTAATTTTTATGCATTTCTTTTTTTTCTGTTTTTATTATTTTTAGTTGAACAAGCTTATGTTGATCAAGAAAACTCAGTCGAAGAAGCTGAGCAAAGCGGCAATGATGAAACTAGCAACAACGCAAATGGTAAGCAATCTAAGAGCCATAAATGAGGGTTAGGTTCGAGTAGAATTATGCTGCGTGGGTGTTAAGTAGTGCTTAACTTTGAAGAGCTTTGAAAAGCGTGCGACATTGATTTAAGTGCTTAATATGATAAAGTGGCGCACTCAAATGCCACCAAGTGTGTGTTGGCGGCAGCCTTTTAGGCGCACACACACAAACACACTCGCAGACGCAGACGCAACAGTAGAAACGCTTGCACACGTACGCAATAAGCATGGAAAATGGCGCATTTCCTTTTTGAGTATTCTGTCATATTTTTTGCCATTTGTGAAAGAAAAAAGAAACGATTGTGCAAAGCAATTTTTTACGCTTGACTTGCGGTTGACAATGTGAGTTAAATGCGTTTGCATGGCAACTCTAAAAATAATCAGGATTTTAATATAAAATCACAGTTGCAGCACGTTTTCAATGCTCTGTGGGGAAAAGCCGATTAAATAAAATTCAATTACCTTGACTGTGACTTATGCCATTTCCACACTTTTATTTTTTGCAATCATTGTAGATGCCGGACTTACTGAGGATGAGATTGTGTTGGCAAATGCCTCCTCCGAATCATCGGAAGCTGAGAACGCCATACAAAGCGCTGCTTTGGTTGTGCGTCTAAAGGAGGGCATTACCTCATTGGGCCGCATTCTGAAGGCCATTGAGACCTTCCACGGTGTCGTTCAGCATGTCGAATCACGTCACTCCCTCGATCAAGGCGTCGATCACGATGTTCTCATCAAGTTGGACATGACTCGTGGCAATTTGTTGCAACTCATACGCTCATTGCGTCAATCGGGCTCGTTCGCTAGCATTAACTTGTTGGCCGAAAACAATATCAGCGTGAAGGCACCTTGGTTCCCAAAACATGCCTCCGAGCTCGATAACTGCAACCATCTGATGACCAAGTATGAGCCCGATTTGGACATGAACCATCCCGGTTTCGCCGACAAAGTCTATCGTCAACGCCGCAAGGAAATCGCTGAGATCGCTTTCGCTTACAAATACAATGATCCAATCCCACACATCAACTACACTGAAGTCGAGGTAAAGACCTGGCGTTCGGTATTCCGCATGGTTATGGATTTGGCACCAAAGCACGCTTGCGCTGAATATCGCGTTGCATTCAAGAAGCTGCAAGACGAGAAGATCTTCGTCGAAGATCGTTTGCCACAATTGCAAGAGATGTCGGACTTCTTGCGCAAGAATACCGGTTTCACATTGCGCCCAGCTGCAGGTCTGCTTACCGCCCGGGACTTCCTCGCCTCATTGGCATTCCGTATTTTCCAAAGTACTCAGTATGTGCGTCACATCAACTCACCATTCCACACACCCGAACCGTAAGTGTCATTTGATATCGCTATCGTTTTCTATTATTCATTATTAGATTCAGTCATTGTATGAAAAGCTTTTACCGCGTAATTTCATTTGACGACAACAGCAACAGTCAACTCATTTTGCGCACTTCAGCGTGGATGACTTTTTCTTTTCTGTACGGGTTTCGAGCCTTTGTGCCTTGAACTTTGCATGCGGAAACACGTAATTGCCTGCCACAAAGTTCCGACCCAAGCTTGAGTAACTTTTTTGTTTCAATTCGTGATGTTGCTGTTGCTGCTGTCGTTGCTACTTTTCATAAAGTGATGGCAATAATGCTGCATAATTAGTTTAGCTCTTCACTTTATAACAATGACTTTGACACAAGCACAGCTTCCGTCTCACTATTAAAAGTAAAATAATTACATTTTAGCTAACAATTTTCTATGTTCTTGCTCCTTTCAGTGACTGCATTCATGAATTGCTCGGACACATGCCACTATTGGCCGACGCCAGCTTCGCTCAGTTCTCGCAAGAGATTGGTCTTGCCTCGTTGGGCGCCTCTGATGAAGAGATTGAAAAGCTTTCCACTGTAAGTATAACATTGACACACACACACACATATATATATAGACAGAAATTGTCCTTGTCCGTTTGCCATTGTTGTTGACCTTGTGCGGCAGCCAATATTGAAACGATTGAATTTGATTTAGACACAGTCAAAGCATTTTTAATGACCAATAATGTCATTTAGCCAAATCGAGCTTCCGTTGAACAAAATCAATTAGATGCGAAATAAATTTTTGGCCCGCTTTGTCTGGGCTTGGCACGTATGGCAGCTTTAAGCCAAGCTAAGCCAAGGTAATTAAAGCCAGCTGAGTCAAGACAAGACATGCGCGTTGCTTGAATCGCATTCAGACTTGACTAAGTCAAGTTCGTGCATTTATTGCTTGCTGACTTGCATGCTTAGTTGCATTAAATGCAGTTCGCATTAGCAACTGCAATAACACCAACAAAGGCAATAGCAATACATTGAACACTAAAAAAACTTGACTCGAATGTGCAGTGAATTGTCGCTTTTTCATGGTCGAAGCCGTGCACAAAAGCGTTTGGCATTTACTTGTCGTGGTTCTCACTAGCAAATGTCAAAGTCAAGTCGTGTCTTAATCATATCTCATTACTAATGCATAATTTTCACTTTTTGTTTTTCCCTTTTTAATTTTAGGTCTACTGGTTCACTGTTGAGTTCGGTCTCTGCAAGGAACAAGGACAGATCAAAGCCTACGGTGCCGGTCTGCTTTCTGCTTACGGTGAACTGCTTCATGCCATAAGCGACAAATGCGAACATCGTGCATTCGAGCCAGCTTCCACCGCAGTACAACCCTATCAGGATCAAGAGTATCAACCCATCTATTATGTGGCCGAAAGTTTCGAGGATGCCAAAGAGAAGTTCCGCCGTTGGGTCTCGACCATGTCACGTCCATTCGAGGTGCGCTTCAATCCACACACTGAACGCGTCGAAATTCTTGATTCAGTGGACAAACTTGAGACACTTGTACAGCAAATGAACACAGAGATTTTGCATCTGACAAACGCCATTTCCAAGTTGAAGCGCCCGTTTTAAGTAGAGCAAAGTAAGCAGCAGAGAGTGTAAGAAAGCGAATGTACGAGCAAGGAAGCAAGCGAGGGCAGGTGCAACGGTCTCATTTATTTTATTTGCGCTTTATCCTTTTTACATATTAAAATGACATGCCACACCCACACACACAACAACACATCGACATGGAAATATCTTCGAATTCGTCCTTTCCCTCCTGCGACCGTATAAGAAACGCTTGAGCAATTGTATTAGTTTATTTCACGTTTTTGTTTTTGTCATATATTTTTATTTTTGGTTTATTTTTATTATCTCTATGCATTTGTATTTATTGTTTGTTCGTCTGCACACATGTACACATTTGATAATTATCACCTATTTGGACCAAAAAATCGTTTAGACTTGTAAGTCAACACGCACATACACACCCACTCACATTCACTTGTATTTACATACTCATGCATTCGAATTTGTATGATTTTTTATATTTTGTATTCTTTTGTATCTTCTATATGTATTAATATCTTATTTTACACTGTTTACAATACCATTTTGTATTTCTTAAATTTAAACGAGAAAAAACTTAATGCAATGACGAAAGAATTTCGATAGGTTCTTAAATGCAACTATTACCACTTATTATTAAATATTATTTGACTACGATTATTACTAGTTGGTATGTAGATTTTAATTTCTTATTATTTCTTATATAAGTTTGTGTATAAAATCGTGTATATCTTTATTTAAATGCAATTAAAAAATTAAAAACAAACTTTATGTATTTTTTTCATTTTAATTATTTAAAATAGTATAATTTGCCGAAAGTTGGCAGAACAAAACGATTGATTGTTGGAAAATTGGAAAAGTCTGATTGTTTAGGGAATTATCTTGATATAAAATGGGAGCAAAAACGAATATACATCTCTATTTAAAAATAAAAAAAGAAAAAATTTAAAGATTTAAAAAAATAAAAAATAAGAAAAAATAAGCAATCGAAAAATGTTGATGAAATAAAAATTATTTAAAAGATGTTAAACAATAACAATATTAACACAAAAAAAAAAAAAAAATTAAAATCATAACAAAAAAATATATAAGTACAGAAATTAAAATATACATCTAACTTGTTCTATCAAGTGTGTCGTTAATTTGGCGATTGTAAAATTGGTTTTAAAAAAGAGCAGAATAATATAAATATATATAATATCAAATAATCATATAAATAACCCTAACCATTTAAAGTCTTCTTGTTGTACGCAAATAAAAGTAACAAAATTATATTTACATATTAAAAGTAGCGGTACAAAGTATATACAATATAATCAATATGAATGGATGTATATAGATCCATTACCGTTTCAACATCATGTTGGTAAATTTGATATCCAAAATATTAATGTTTATTAAAAGCGGATATTTAAATAAAGCTTTCTTTAACACCTCTTTCAGCCAGCGAAGTACAGCGTTCAGCTCACAATACAGCTAAAAGATAATTACAAATAAAATTAACTTTAATCGTTTATGAATCGCAAGAAAAAATTATTATAATAAATAAATAAAGAACATGCTTAGAAAACCCAGTTACTTTTAAATAAATAAATTCACTTTGAGACGCTTGTAAAATAATGTTTGTTGTCAAGCTTTTTAAGAGCAATCTGTTTAATCATCTATACGTAATACTATAATTACTGATTCAGTAATAAAAAAAATATAAAAAGAAATGAATGAATATTCACAAAATGTGTTTGAATTGAGTGAAAAAAAATATTGCTTTATTTCATTTTATTAATTAATTCAATTCATTTAACTGAAGCAAGTACAAGTCACGATGTTTAGAACATTTGGCTTCGAAGAGACATAGAATCATGAGTATGGGCATAAGTTTATATTAAGTTTATAAGCCAAACTGTAAAATGGGTTTTCGGCATATTTCAATTTGATTCGACTTCACAAATGCGATTAAGGTTCTCAACTAATTTGCTCGTGAGTTTTTGTTGTTTTTATTTAAAGTAATTTGCCACGTAATTTTTTTTACTGTGCTTGTGTTGAATTTGAAAGTATTTCGCTACATGTTATTATAAAAAATATAAACAAAAAGAAAAAAGCAACTAAAACTCAAAACTCTTCTTTACGCTGACCTTGAACATCGCGTTACTATAGTACATGTGTTTTAACGACCTACCTTTGAAGCGCTCACATTTTCCCACCTGATTGTGTTATTGTATTTTTTTACTATTTCTTTTTTTAGAATAATAGTAAAAAATCTGCAATTAAAATTATCGCATACACCTGTGCATTGATCAAAGTATGCGCGGGGTGCAATTAGTGCAATATGTGAGCGTAAATTCACTACTGTTAATTACAATAACTACGTACGAATGACTCGGTTAATATGTATTTTATGTACATAAGTCAGCTGAATAGAGTACTGTCTTGAAGTAGTGATGTGATATTAATGTGATAATAGCACGATTTGAGACAAGTAGCTCGAATTGTGGGGAGATGCGACACTCCTCAAAAAAAAGGCGTTATATACTCATTTATTTAAGACAAAATAAAAAGACATTAATTAATATGCTTTATAAGCAATGCAATCATTTATCAAATATGTTTATTGACACATGTCAAAATCGAATTGATTCGAATCGAGTTTTGAGATTTGTTCTTTTTTGTTTGTGAACATTCAATTAAAACTTTGCACGTCGGTTTTAGTTTGATGAGGTGTTTTTTCGCTTTTTACTCAATTTGATTTGCATTGGCAGCTTAGCATAAGATATTAAGTGCTAATATTTGGGTCAGGTTTAAATGTTGGCCGCTTACAACACCATGGACACAAAATCACACAGACAGACATACAAACAGACAGTATGTGTTGGCTTTAATTACTTGAAGCCGTCAATTGCTACTTAACATTTGCACTTGATTTAGTTATGAACTCAGGCGTAATGCCGCATACGCATTCAATTAGTTATGGCTTGGTCTACGTGCCACAAGGCACATTTAAGGTAGCAGAACTATAGCTCATTAAACAAAAAAAACAAAAAAACAAAACGATACAATAAAGCGCAGAACAGTAATTGTTTTTCTAACAATAATTGATATCATGCCTAAAATTTTGTACAAGCCGGTCTGAAGTTCTAAGCGGTCGTCAAGGTTTGATTTGGGACAATTCTCTCTCTAACATAGAAACATATAAAAAGCACACGGCAAGTGTGTTTGTGTATGATTGTGTTTATGTAGCTAAAAGCGCAATTTTATAGTTTAATTGTTCTATAAATTCCTCTTCTACACTTTGCAACCGGAAGTCTTAACAGTTGAGACGTTTGGTGGGCGGCAAATTTGCGCCTGGTTCACTTGAGCGTAACTTTTGTCATGTAACAATTAAACACATAATCTGTCTTTTAAAACATTCACAAGGCTAATCATTATACATTTTATAGCCAACACTTGTCATGTATCTGAAGTTTAAACGTAAGTTGTGCAGAAATGCTCATGCGCTGCAATCAGATACTTCTATGGTTACAGTAACTCGGCCAATAAGCCGTTGGCTGCATTGTGTAGCAGAGTGAAGCACAATAGAATAATTCAACGAAAAGTTTATTAAACTCATGTTTATTTTGAGTTGCTTATGCACAATCATAATAAAACAAGACACAACAAGAAAACAATTGTAAAAAATTGCCGGAAGTACAAAGTATATAAAAATTTAATTACTTTTTGAAAAAACCGAAATGTTCTCAATATTTGTTTTTATTTTGGTTTTCGGTAACAGTTGAAGGCGCAGTTTTTTTTAGTTTTCAATATCAGTTCCAGTTTGGCTTTCGTTGCGGCTAATTAAAAAATATAATGAAATAATCAAGGTTTGCAACATTGGCCGTTAACGCACTTGTCAAAATTTTGTATCTCAATAAGAACTAGAATTTTTTAATTGCAGTCGCTTAGTGCTTTTAACATGGCTTAGGCCGCTACCCAATCAAGGTCAATGACTTACTGCCACGTTTCGTAGTCCATTGCTGATAGATTTGGTTTTTCTTTTTTCATTTTATTTATTTTTTTATTTTTGGTTTTTTTCAACTTAGTACAAACAGTCAATTAGATGCAAATATTAACGGTTTGCGTTCATGAACTTTTCAATACTCTTGAATTAGTGTTTTTTTTTTTTTCGAAAAGTAGATAGAAAACATTGAACTGCAAATTTTACCGGACTCGGTTCTATTTCTCGAGTTTTTTGATAATATTATCATTATTTGCAAAGAAAAAAACCGTTTCACATTTACATTTTTAGGTTTTGAAAATTTCAAGATTTTTTATCTCCTCGAAAGAGAACCGTCAGTGAGTTAACAATGTTGATCAAAGCACGCGCACCTGTCTAGTTTTTAATTTAAATACGAATACGTAAATGCTCCTTTATTTTTGTTACTGTTTATTGCGTGCCACTAAGATTGTTTGATAGATGATAATTGGACAGCAAACTGGTTACAATAAATCGACTTAACAATCGTTGATTAATTAATAACAAGAATGGTTAACTTAAGAATAGTTATAGTTAAATATGCGAGCGAACAGATGTCGATACGAGCCAAGTTGTTGTTTTTAAGTACGGAAAAAATGTTGACGTGTGAAACATTTTTGCATATTAATAAGTAGATTAGTGAATAAATAAGGAAACGCTTAACTAAAGAAGCTATAATGAACTGCAAATGACCTGTAAAATTACAATAAATTTTCTGTAAGAACTCTGCGTTGCTTGTGGTCTAAGAAAACATCGATTGCAGATATTTTAGACGCTGTATGTTAGAATGCTGCAACACTTAATTTAACTTATAATTGAAGCAACTAGCAATCAGTTGTAGGGCATTTGAATATTATATACTCAAGTTAAGATAATTGCTTAATTATAACGCCAACAATACGATATGTAACAGCAACCCATTAACAGCTGCACACTTGTCCCAAAACGCAGCTGGCATAGATTAAAACGCTTAGAAACTTGTATGACACCTGTCGGCACGCTTAAGGGCAGTTATGGTTCTCAACATTATTATCTGACCGGCAGACCGGCAGACCTGCTTGACTAACAACACGCCTTTCTAACCAACTATCTATCATATCGTCTGTTTATATTCATTAGCATTTTAAATTTGCTTCTAATTAAAGTAATATTTGTATCAAATGAGATCGAATGGAGTCGTTTGCTTAAGTGACTGGGAGCCAGTTTGCAAATGTTTGTTTGCCGAGCAAACAATTGCAGAAAAAAAAAAAAAGAAACATGTATATACTTATATGTATTATAGAAACAATAATTTTCTCATTGACTGTTGTCAAGTACTCGGTCATGTGGCATTGTTGCATATTCAGTAGTCTCAACAGCTAAGTTACTTCACCGATATTTGCAACCCAAGTCGAGGACCCGTTTCAATTATTGCGCAATAAGTGCTTGTTAATATGATGTGAAAAGTGCAAACAACAGCTGCGAGTGCGAAGTGATTTAATTAAAAGTTGCTGCAGCCCAAAATGTATCTCTCTTCAACAGTCGCGCTTTGCGCATTTGAATTTATGTGTCAAAGCAAAGAAAACAAGACGAAACAGTACCTGATACAAAAATCGGACATTCGACTTCTTAATGCTTTACCTGTTGGCAAATATTTTGATTTTAGTTGAGTAAATACAAATAAACTTTAAAATAGGGTAAAGAAATACAAAAAAAACACACATAATAACAAAAAGTGATGCGACACAAAAGTATTTGAAAGCTGAAATTGCTGATGCAATGATGGTTGTATATTAGATCTTTACACGAGCTGTTATAGTTTTTGTCGAGATTTGAGACAAAATATTTGGTTAGAGATCATCAATAATGTTTGCATGACTGTTGGATAAATGTGCTTTGAAACGCGTATAAAATAAATAGTTTATTCATTCATTCATTTAAATTATCTGATAATTTACTTTGAACAACGACAAAAATCATAATAGGGTGGTAGCCTTTTATATTTCTGGCCTAGGTCACTTGTAATCTAATTAAACCCAAATGTAACTTGTCGCATTACACATATCAAACTTTATAATGCAAATGATATTCAGGCAGAAAATGCGAATTTATAAAATAAGTATTGAAGTCAGTTAGGTACACAACAGAGCGGATGAGTAAAATTGTTCAATTCGGAAAAATAACAATTTACAATTTTTTAATATTCTTGCAAAAATTGTGCTTTTTACCAAATTGACACCACAGCTGAATTTAAAGCGTTAGCATGTAGCAGAACCATCGGCGCAAGCTCATAACTGATAAAAAGTGCAGTTTTATATCAAGTTGAAAGGTTTGAGGCAAAGCTGAGTGCAAAACCTGGCAGCACTGTTAAATTTGAGTCATGACAAGTGCATTATTGATTTGTTGTATGTCATGGTGTATTCCAAGGGGATTTTTCTTGTTTTTCGATTACTTTGTAGTTCAAATAGAAACATTTGCCACAAGTCGACTCATTTAAGAAAGTTTGGTTTGTTTGTGTTTCTCATCCAAAACTAAGCCAAATTTTTGGCGCGATTTCGTGAAATTTTGAATTCGATTTTTTAAATTGTATTTTTTAATGAAAATATTAGTTACTCTTTTGCTAGTTGGCAACTCGCAAAAAAGGACGTATACGACTATATGAAGAATATTTAGTCTAGATCAGTTCGACGAAATGAGTTGATATAGTCTTCTTTATCGCATGAAGTGCATAAACTGCATAGCTTAATGTTTGTAAACAGAAGCTGGTTACGATATAATAATTGTCATTTATTTAAATTAAAGCCTAAATGCATAAATAAACAACTCGAACTTAAAATACAATAATGAGGGCTCGTTTCAATTTCGTTTTGGTTTGCTCCTTTACAGTCAGTCTTTTGGCAAATTACTGTCGCTCTTCCCTCTGCTGTAGGGTCGTGCGCCACCCAGCATGCGTTCAAGTAAGCTCTGCTTCGATTTACGCTTCGATGCAAGCACTTCCTTGCACAGATCATTGAATGCATCTGCCACCTGATCGACATGATCCGCAGCAGAAATTTCACTGAATTTACACTCAAAGTCCTTGGCAAGTATTTCACCCTCGTCCCGGCTCACTTCACGCAAATGCACCATGTCAACTTTGTTGGCGACGAGTTGAACGGGCGTATCCGATTGTAGATCTGATTTAGCACGGCGTATGTAATTGAAGGATTTTCGGTCCGTGATGGAGTAGACTAAAAGTAGGCCATCTGCCCACTGCACGAGATCGGCGGCATTGGGAAAATCATCGTCAGTCTAGAGGGTGAAAAAGGAAGAAAAGAGAGGGTGGAATTATGTAAGTTGAGTTGCATGTGTGGAATGCCATTTATTTAATGAAGCATTTCAGTATTGCGTGGCAACTGTATTGACCCATTTTCTACTCATTTGCTAATGTTTGCTTGTTTGTTTGATTGTTACCTTAGGACATGTATCGAGTATCTCAAATAGCACCGGTTCGCCATCGACCATTGCCTCGTGTTTGTATCGATTTTCTGTGTGAAGTAAGTTGCATTAATATCTGAAATCGAAATGAATTTTAGCAACTAACCTGTCTGATGATCATATTCGCCTATGTAACGTTTAGTAATAAAACGCACAATTAAAGCTGCAAGTACATAGAGAGGAGAAGAATTCGTGAGCAATCGAAAATAATAAAATTAATAAAAAACACCATAAAACACAATTAACAAAAAAACAATAAAATGTCCTTATAGGCACGCGATTTCGCCGCGGAAAAGTGTTGGCGTTAAAAAATTTGGGTCAACACTAACTAAGCATAAAAATGGCTGAAAATCACAAACTTTACATGTGTACATAAATTCAAAAGGAAAAAAAAGGAAAATAAATAAATAAATTAAAAAACAAAAACAAAAACGAATAGGGAAATGGCCCCGAGGACGAAACGTCTGAAGCACTGAAACAAACAGCCCTGGGTGAGAGGGTATGAAAAATGCCGATTTGTCGTGGCAGGTGAGACAGCAGCGCAGACAAACAATCCGTGCGCCGAAAAGTCGCAGACACTGGAAGTGGTCAGGTTGCACCCTAATGTTGCATGACTGGCGCACACAAAGCGTTTGCGGAAGGAAAAAGGCTTATGAAGGCGTCGTCAAGGCTGGAGTGGTAGTGCCCCGCTGCAGGCGCTGCTGCACGGTGACTGCATGATTGCGTGTGCGTGTGTGTGTGTGTTTGGGTTAATAGTGCCGGTCATAAAACCAGAGTGCGCTGAACCCGCGGCCACGGCGTACTGAACCAGAGTGAAACAGTTTGGCATGTGCATGTGGCAAACGATACGTAATTTGGAAAACGATTTCTTTTTTCGAAAAAACGTTTTTCATGTATTTTACGAGTACGTTTAATAAAAAAATAATATAAATTAAAAACAAAAGAAAAAACTTTTAAAAGGAAAAAAAATTAAAATGAAATGTATTAATTAAATTTCAGCAATTTGAGGTTGTTCATGATATTTGTATGGTTTGCTATTCTCACGGCTGACCAACACATTCCGTCATCCTCAGTCGCAGACCGCAGAAATCTTACGCGTTCTGTGGGCGTTTAATTGCTTTTACAGCGCGAAATGAAAGCAAAAGAACAAACTCGCCACATTAGTTTAGTCGCCATCAAATGGGAATTTCTATGTGGGGTATGATTTAATGCACGGCTGAGGTTGTGAGGCTGCTCCATTTTTGCTTGTTCGTTCCACGATTTGCCTTTCATTTCTTTTTGCAGTGTTCATTTTGCGTTTATGTGTTTGTGCGTTCAGAATGTCTGCTTTTGAATTATTTGACGCCATGATGTACAAAAACACATGTGGCGGACATTTATAGCGCAGGTGTATGGTGTCATCGGTGCACTTCATAAATTTTCCTCAATCGCGTTTCTATGCGTTTAATAAATGACTATATGTCAAAAACATTTTGACAAAACGTTGCGCGATGGATACAAATTAAGGGGAAATGTTTCCAATGACAACCAATGGCGGCGACATCGATTCACTCTTGGTTTCAAGGCGATTTTCGATCGATGTTGCAGATTGTTATTGAGTGAATATGAAATTGTTGAAATAAACAAGGTCTATGTTGATTTCTTTACAGTAGTCGTTACATATTTAAACTTCTTTTTGCTTATTTAGCCAACTATTTTTCTATATATTGTATTATATTAACGTTATATTTGCGTCTTGCCATCTATGATGCTGAACTATATATAGTTGTTTTATACGCAACACGCATCTATAATTGTTAAAATTAGTTGCTTAATTGTTCTTTAAGCCCAATTAAGTCGATCAATCACTGAGCTCATCGAAGTGAAATCGTTTTCCAATGATCCACATAATCCTTCTCCAACGTCAGTGGCTAATAAATACACGCATAAAACTCTTAACGACCCCATGATCTGCTTGCCACACACATAAATTGACATTCAGTAAAGAGGTTCGCACCAAATTGGTGTCAAAGTGTCGGAGGAATCTCATATGGATTGTTGTGCGTTGTGTATTGCTGATGCCAATAAATTCATCGACAAGGCATGCCACAAGATGTGAGGGAGGTGTGCAATGTGATTTTGTTCAGCCATACCAACGAGTGATCGTGCCTTGTGCCCTCGACAACAGATCGCACAACAATTCAGGCATGTAAGCCCAATAAAAACGCACATTCCCGAATACAAAAGAAAAGTGTGTGAGTGAGTGAGTGAGAGAGCGGGCAGGGAGCGAGAGTAGGCAGGGAAAATTGCCGATTTTATAGACCACTTTGTAAACAAAACAAACAATTTCTATTTATAGTTGCGATATGTACTAAAATCCATTCATTGAAGCGTTTGGTCGTTTATAGGCTTTTCTTTGGAATTGCACAATTCCCGACCTCATCATCATTAATCGTTTGGTTTTTTTCCCTTTCTCCCCACAGACATACCGCTTTTTCCGACACTTTGCCGTCCGACAACGGCGATTTTCAACTCGGTTAGCGTCGACTTCTTGCGTCGGATGCCGCGTGTTGTCATCTTTCAGTTCAATTTGCTCGAAATCTGTTTGCGCTTTTAATTAAATAATTAAATAAATTAAGTCAAGAAAATGGGCCACATACAGGCAGGCGGCGGACAGACAGACGTACACACACACTTAGCAATCTTTTCGCACACTGCTTTCGCGTTTTTTGCTCTGTTTTTCTTGTTTTTTATCTTCGCACTTCACATCAAAAATAACTTTTGGAATATGTATTATTTAAAACGTTTTTCTTTGTCGTTGCTGGCATGCGATATTGCTGTTGTTCTTGTTGTTGTTGTTGCTTCTGTTCTTAATTGTTTTATTTATTGCTTTTTTCCATGTATTTATTTATTTCATTTAATGTGAATTTTCTATTTATTTCTAATATTTGATTTTCAATGTCAAAATATGCGCGAAAATTAGTTTAAAATTTCTTTGTGAAATTGTATCTTTCACTATTTTCAAAGTGTTGTGTTGCCAAATACTTTTTCAATATGTTCATTTATTTTATTTCAGCTTTGGTTGTTGTTGTTGTTTTTTTTTTTGTTTTTGGTTTTGAAAGCAACGTTCGACGGTAATTAGAATTTTTTTGCGCTTTGTTCGAAATTTAAAAGGCGGAAAATGTAATTAATTGAATTGATCACTTTGTCTGCTGTCTGCTTTCGGTTTCCGTTTATTTTGCGCTTTTTTTTTTTGTACAATTTTTGTTTCTATTTATTTATTTATTTATTGAATTTCGGCATTTGTAGTTGTGATTTTGTTCTTGAATTATTTTTCCTGTCTATAGCACTAATTTGACTTGGG
Organism: Phortica magna; assembly: GCA_037044515.1. Lineage (NCBI taxonomy): Eukaryota > Metazoa > Arthropoda > Insecta > Diptera > Drosophilidae > Phortica > Phortica magna. The sequence goes on along the minus strand of JBAMBP010002894.1, from coordinate 258,319 downwards.
TTAGCCCAAGCCCAAAAATTTGCACGTTCACTTCGCGTTTTGCTTCGAAGACGCTCAGTTTTAGACTAAAGAATTTTTGCTCGATCGTGGAACTTGTCGGAAAATGCTTTTCTTTAGTGAGTCTACATCGACAAGCACTCAAAGAAAATGTATAAAAGTATTTTCAAAAATAGATACAAATGAGCTAAGTCGAGTGAAAATGCCGCTGTGAGAACGAAGACATGAGAAGAATTTCTTTTGCAAATGATTTTTCGATCTTTCAGCGATCTTCATTGGATTGGCGATCGTTCCGTCAAAATTTGTAATTTGAAATTCTCAATCCTCGTCCTAAAGTGAGTTTTTCAATGCATTCAACGCATTAATGGGTTAATTATAAAGATTTCTACTCAATTTTTCTCAAAAACTTTTCGTTAATTCGGGTATGTGTGTGTCTGTGTTGATTTGGCGGCATTGTTTATTTTATATGTGGAAAAATATAAAATTCGAAAGATTTTGGAACATGTGCTACGCGTGTTCTGTTTTCTTGAGTGAATCTAAAAGTAAAGCTAAAAGAGGTATTTAATCGAGTATACTAGACAATATTACACGCTGCACATACAGTCTGCATAACAAAATCGGAAGTGTTATTACAAAGATGCATTGGTTAAATAAAAATTTTAAGTACAATAATAAATGAGTCTTAAAGAGTTTTCAGTTTTCCTTGTCTTTATTCTTGACATTCTCCCATAATTGATCTACAAATCAAAAGCTTGAAAGAATCATAGTCCACCAAGTCTACAACAAGTGTCAAGCCCGAATTTCACATAAATTCCGAGTACCATTGGATAAATGAATGGGCGAAGGACATTTCTCAATCGATTTTACACGTTGACTTAATTATTCCAATAAGCATATTTTTTGATCTTATTGCCAACTTTCAATTCAATGTTTGCACAATGTTAATATAGCCTAGTAACATGGCGTAGAGTAGAAAGAATTTTTAAAGATGTTGCAAGATGCCACACCGTACGAGTGGCAACAAACAAAAATCAGCATATAGAACAGCTGAGCTGAGATAATGTGGCGGCGAACAAGTGTTAATGAGACACGCAGTCGTGGAGGACGCATTTTTTTTTCAATTTGCCCAATGTTGCGCGCTGAAATCGCACGTTGGCGTCCGACTGAAGATTGTGCAATGGCAGCGATACAAATAAGTGTGCATCAAAGGCGGACGTGTGAAAATCCACGTTGGTGACTGAGCGATGGGAACAATTAAATTTTCCGGTAAACGTCTATGATTGCTTTAAATGAAATTCATGAGTTTTGTTTAAACAAATTGTTTGTAAAATAACGAAAAATAATAAAAATCGTTTGTTGAACTCGCATTTCTTTCATATTGTTTAAAATGTGTTGCAGCTGGTTTGGCATTAACAAATATTTGTTTAAATTGAGTCAACACAGGCGCTCGCTTGGGCACTCATCGAGCATGCACTTCCGCCTAATAGCTTCATTAGCACCCGAGTTGGTTGACAGGCGTGGTGAACAATGGTTCACCCTTTGGCGTAACATTTCCTTGAATTAATGAATTTCTGAATTAATCATAGACAAAAAACAAAAAACACAAAGCCTTAATGCTTGTGACATTTTGGATTGGCATGGACTACAAAGGACTTTTATGGCAATGCGTTTTGTAGGATATGTTGTGGTGTGTTATTCCTGGTTGATTTGCGGGGGTGAGTATCATGTCAAGGGTTGAAAATGCAAATTACTTTGAAGGGAGAAAAGTGCATTTGACAAATGTTTATCGTTGTTACGATTGAAATTTTCATTCATGTTCAACAAACTGCTTTAACAGCGATTTTTTGATTAATTTTGTTAGCTTTTTATTAATTTGCCAATCAGAAAATACGGACATTACTTTATGTAGTAAATAACAGTAATTACAATGTAGCACCACATTGTAGCACCACATGTAGCACCACATTAAAAAGAAAATAGTGTGCAGAAGGTGTAAAATCCAACGTCACAAGTTGATTTAATTTATACCGTCTGAAAATACGTTTATGAATTAAGAAATTCAAAATTTTCGATAAAATAGTGTTGTATTAATTTAGCATACTCTTGGGATCACCACAAACAATTTGGGCTAGTTCAAAATATCGCAACATAAAACTAAACTGATGCGGAAAGAATTTTGTTATTTGAAATAAATGTTTCGTTTAAGAAAATAGACTATGAAATTTATGAATTTTAATAAAGTCGTTCATAAATGCAAACTTTGCCTGCATTACGTTTCATAAATAATTTTGAATACTGGATTCATAAATTAGACCAAATTCATGGCAAAAATACAGCCGGAGAGTATGCAATCATTACTTGAAATGTCTATCATACTAAATACGAAAGCCTAGTTTTAAGACTGTAGTGATTCAAGTTTCCCTTAAAACAACAAAACACAAGAGGTTTCAATAATAATGCCATATATATATTTTTACAATCACAAATGCTCTCAAGTTCTAACCGCTGTGTTATTAACATAAGGTAAGATGACAACAAGTCGATTGCAGAGTGACATCGTGCTGTTAAAATTTAGTCGTTTCGTGGTGACTTAACAACTCTGCTCGAGAGTAAACGAGCGCAACAAAGCACTGTTAAATTTACCAGTCTCTTTTAATAAAACTGGCTTATGTTCGCTTGAAATGCATCATGCCTTGAGTCAGTACATTTGCAAGTCGCTAGTTTCGTTGTCTAGCAGTGCCTTAGCGATGGGCTACGTATTCTTTGGCATATGTTTGACTTGGAATGCGCAAATGCCATGCGTCAGTTCAATTGAAATTACTTAAATTCAGAGAATTAACAGAATTTAGAAAATCGAATTTGTTTTGAAAAAAAGTTTCAGTTAATTTCGTGCAGCAGTGTAGTGTCTAAAAACTGTCGTGAATCCAACGCCTCGGCATGCAATGGCGCTGTTGCCGACGTCGTCGTCGGCGCAACAGAATTCTGCATATAACAGACGAGTTAACAGCATTTGCAAAAAAAGAGAGAAACTGAAGAAAGAGTACCGTGCCAGAGAGTATGATCCGCTCAGAGAGGAATGTGTCATGACACGCTGACACGGAATGACACGCAAGAGGAAAATTGACTTGTCGCATGTCGCAATGCGTGCCCTGGCCGATTTTCCCGTTCCTCCAATCCTAGGTAGTTTTCGACCTAGGGGGGTCAATTTTGTCCTCTCTTCCCTTCGCGTCTGCGTCGACACTTTTGCGTCAAAGACGCCACTTTTGGCTCACTTGTGTTTCAAGTGAGTACATTTTCCCTCAAATTTCGGAACGTTAAAAATTGGTCTAGCGTATGTTTCGTTGATGCTGTCAGGTGCATGAGTTAGAACGTTAGAGTTGAGTTAGACGTACAGACAGACACACACTATAAAAAAAAGCCGCCGCTTTTTTTTCCGACCAATCACAGCGCAGCAGTCGATTCGTTCGGTCGTCATTTCAGCTTTTTACTCCTACGCGCGCGTTTGTCTCTTCTATATATGTAACTGTATGCGTGCGTGCGTGTGAGATAAAAGATTCAAACGCATAAAGTGTATAAATAAATAAGAAGCAACAATTTGCAAATTTACAATTAAAAACACACAACAATAATAATCATTAAGTAAAAAAATTAGCGAATTTGTGCCTTTTGGTGTGTTTGTGTGATTTACGGTGCCAGCGATCGAGAGTATTCAAACAAAGAAGAAGAAGCAGCAGCATTTGTAACGTACGCGCGCTTTTTTCGGTGTGTGCTTTGGTGTTGGTGATTTTTAAAAAACTATTTTTGAATAAATGTAAATTTAAGTAATTTCTCGTTTTCGACTGGCTTAATTTGAGAAAAAGTTTATTTATGCAGCATGTACAAGTGTTGAATTTGAAATATTTTCATAATTTTGAAATTTTTGTTGACGTTTTTGGTATCTGATTGTGTGTGTGTGTGTGTGTTGGTGTGCGTTCAAAATAAACAAGATTGAAAGATATTTCAAAAATGTAACAAAAATTACTTTAATAAATTATTCCGTCTTTTTTTATATATAATATAATTTAAAAACAAAAGAAAAAATATAAAAAAAAACCAGAACTAAAGCAATTTTCTGTGATGTCATTTTCGCTTGAGTGAAGCGTGTTTAAGGAGTTAAAGCATTGCTGGGAATACATGAACGAAAACCACAACAGAAACACAAAGTCTTGAAGCGTGTTTGCAAAAGTGTGCCCCCTTGTTTTTTATTTATTTATTTTTTTTTTTGTTTTATTGGTTTTGTTTTGTTGCGGAGTTTGTTTTGTAATCAGATACTTTAAAGGTTGCACGTACATGTTGCATTCGAAAGGGTCTGAGACAAAGGATGCGGTCTGCTTATGTGTTTTGCAGGCATCTTTACGCTTGCTCTATGGCTGTGGGAATGACGGCACCAACTGCTAATTTACTTTAGCATGAAATCATCAACGAAAATCTATATTTATAAAAATAAAAACAAAATAAAAGAGCAAAAAAAAAATACAAGGAGAAAACTGCTAGTCGTGTGTTTAAAACAAACAATTCGTTTTTACGACCAGTTGCATTCAATGACAAATGGAAAAGCTAAGAAAGAATATTGTCGCCGATGGCGTCAGTGAGGTTTTTCCCATTTATTATGTTAGACTGCGTGTCGTCGAAGGACATTTTGCGTGTGACTTTTAGTCATTCGGTGTGCTTGTCTGTCTGTCCGTCTTCGGATGAAGTCACTTCATTTAATTAGTCTGCACTGTAAAAAATTGTATACGACTTAGCAAACATTTTTGATGATTGCATATAAAAGTCGAAATCAGTTGGTCATTAAAACGATTTTAGATAAGCCAAATTGTAATAACAATAAAATAGAACAATCTTTATTTATAACTTTGGCACAATTCGACACACTTGGAAATCCAATTTTGTTGCACTTTTAGATGTAATATTTTTGTTAGTTTATGCCCAGTCGTGAAAATGGTGAGTTCGTTGCTTGGCTTTAAAATTAAATAAAAGAAAATTGTTCTTTCATAGAATTCACTACATTTGCTTCCGCTTGTTTGCTTGATAGCTGCTAAACAAGTGCCTTTCAATAGCACGAGTACGCTGACCGGTTCTGCTCAAAGCACACGTAGCATAGAAAACTTCTTCAACATTTGTTTTTGCACTGCCAAAAAGCATAGTCCCGTGCGGTTCTATCCGCGTCTGTTGCCTAAGACACAACGTCGCGCAAAAAGGGATTACGTTCTGCCACATGTGTCGCTCAACACCACGGAACGTACGCCAATCACTACCAGTGAATTGCCGACCACGCAAAGATGTCCTTGCGCTGGGAGTGTCAGCACCACCACAACCACCACTACCACCACAGAAATCGAATATAAGAACCAGAAAACAACGGTGGAAACTACACGGCGCACTAAGCGTACAACAAAAAAGCCTAAAAAGCCGTCCAAGGACAATGAGTCAAACTTCATTACGAAATTTTTTCATGCCCAGAGTCTTGTTAGTTTACAATTACTAATTTTACCAAATCAATGGTTTTAAGCCTAAAAAGTGGCAATGAAATAAAAATTGTTGGCAAAATCTAATGTAGAAAAAATCGCTCAGTGTATTTGCTTGGTACAACCAATTTAAGACTTTCAGTTTTGCCATTATTTATGACACCATTTTCCCATACATAAATTGTGCCGTATGTGTGTGTGTGTGTGTGCATGTGCTTGTGCATTTCCGTCCAAGAAGTGTTGAAAAAAAAAAACGAAGAAAATGTTGTGAGTATTGAAATCACACGTTTATGCGCGCGAGTTGCCCCCAGCAACTAAAATTTACGCACATAATGGAGTAAATGGGGCACGCAAAGTTATCCTTGTGCTCTTCTGCTCTGCCCAACGAACAGTTGTTAATGGCAACCTAGTGACAACAAATGAAAGTTCCTTGGCAACTAAACTACTTCGTATACCGCGAGTGCTATGCTTTCGTCACCGGCACAGTCATCGTCGCCCACTCTGCCGCTCGGAGCTACATGCAACACACAACACACAACACAGAACACAGAACATACATGCGTTGTTGCTTGACATTAGGTCATACGGGCGTGTTCGTAAGCTGTAATTTTATTGGCGTTTTATTTTCCGCTGATGATGGCAGCGTTCCGTTGGCAATGAAGCTTTTACTTTTTGCACACACTGTTGCATCATGCTCGCACGCTTTACATACGCGTTGTCTTCATATGCGTGCAGATGTTTATACAGATTTGCAAATGTTTTATTTTTATGCGCTACCAACTCATTTTAGTGATTTCTTTGCCTTTCATAAAAAATACTTTGTCTGCATCTGTCAGTCTTGCATGTCTTCTTTGTTGCTGTGTGTGGCATTCAATTCTTTTATGTGCCATGCAAGAATTGTTGCAACTGACTTCCTTTTTTAGTTGTTCATTCAATTTGTTTTTTTCTTGCCTTGAACTGTTGCTGCTAATTTGATCAAGCCCTCATCGCTTTGTAAAAGTGCCAACTAAATGATATATTTCGCGATTGAAATTTGCTGCACAGTTGAGTGGTTGCTTGATTGTTCTGAGAATAGTTGCTCAATAAAAGTCATTGACAAAAGTGCTTTGCCAACTTACAAATTGCAATCAATTTACTCTCTTAAGCGGTTACTTATTGCTTTTGGGATTAAAGAGCAGCATTGATGCAAATATATTTCGCTGAAAAATGTAAAAGATTCGCGCAAATTGCGGCAATTATTTCCACCGAGTCAACAGACAGCCAAGAAAGTAATATACCCAAATCACAATTACTTTTATTTACGCATTATTTCTGCTTGAACAATGTCAAAGAACAATGCATACAAAGTATGAAAAGGGAAACATAATCCACCACATCGAATGTAAGACAAACACGGTGAGAAATTCTATACGTTAACTTCACTGCGACCTTCTTTGGGGTGGAAAAGTACAAATTTCGACCTTTGAGGCATAAGACGGCAGTTTGACGTTGATAAGACGACTTCTGCGTGTGCCGGCAAAATGCCGACAGGATAGTAAAAGTAAAAGGCATTAAAGTGCGCCATCAATCATATGCTAAACAAAGTAAACACGTATAAAAGTATGAAAATGGGTGAAGTCGTATCATAGGCAATCTGATATTAAAGCTGAAATAGAAGGAAAGAAGAATTGCATTAGATTCGAATAAGTGAAAACAACCCCACAGGAATATTGCGGCCAAAACAACCCTCATCTGGCGGCGTCAACAGGAAGTTCTAACATTCCAACACTGAGCTGAGCAGAACGGGCTCGAAACCACCCTCTTCATACGGCGCGAATTGTAACAGCTTGAAACAGCAACGATTTCAAATAAGATTTCGTCTTTGGTTCTGGTCGTTCGGCCGTTGTAGAAGTTGAAGTTGATCTGCAACTGTTTGACAGCCGGCAAAAAGCCATGAGCTCATGTTGTTATGTGCTGTGCTGAACTTGAATACGGGCAGAAAACTTGTATTCGAAATAATAAAATGTAAAAAAAAAAAATAAAGCTTTGCGAAACTTGAAAAACAACTTTGGACTGACGTCTTCGTCTTCGTTGTATTGAACTACGTTTTAATGCTGAACAATACTTTGGACTGAGTGACTGCCTTTTAGACATACATATATACAAACACACATACAACACATCCAAATGATTTTAGCATAAGAAATGATTATGTTGTGTATAACAAAGACTGAATCGATTTGAATTTCAGTGTACGAATAAATGTGAGCCTATTAAAATAGTCAAAAATATATTTTCCGAAATGAATAGAGCAAAGCGAAATGTGCTAATGTTTGTATTTATATTTGAATATATATATATGTACATATGTATGTATGTATGTATTCGTAACGAGAACACATAAATAAATATATATAAATTGTGCGACACATGGTAGAAACGACAGAAAGTAGTAGACGGCAGATACTTTGGCGCTCACAGATACATTCGCAACGAACGCGTTGGAGTGCGTGTGTGTTTGTGTTTGTGTACATCACTGTGTATGACATCATCGGCGTCATCATCATCATCATCATCATTAGACAACAATAAGAGCAGCAAAACTACCTAACAACCAAACGCAACAGCAAAACAAAACCTTTATAAAAAAAGAAACAACAACAATTTTTAATGAGAGTTGCACGAAGTTTGGATAATTTGGGTGTTCATGCAGAACATTTTCAAATTGCGCCTCAGCTTTAAATAACGTACTTTGTAGTTGATTTGTAGCTTAGATATTTGCTGCAAATTCCCTTAAGTCAATTGCAATATTTGAAGAAACCCTTTTACTTTCTAAAAATTACTCATCTTTATTTGAGAAATTTTGTGTGTCAAGCAAACCGCGAGTATTTCGATGAGTCATTTGTCTTAGTTATGTCAATTGAGATGTACAAGTGAGAATGTGCGGCTATTTTTGATTACACAGAAAAAAAAAACTAATAAATTAATTCTAAGAATTTACTCAATTTTGTTTTTTACCCTATTTTGATTGACCTCAACAGTTCTCAACTCAGTGACAATTGCTTTTTTTTATTAAATTTATTATAACTTAATGCTTTTCGTTTTAGATACTTTTTTAATATAAAATGTTTGCAGTTTTTAAATTCTTATGTTTCAAAAATTTAAAATTTCTAAGTTCTTCAAAGTTCTGAAAATGTAATTAACGTAATTTATTTTAAATGAGCTGATTGAATGAATGTATCTAAGATAAGCACAAGTACAAGTAGAGCATAACGGAACGCACAAAATATGCCAAGTATTTTTTACTGTGCATTTTCAGATGAATTGACTTTGATTTTGTTTTTGTTTTCGGCAAGACGACGTAATTTTATTTTCTTCTTATTACACATTATTTTTTGCTTTATTTAAGTATTGCTACCGAAAGAACACATAAAAAATATATAAAAAATAAAAAAAAAAATAAAAATAAAATTAGGACAAACTTTTGTGTGTTTTGTTTTGCTTTTGACTTTATCTTGTATCTGTTGTTTTGCTGTGAGGATATTGTATTGATTTCGGTTGACTTTCAAGTACGCAAAAAAAAAACCGAAATATTCAAACATGTTTACATTAAGTTCTTTTTGCATAGTAGACACATAAAAGACATTAACTCAGACAAATAGCTGACAATAGCGACAGCTCAATTGGCCCGACACGCATTAATATGAAAATGAATCGACTTTGTATGTAAAATGGCAAATAATAATAAAATAATTGAAAATAATATTCTAATTTGGCTGTGCTCGAATATATTATTATTTTTTTTTATTTTTGTTATTGTTAGTTAGCATTTGGTGCGAGTCGGTTGCGCATTTAACGAGTTTTTCCATTACGTTATGCTATAGCACAGTTTTTCTTAGCACCAAATTTGGCGCACGAGTTTCGAAAGTAGCAACAAAACTTACATGCACGTTGAAGAAGATACAAAGTTGTTTAACTTATTTGGCGTACGCGCGCTCGCAATGACTTGACTGTGTTAACAATTGAATGTTAATTGAACTTAAATTGATCAATTGACGGCGTTAATTACACTTTTGTTAATTGCACCCAGCGTGCGTACTTATACACATGTGTGTGTGTGTGTGTGTGTGCGTGTAGATTAGCCACTGCGTGTGGTAATCAAATGTGTAGCAAGTGAAATTCGGTAAAAACGACGGAAATGTCCGACAGAAACATTACAAATTGAAAGAATAAAGAAATTTTGTAAATGATGTCAACTTTTGATGGAAATCAAAGTTTGACTTTACTTTTGTATGAACGACAAAACGAATTGCAGTTTGATTTTTTTTATTATTATTAACAGCACAGCAGTCACGCATTGCATTCATTTCCTGAAATTGTTTTTCAACAAAACTTGATTCGTGCAACAAAAGAAAAAAAAAAATAACAAAAACCGTCGTCTTCTATTATAGTTGGCGTTGTTCGTTGACGTGCTTTATTATTATTCTATATATATATTTTTTTTTGTATACTCTAACTGTGCAGACTTCAACTTCAACTTGAAATGACAGCGCCTGACGGAGTCTCTAACTCGCCGACGACTTTGAACAGTTTGAAAATGGCAAATCGCAACAATAAATGCAACAAGGAAAAACAGCAAAATATGTTGAATGAACGCGAAACGTTTTGCCATTTCAGCTTGACTCTGTGCGCTTTGTTTTTGTTTGCTTGCCGCTACGATTTGCTGCTGCAGATACAAACGTCAATTGGTTAGTTAGAAGCGCTGCCCTCAACGAGGCTGACTTTGTTGGCTTTGTTATGGAGAAAAATTGCTGACAAGCGAGATCTTGTATAAAGACATTAACTTAAGTTCTTGCAAGACGATGTGCTGCTTTGTTGTTGTTGGTTGTTGGCGATAGATATATTTTGTATCTTTTATTTTCGCGCTGACGATACCTTTTGTATGCGCTGAGCTGTTAAGCATGGCGTTTGTCTATATTGTTTAACGCAACAGTTGCCGTCGTTGCTGCCAAACAATCGAGTGCTTTAATGCCAAAGCATTTAGTTGAAATGCCACGCCGCTCATTTCTAATCTCTCTGCAGGCGTTGGGGGAGGGGGTGTAGTTAAAATAGATTTCTTTTTGCTTGCCATTGCTTTGTGTGCAAATCTTTTATTCATGTTGCTTTCGGCGAGTTGATTTTAATGTCAAATTTAATTTGTTTTTTATGTTTGGCCTTTTTGGCGCTTAGACTGTCAAGAAATACTGTTGGCCTCTAGTGTGCCTTGTTACAATAATCCAAAAAAAATAGAAATAAAAATAAAAACAAGAAAACGGCAATAAAGCGTTCTGCCTTGGAATGTTTGAAAGGTATATTCTTCGTCATAGTTGATGATTTCAACGTTGAAATTTGCTCACTGTTTTTAATTAAACTAAAAAAACCAGTTTCATAAAAAAAGAGAAACATAGTGCCGGTCAATAGATGACATCATCTCGAGCGAATTCGAGTGCAAATTCGTAATTTGAATTTAAGTTCAACTGAAAAGTCAAACAAACATTTTATATGAAATTATTACTTTTTATACTTTTCGGCTTTTTTTTTAACAATTTTGACAATTGAATGTTGAATTGCAAAACATGACAACAATTGAAAAAAAAAACATAAGCAAAACGTATGAAGGCATAAAGACTGTTTAACAAATTAAACAAAATGCCGCATTCGGCGCCATGTGTAAACATGTTCGTGTTGTATGCAACGACAGCCTGCCAACTGCGTGCAACAAGTCGCAAGTGGCCAATTGACAGCACAACAGAAGTGCAGACAGGGTGCAGCCTGCCACCAGCCGCCATGCCACGCCACCCACATGTGTGTGTGTTTGTATTAAATAATTCAAATTGTAAATAATATTGAAGAATATTGTGGTATTTTGTTATTTTGTTTCACCTCACAACTGTGCCGCTGTGTGGCAGTCAAAAATAGACAAAACTGATTGCCACATGTGTCCAGGCATTGCCAACACACACACTATAAACGAGACAATGAGTTGAACGCACATTTCGAAAGCTACAAAAATTTCAAAATATTTCACCAGACAGACAGAAGTATGTTTTATTTTGTTTTTCTGCTATTTTGGAAGACCTCAGCAAAAATATTTATTTTTTTGCGTGTGTAAAATATTTCAATTTCAATTTTAGTTTTTATGTTAAATGTTTATTGTAATTTTCCGGCATTGGCTTTCAGTGATATTTCAAAGTTGTGCGTGCCTTTAAAGTTTCTAGATAGTTTTATATTGAAAACTAAATAAATTTGAATTTATGAGTTTTTGCTTTTATCTATTTGGTGGTTTTGATTTTGTAATTTTTTTTGGTTTTCACTTACTTTTTTTTATTAGCCATGAATTCATGGAATTATTTGTACCTTTCAGCATTCATCATTAATGAATCTGCCCGCCTAATACTTGAAATTCCGCTCGAACGCGAAAGTGCTTAGAGCGGCATTCAAGCGAATTCAACTCCTGGCTGCGTGTTTGTTGCTTCTATGCGTGTTTTGCTATTATAAATTTCTCAATCAACGCGTTTTTTCGTTCATTTTGCTTCATGCATTCATAAATTATCTTATGAATTTTATGGATTTCTTGCAGCACACGCACAAAGTGCTTTTCACACGCCCTTTGTGCTTTCTTAGTGCGGCTTTTATTTAGTTCTTTTCTTCTAGTAGTTGTTGTTGTTGTTGTTAGTTTAGATTCGCTTTGAAATCGTGCACATGTCACCGTTGCTCGTTATGCACTTGCTACCCTGCGCTGCGTGCTGCGCTTTGACCCAATTTCTGCGCTAATTAATTAAGCATAGAGACGAGTCACCCTCGTCGATAGTAGAATTAGTCGACTCGCAATATTCACGTGAGATTTTGACAAATAAGACTCATGTGTGTTGTTTACTAACTAATGTTGGCCAGCTGGGCGCGGCAGTCAAGGCGTCAAGGGATCGCCTCCTGTGTGCTTTCTATAGGCGATGAAGTAAGTGCTTTTGTGCTTTGACTGTTGGCACGGTTTTTAGAAATATTTTTATATATATATTTTTTTTATTATTTGATTAATGCATTTGTCGTTGTTATTGTTGGCGCAAGCAAGTCTGCATTCCTGACAACTTGTCAAAGTGCTATGCAACGATTGAGTCATTAACAAGTTTTTACTATTTTTTTTTCTATTAATTAAACTTGGCACTGCTGACGTTTTAAAACAATTCATAATTCATAAGTTTTATAACTTAGTTTGGAAATGTCTTACAATTTCGATTGGCGACATGTTTAATAGTATACGGAAATAGGAAATGGCCCAATACTTGGCCACAGAATCTGACGCCACATTAAGCGCTTTGGCGTACACACCTTCAGACGCATTCAATCATAGCAGGAATAACAATTATTCATAATATCAGTAAAGCGCGAACGTCGATGACGATGACGTTGATAACGTGTGGGAAGTGTCGATCAGACAGAGTTAGCATGGTAATCAAAAGCAGAAATTAGTATACGACTGGCGGCGGGTTTGGGGGGGTGCATGAAAGTTAATGAATAAAGCTTTCAATGTAAAGAAACGCAATAATAAACCAAATACGTGCCCACAAAGCGAATACCGCAAACGCGTATTCATAATGCTTACTCGATTTCCATTGTACTTGAATCAATTGTTCGTGTTTTATTAGCTTGATTTACATTTTTGTATGCCAAGCATTGAGAATATTTGTTTTTTTTTTTATTTTGTGGCAGGTCATTTTTTTTTTGTTTTGTTTGGTTTATTGAAACGATATATTTTTCAGCATAAAGCAGAAACTTGTTTTTGTTTGACGATAAACAAATGACATCATGCGTAAAAGTGGTCAACGAGGTTGATTTCAACGTTGTTTGATTTGTGCGATTTCCGTTAACCAATTGTAATGTCAAAAGGTCAACAATAAATGAATAAACTTATTTCGTATTGTATTTTGCACTATTTATTGCATTAGCGCTTCTCTGTGTGTGTGTGTGTGCTTGTGTGTGCTTACTTTCAATTTATTTGCTCCAATTTATATTAATGCATAAATCGATTTCAAAACGCATAAATAATTTATTTGTTTACATTATTTTCAAAAAAAAAAATAAAGTATTTATTTTTTGAATTAAAAAGCATTTATGCGCTTAAATGTTGCGTTCAGTTGAATTTCAATGAATTTGTTTATATTGTTGTTGTCGCGCGAATGTGAAATCGCTCAAAGTTGTGCACGTCTCAAGTCTCAATCCAAGCCAAGCCAAACCGAGTCGAGCCAAGTGCACTGACCTCTATTTTAATAGAGCTTCGATAATCGCACATTTGCGTGAAACTTCAAACAGAAAACCAACACTTTCTGTTGCTTTAAAAAACGATCAGAACACATTTTCGCTTTTCATCGTGCGGTATTAATATGTTTAGGCTGAGGAACGCGTATAATAAATGCAAATATGTCATGCACCTATGTACATGCATATATATGTGTGTGTGTGTGTGTGTGTCTGCATGTTGGTATTGCCTTAATTGTCAGTTTGCATTTGAATTGTTAATTAAAAACAACAACAAAATAGTAAAAAAAAAAAATAAAATACATTTTGTAGGTTATATTCATTGATGAATTTTCTGTGGTGGGCACAATTGACAGAAATGGGTAGAAAGTTGAGCTTTGTAGGCTTTTTCAATGTTGTTGTTGCTAAACGAAGGCCAACAAAGGTTTGCAAATCGATATGCACAAAGTAATTAACATTTAATTGACATTGTTGGTGTTTTTGAATTTTGTTTTGAAAAACAAACAAAAATGATATGAAAAATATTTAGAACCATCAATCAAATCAGTTTCAAAGTGAATTTTATCAGACGCGTTTGAGATTGTTCCATCAACTGATTCAACACAGCAGTCGAGCACAGTAAAAGTGACAAATGCAACGTAGTCACGCACGCACGCTTGGCCTTAGTGTTCTGTTGTGTTGTGTTGTGTTTTGTGAATGAAGTGACAAATAGATAGTTTTATTTTGCTTTTTCATTTAATACAAAACATGTTTTACAAGCAGAAGTAACAATGAATGCATAAATCATGGCGAAAAAAGAAAAACATGGGTTAAGATTGGCAAAAACAACAAGAATGAGGCATCAAAGTTGTGCACCTTGAGCAGTTTTAAATGAAGAAGCAAACGTACAAATTTACTGCATGAAGCTTCTTGCACTTCAATAATATTTTATTGCCTCAGCATGTCTTTGCCAGTCAAAAAAAAAAGAAAAAATGATTGTTAAGTCATAACATGATTTTAGTAATAAACGAAACAAAAGTTATTAACCAAATGAAACTTTGGCATTTATTTGGTAATCAAATTTCTATTTTCGGTGCGCATAATTAAGTTCGCGTGCGTTTGAAAATTGTTCCAGGTTGCGCGTTCGCACAAAAGGCAAACCCCTTCGCTACACTTCGACTCGCTACTCATGCCAAGTGACACACTCTAAGCACCTACACAAAATAACAACAACAACAACAACAATGGCAACAACAACAAAATAAGGTCGAAAAACCGGCCAAAATCATCAGCGAAGCGGAAAAGTTGCAACAAACGAGGCGCGGCGTGTTGTGCTGTGTCGTTGTGTGTGTTGTTGTGTGGCGCCGTCAGCGAGGCTGAGGAAGCGACTGACATAAGTTAGAGCCAACTGAGGAGGCGGGCAATTGGGCAACTGGGCAACTGCATGCAGTCACACGCTACTATAGAAAAGCATAGCAAACGATAGTATAATAAAACCTCAGAGTTTAGTATGTTGTTGTGTCATATCGGCTTGAAAGTGTCTCTGAATGGGCTTGGTGAACGCCCGACCGTCCGTCTTACGCCGCTGAGGTTTGGCTTTGACTTAGACGTGCGGCTGGCTACCTTCGCAGTAGGCACGTGGAAATGTGCGTAGCGCGTTTCGATGCGCCTTCTCGGACTGCCCTCCTCGACCCGCCCACTACAGCACTCACTATTTTATTGGCATTATAGTGTTGTTGTTGTTGTAGTGGCTCAAAATTTGTGAGTTGTTGAGTCGCTGTTTTTTTTTTACTGGCACATTACGTCATGCTTTATCTGTTGACTTACTAATGATGTTGCATACTTTGAACCGCCGTTGAACTTTTATGTGATTTAACATTTTCTCGCTTCCAATCTAACCGTTTGCATATTCACAACTAATGACGTGATTGTTTAAAATCATATATATTTTGTATATAATTTCAAGATGTCAAAAAGCTTATCAGCGTTGCGGTTATGAGTAATGCTCGAACCGTCATTTCTATTGGCACAATTAGATTATCGCAAATTATTCAGCTTAAGGTCAATGTTGATCCCGACGGCGTATTACGTGTTGTGCTCTGCTACTCTAAAATAAATCGATGAACGCATAGCATACTTTTTTATATTTTTATTAATATTACATACTTACAATAACAGAGCGCCACTTTGACCTTGCTGAGTTGTTGTTATTTTTGTTGTTTTTTTCTACTTGTACACGCACATTAGCTTCATTGGTAGTGTTACATGTCATGGCATCACTTTGTTATTGATTTTCTTAATTAAACAAAGTCATTACTAATTTGTATTAAGACGCACAAAAGATGCGCATATAAGTATCTGTATACACACACAGAAAAGTATCTTTAACTAAACGAATGCCATTAGCTGCTTTCATTCACAGCAGATTTATGTAAATTATTTAAAATTCAATGCCATTGACTTTAACAAGCAACTTACACAAGCATTGTGTACGCATTTGTATCTGTCTGACTTTGTGTTGTATTGCTCTTCTTCTTCTTCTCTTCTTTATCTTGTAGTAAGTTTCATGGTTTGATTACTTTTGTCTGCGTTTGAGTTGTGTCTGCTGTTGTAATCAATTATTTAACACTACTGCGTAACATGAGTTGTACTTAGCGTTGCTCAAAAATTTAGCAGACTTGTTCGCTCTCCTGCCCTACCACCCAAGCCCCTCAGCAGACATTCGCATTTGTTTCATTTTACATAAAAGATACATTCACATTCGTTAACAGCATCTTCAACACAAACTCATATCACAATGAACACATCATTTTGATGCTATTCAATTCTGTTTTTGTCATATCTTTTCCATCGCTCTGTTGTGGCATTTTGTGGGCGTTTCGTACCGATTCTGGCTTCATTACATTATTATAGCTGTGACTGTATTATAATTTGAGTCTGAGTTTGAGTTTGAGTTGGAGTACTAAGCGTCAGTCTCTGTTGGCATAACGTTTTGTTTCGCATAGTTGTTGGAGGGTGATGTAATACATCTATAGATACAATAATAACCGGTTCGGTGTTGTCATTGCATTTGTCGTCTTCAATGTTTACAAACGCCATTAAACATCTTGTTTGATACTGTGTTGATTTAATGAAGTTCTTAACGATTCGATTTGAAACATTGTATGATTTCCTATCACTTTGTAATGCAAAAAGTGAAGCTTCGCTCAGTGATGAAAAATAAGATTATCTTAAGTGTGCTATGATTTTATTTAATATATTTTAAGCTATACAATTGATATGTCTTACATATGAAGTGACTCTCTTATCTTAACGGATGTATAATAATATCAATTCACCAGCAGCAAGGCATCATTGGCCTATCAAAAAGATAGACTATTGTTCAACCTGCTTATGATTGCTTGTTAGGCTCTAAACAGTGTCAATAATGCAAGTTGAGTGCCCTTAAGGCAATTCAATTTAAGCAACACTTAACATGTCATTAACTGTATGTGTCATGCAGATACAACAATAAAGGGACGGACAAGTCATTCGATTCACTGCATGTGACGCGTTGTGGTCACTTTGACCACGAAGATGTCAACTGCAGATGTGTAAATTATATTGTAGCTTATTGTATCATTGTGATGCAGCATGTGAGGTAGCACATAATGACAATTTGTAATAATAATCACAATTTCAAAAGATGCGTTTAACAATTGCTTTTGTTAAATGGCTCATTGTTCAAGACGTTAACAAATGAGATAAGCATGACGAATACAAACATTGCCTTCATTGTGTGTTAAGCATTCGAAAGCTTCTAAGTCAGCATGCTGCAAATGCTTGAGGCTTTTCAAGTTGATAGATTTATTAGGGTTTATCACACATACGCCCCTCATACTTACCCTCATACTTACTTCAAATGACAGTGTTGAGCTTAAGCCGAAATTCAATATTTTGTAATAGCATATTTATGCATTAGGCGTAAATAAATTGACACTGACACGCATTCAATGCAAACACATGAGTTCAACTACCGAATCAGGCACGCCCTCGATAGTACACCTGTGATCGGTGATCGGCTTTGCGGTGGGCTTCGTTACATGTCTTTTACCATTGAATAATTTTCGAGTTTCTTAACTTTTGTATATTTTTAGCACATGTTATTTCTCATTGATCATATACAAACATATTTGTTAGTGTTTGTATTTGTGTTAGTTACATATTCATGTATTGTTCTCATTGCGGCTTTTCAGTTAGCTTTTTGTTACTTGTTAATTTCTTCACACCTTATTTCATTTACTGCAATTCGTTGCCCACATGGTGTGTGTTTGTAATTAAGCCATTCACAATTATACGTGATAAATCAGTTTGTTTGTCTATCATATTTTTTCTTCTCCTTATAGTTTCTTTGCTTAAGTCATTTCCACAACTTGTGTGGTAAAAGTTCCGGTTAAGGTAATAAGTCATTATTGTGCAACAGTTAATTTTTTTTTGTTTGTGCAAACGGAAGTTGAGCTCATTTTCTTGAAGTTTTTTATTTGTTTGTTTATTAAATGCAGTGAACCTTGCATTGCAAAAATATCTTTTACTTTTACTAAACAAAAAGTTTTAATAAAATATTTAATATTCTTTCATTGCAGAACAAACAATAAATACGAATGACGTGAAATGCACGTGCGATCTTAAAGAAAATAGAAATCAAAAAACAAAATAAACTCAGTTCTGCCATTGCGTATTCTGCAATCTCGAAAATTCTTAGTTTTAAGTCAAGACGAATTTTAAGACGCAATGGGTTTCTTACGCGACAAGCCGTGCATCAATAAGACGCTCATCTCATTAAAGGTTGTTGTCTTCTTTGTCATAAGTGGTAAGTGCAGAGACTGTAAATCGGAGTGAATTTGTGTAACTAATCGTCATAACTTGTTTGATTGCAGGCTTGACGGCGATTCATGTGCTCTACTCAACGAAACCGAAGTTGCTTGGCATCAACTTCAATGAGAACCGAAAAATCAGCATAATTGTGCCTTTCGTCTCGATACTTGGACCGCTGATTGTGGGTCCGCTTGCCGATCGTTTGGCCGCTAAGAATGCGAATACTTTTGGTCGCACCTTGCGTTTCCTGACTGCCTTTTGCCTTATAATTGCCGCGATAGTCTATGCTTGCCTGTTCGCGATTCCTGAAGTGCAACGCAAAGAGGCGCGTGAATTGCGCGTTAGCTTCGGCTGCGATGCCAATGGCGCGGTTATCTTTCAGGAACGTTGCACTGAGGATGCCACCTGTCATCACTGGAAGGCAAAAGTGGGCACAGTCGAACTGACGAATTGTACTTACGATTGTCAGGATCCGACACAGCATGACAACATGTATGTATCTTGGCTACAGAATCTGCCGACGCCGGCACCGTCGACCGAACAGAGTTCGGAGTTCGATTACGAGGACGAAACCGCAACGGAAAGTTTGCGTTCGAAGCGTTCGGCATTAAATCATCTGGAAGTATCGGCGGAAAGCGGTGGCATTGAAGTGCTCAGCACTGAAGTGCAACAGAAGCGTCGTGTGGCGCGTGCCATTCAAAAGCCATATGAGCAACCGCCGCATTTGTGCATTAAGGAGACTAATGACGACGGCGAAGAGGTGATCAAGAACTGTCACGTTTTCACCAACGATACGCGTAGTCTTATTGTGCACTCTGTGATGCGCGCGGCCACCAACATTGAGAATGACACACACAGCGCCGATTGGTGCCATTACCCGTTAGGTGTGTTATAATAAAACCGGCAAAAATTTCATTTAATAATTTTTATCTATGCAGATGGCTTCCAGTGTCATGTGCCCGAAAAGTACGTGGAATACATGATTGAAAGTAAAAATAAGCCCGACTGTAAGGGCATGGTGAAGTGTCTAGTGAAGAAACCTTATGACAGCAAGGGCAGCGTTCTGGCAGACAGCGGTTGTATTGCTGTATGTCCCGCTAACAAAGCAAAGTTCAAGCTTGAAATAAAACTTCACTAACTAACCTTTTATTGCAGATAACTGGTGACTTGGATGCCACCATTGGCGGCTACACGGCTATTCGCATACTGGGCGACATTTTCTCACTTGCTGCATTGACTTTGCTCAACACAGCCATTGTGATAGCGGTACGCGAAACTTCGGAGGGACGCGGTGAGGTCTGCCGCCAGTATGTGTGGGTATGTATTTGCAAGCCATATCATTATAACAAAATTTATTTATCTAATTTTATGTTAATTTATTCGAACATAGGGCGCTGTGGGTTACATACTGCTCTTCTCGCCACTCCAATACGAATTCTTCGAAAGAGAACATAACGACTCTGCACCCTTGGTCGCGCTTATTTTCGTTATTGTTTGCTTCGTGCTTGGCGCAATTGTCTTGCTCTGCGCCACACAGATGCCACTCAGTCCACCTGAGTGGTGGTGGCACACAAAGACTGGCGTGACTGTCTACCCGATGTCAGCCATCAGACGCTACAGCCCAGAAATCTTCTTGCTGGCCCTTGTGTCCATACTCTTTGGCACGTTCTGGAGCAGCTTACACAGCTTTCTCACCTTGAGCTTCACTGACTATAATGGCGTTAGATTTGCAGGAATTATACTCGTACTCGTGCTTTTCTGTAACATCGACAGATTGATTGAGTACTGCGGTCACTCGAACATTTTCATTGCGGGCTTTGCTCTATTTATTATACGCTTCACAGCGCTCAGCGGCGAGGAGACTCAGTGGCTGACTGTGGTCATGGAGGCCATTGAGCCAACAATTATTGGCATTGTTTGGATAACGATTATTATCTATATGCGGCACACTATGCCACGCAAATTAACCGCTACAGGTCAGGCAATCGCTGTGCTCGCCTTCTTCGGCTTGGGTGCGTATTTGTGGCCGTTCAATGTGTATTGAGTTACTCAAATTGGCTTACTTGTTTAACCCACCCAATTATAGGCAAAGGTTTTGGCGCACTTATCGCTCTGGCACGTTACGACAAACAACCGATTGAACAGAATCGTGAAATCTACCAGTGGTTGGCCATTGCTGCCTGCTTGATAGCGCTCATCTATTTCATCATCTACAACCTGATATTGGCGCCTCGCTGCGCTGCCAAACCGCAGCATCTCGAGGAACTTATCTCTGGTTCGGCTTCACAGAACTTAAGCAATGGCGCCAATGGCAGCGGCGCTGGTGGTCCAAGTGGTGCCACAAATGGTGCCGGTGCTGGTGCGGGCGCGACCCTTAATGGCAATGGTAACTATTCACCGCTGCGTGTTTATCACAACGAAAGGGGGAAGAAGGGACAGTTTAGATATTAAATGTGTTTAATTTATGTGCGAGATAAAAGAAACAATCTGTTGCATGACTTGACTTGTTTTACTTTATTTTCAATTTAATTAAATAAAATAATAAATAAAGAGAAAACAAATATAAAACAAATAAAATTAAATAAAGCCACCTAAAAAAAGGAGAAAAACAAACAAATTTTGCAACGTTTTAAAAGATAAATAAACAGAAGTTAAGAAAAAACAACAACAATGCTGCTACTAATATTAATAATTATAATAAGATATTTTTGCTAAGTGTATACATTGATAATCAATTGAATAGATTTTTTGTTATTTAATGCAGTATAAGCTTAAAAGTGTCGAAAAGTCGTCATTTGAAACAAGAACAAATTTAATTCGATACATGATAAATTTTATGAGCAAATAAATAAAATTAACTTGATGTACACTGAAAATTGTATTGCTTGAAGAGCGTCTCGAATATGGTTGATAATAATATGCTTACACAGTTTGCAATCAATGTTTGATGGCTTAACAATGGAACACTGAATTTAATTTCATGTTTCCACTGACAACCAAAGGGTTTTTTATTGCTACTAAAATCTAAAAAAACAAAATAAAAGTAAAGAGATTAAACGACACAATAAAGATACTTACATTTTCTCGCAATCTTTATTTCAACTGCCTCATTATCACTTCCTCTTGTATTTAGTTGTACAATAAAAATTTTAATGAGTAGTCGTTAAAGTGTTTAAACATATAATATAATACAATAAATTTAATAAACAATAATAATTAAGCGTATTTTTAAAGCACATTGAAACCGAATTAGTTCGTAATTCGTAGCGAAAACATCAGAAATATAACGCAAAATATTTTAAAAGTAATAAATTTTATGCTCACCGTTTTGGCTGTCGGTGTTTATATCGTTCGAAATTGAAGGCGATTATTCTGGATTCTAATTGAAGATAAATGTTTTTAAAAATTATTCAATGTTTTCAAATCAATAAATTCAATGATAGCAATTATCACCAGTTTTAAAACATTATTTTAATTAACGTGCTGCTTTTTGGTCATTTCGTACACATGATGATGCACGAAGAAGCATTCATACATGCTTCTGTTTCAGAGGCCCGCCTTGTGTCTTGTTGGAACCAATAAGTAATATGCAGGCAGAAAACTGGAACGTTAAATTTTCTCAGCAATTGAAAAGAAGAAAAACTTAAATTTCTCCAGCGAAAGATTTAAATCAAAACGACTCACACTACATACAAGCGCCATCTGTTGGGCGTTAGCTATTAAAAAAGCTTTTAGTAACAGTTCAAATGAAGAATGTTGTTAACAGCTGTTAATAAAAGACAAACAATGTTTTTATTTAAACAGCGTATGTTTTCAGCCAGTACAAGAAGACATAAAACCGGATGTCATTTTATGAAAAAATGAAGAAGGAGAAATACAACTTTTTTAAAAAGAGGAAGAACAAAACTTGCGTTTTTCAAAATTTCGACAAAAATATAATCCAATAAAAAATAGTACATAAGTAATTATTACTTGGCTGATAATTTTACCTTTTGAGCTCGCTTTGAAAACGCTTCCGAATCTGCTTAAATCCCTGAATAAAATATTTGATTATTAATGTTGTATTTAAATTTTGTTACTACACTTTTCGCAACAGTACATGTACAGAGATCCGTCCGTCAGCTTTGACGACTATGTGCACTCTTCCTAAAGTTTTTATAACTCTTCCTAAAGTAGTTATAACATATAACTTTTAAGACTGTTGGATTATATTGTACTTCAAAAGGGCTACGGAGAATTTCGACTAAATTGTTACTAAATTTGTCGGAAAATTATATTTTCAAGGCCATAATAAGTATTCCATTTTAATGACAACGAATTATTACTAATCATCAGCCATTAATTTGGTTGGAACCAATAAATGTGTAATTTCCAAAGAGTTTTGTCATAGATGGAATTTAGACGTGAGTAATAGAAGACATGAAAAAGTTAAATATTTTGAACCGTTGCGTGGAACATTTGCTGCGTGTGTTATTTTTCTTGGGACAATGCTGTGGACTCGTCATTATTATATACGATGTTAAATTACAAGAATTTCGACAATCGTTGCTGCTACGGAAGCTCTCCATTATATTCTTCGTCTTCGGTGTCATCACTTTGCTTTTGTTGGTTTGGGCAATTGTAATTTTCAACGCCAAAATAAAAACAATTCCGTGCTGGTTAGCCATTTACTGTGGTGCACGTTTCCATATTCTTTTAACCAGCAATGACCTGTTGTGCCAACTCAATAAGATGCGTAAAGTGCTAGTTGAGCTGCGTTTGCTCGCACGTCACCCAAACTTCTTTCGTCTGGCACATTTGCTACTTATTTTATTGGCATTGCAGTGTCTCACACGAACATTGATTATGTCCGTGCTCTACATACTCAACAATAAAGGTGCACACACTGTGCTGGCAGCATTCGTTATATGGTCAACTGTGATCTATGCCGGTGTCTTCTTCTTCGAGACAACAATCAACATCTGTCTATTTATTGTGCTGATTGCGTGCTACGATGAGTTGCATCACTGCACGCGGCGCATCTCGAATGATGTGCGCACGCTGCGTCTGGCTCAACGTCTCGAAGGTGCCCAGTTGATGTTGCGGATCGAGGAACTGCGTCAGATGACGATCAAATTGATGCGCGTGCGTGCGGTTATGTTCAACATTGCTGTGGCGCTGATCAAGCACTTTCGCTTCCACCTCTTGTGCGCCTTCATAAATTTTCTCGCTTTTGCTTTCGTTGCCTGCACAGAGAATAGCAAAATGTTCTATAACTTCTTTACATGCCTGGCTAATATGGCTTTCTATTGCTCCGTCTTCGATCTTTTCGTTTGGAAGTCGAAACTATCACGTAGTTTTTGGAATTTTCATTTGCTTAATTATCATTATGCCTTTGATCGAACTGTGAGTGTTATTTAATACATACATATATATTTTATGCTCATTAAATGCGTCTCGTTGTTTTTCTAGATTGACGAACTTCTGCATCGTGAGCTGGTTGAAGAGTTTAAAGTTAAAGTTTGTGGCATTGAGTTAAACATGCGCAACTTTTGTAAAATTCTGCCAATTTGCGGTCTCTTTGTGTTTGTGAAATTCGGTGATACAATGAAAACGAGCAGTTAAGTGATCTGTGTATAGTTTTCAAATTTATACTACTTAAATCAAACCAAATGGCGCTCAACAAACAGACAAGTAAAATATTTGCAATTTATGACATCACGTCAATAAAATGCAATTTTTACTACTTTAGCCATGAACAATGATCCGGAAGTATTGCGAACGGAACGCACTTGCAAACATAATTTTCCACTTTATTTTCATGAACGTGCCAAACTCAAGTTGTCTCAAATTGAAGAAGTACGGAGCTCAGTGTCTTTCAGTGTTGGAGATTGAACCACTTGACACATAGTTTTTGACAAAAGGAAAGCAGCAACAACAAAAACAAAAAAAAAGAAAAATGATAACTAACACACATACATGTATAACAACACACTCATACAAAGTCATCATGTATGCGTGTAGAGACAAGCGTGGACAATGTGCGAAATTGTGCAGTAAAGCGAAGATAAACTCATAGTAAAATGTATCCAGGCTAAAGCTTGTATTGTATTTACTTTCACATATATTTAGTTGCATATAAAAGAGTAATAAGCGTTGATTTCATGACTCGACAAAAGTGTTTGCGGCTATCGGGTGTCGGGCAACGGAGGTGAGGCGAGGCGCCAATCTTGAACTCGCATGGCACTAAGCCACTTAAGGCGACGGACGCACTTCATTAGTTTCTTCAATGCCGTCGACGACAGTTACTTCTATTTATGATTTCTATGTGTGTGTCTTGCTTTATTTGTGCTCATATTGTTGCTGTTGCTGTTGACCCATTAAAAGTGCGAGTGTTAGTGCAAGCATGGCCCAAAGTGTTTGCGTTTGGCTTTGATGGTTTCGTAAATATGACACTTGATTTTTATGCGTTCACATGCAATAAAAGGTCAACGCGTCTTTCATAGCGCCATGCCATTATGTCAGCTGGTTTGATTAATAGTTGATAATGTAGTTGTTTGCAGATAATGGTGGCTCATGCAATCGTAACCAATTGAAATTTGGGTTTTTCCGTTTGGTTCGACGCATGGTTTTTAATTTCAGTGAAGCGACTGGTATTACTTGCATTAAGCAAAGTGTGTGCCGATATATTACTCTTCAACTTGTCACTTCCGCTGGCACTCTTTGTCCTTGGCCTGTCATTGGCATCGACGCTGCTCTTTGTGCGTGTTTCACGTTTTGAGCTCTTGATCGAGCCTTTCGTTGCTGGCATCGTGTAACCAACTGCTTCAGTTGCTGCTGCAAATGTATAGCGTGCCGCATGTGTGTGTTGCAGCTCAGCGCCTGCTGTAGTCTTAAAGGATGCTGCACAATACTTTGGTTTCTCTGTTTCAGCTAATTTGCCATTGTACGCTTTGACATCGGATGCGTTGTTTGTTGGCTTCGCATGTGTCGACCTGGAGAAGTTCTTGTGTGCTGTCTGAACATGATGTGGTAAGCTCTGTGTAACAAAGAGCAGGATAAGCGCAACAACAAGGCACAATGTGACAAGACGTGTGAAATGCTAAAAGAAATCAAATTGTTTTTATTTTTTTTTTTGTAAAAAAGTTTAAAGTTGCTCAAGGCTTTCGACTTACCATTTTGCTTTTACGAACAAAGTCAAACTATTGACAAATTATTTGTTTCTTGTCTATATAAAGGCATATTGGACAAAGGCTTGTCAAGCGAATTGTAAAAGCATTTGTCCATAAATGAAATTAAATATAATTAGCTAACAGGCGACTTGTGAAAAATTGTTATAATTAAAACTGCTACGCAATACAGTTGGGCTTAGTTATTGTCTATGAAGCTCATTTGTTAATAATGGCGCTATAAAAAACTATATTGTTGGCACTTCTATATGTCTGTGCTGTTTAAAAAAAAAAACATATTATATTAAGACTAAAAAAATTATATAAAACACTTTGCCAGCATTGAATGTAATTGCCCTTCAGCGGGTGGCCAAGTCAGTCAACGACAACGACAACGGCAACGACAACGCCAAGAGCCACGCCTTCAAGCGCTGCGCTTTGTGTGTTTGTTTTGCGCGTTTGTTTGTACTGACAACAACAACAATAACAAGAAGAAGAAGAAAAACAACAGCAACAACATCATCATTGCTGTCTTATGTCATTTATGCTCTTAATACACGAGCAACCGCACACGCAATTAAGTTGAATCATACAACATTTATACACTTCACACGCTACTGAAACCGCGAATGTAGCTGTTGCTGCTGTTGCTTTTGCTTTTGTTTTAGCATGGCGCATTTTCACAGCGGGGCGTGGCATGGTGTCTTTCGGCTCATGCACATGCACGTTGTGGGCACCATTGGGTTGGGTCGGGCATTTGTCGATGTGCATTGAAAGGAAAGAAGGCGCAAAGCATTACCATCAGCATCAGACCTTCAGACCATCAGCAGTAC
Organism: Phortica magna; assembly: GCA_037044515.1. NCBI lineage: Eukaryota > Metazoa > Arthropoda > Insecta > Diptera > Drosophilidae > Phortica > Phortica magna. The sequence goes on along the minus strand of JBAMBP010002894.1, from coordinate 231,730 downwards.
CAATGTCTGTGATAAGTTATGCATGAATTTAAGTAAAATTGACGAAGGGGAACGCCACTATGGGGCGGCCATGGCTGTGGTGCATTGGTTTGGTCGGAGTATGAAATAAGTGTACCCTCTACCACATGGCAGGCGTTACAAAACAAGCAACTTGCAAGCGAAATTGTCACTTGGCAGTGCAAAGCCAGTGTCACGAATGTCGCCGCAGAAGCAGCTTTTGTCGCTGTCGCTGTCGCTGCTGCTTCCTACTTCACTTCGACTTCGACTCTTTTGCTGCTGCTGCTGCTGGAAGCGTTTCGAGCGTTTTCCATATGAAAAATTGCTGTCATTTGCACAGCATAAAAATAGGAAAACACCATACACGTGCATATACATACATACATGCATACATATATACATGCATACTACTGCCATAGCAGTCTGCTAACCATAAGTTAACGGAAATCCACAACCACATTGCCATTTGCAAGGAACAAGCAGCTTCGCCGTCATAGTCACAGTCACAGTCTGACTTGGAATCGGAGTTGAAGTTGAAGTTGGTGGCTGCGCTGCGCTGAGTTGAGATGAGCTGAGCTGAGCAGAGAAGAAGATTCAGCAAAGCACTTTTGAAAAATAACTTTGCACATCGTTGGATTTTGTGCAATTTTTCTCACATTTCGTTTTTTGTCTGTCTGTCTGCCTGTCTCTCTGTCTGTCTGTACATCCGGCTGTCTGTCTGTACGTCTGTTCTGTTCATCTGTCTATGTGTTATTCGCTGCGTTGTCTTTTTTGTTTTTATATTTTTTTCGTTTAATTTTGTTTGTAAAGAAAACTCATTTTCATCATTTTGAAGTTTCGCATTTGAGGCGGAGTCGTGTTGCATGTGTGACTGTTTCTGTTGGCTGTGCAACACATTTTCTTTTTATATATTTTGTACGTTTTTTTTTTTTATTGCAAGCGCCAATGTTCTGTGGCGAAAGTTGCTTGCTCGTGCTTCATGTAATTATTTTGATCATTTGCATAGGAAATATGTCTCTGGTTGTCTTTTTATGCATTTTCTTTAGCCCTCCCATTTGACAACTTATGCTGATTTTGGCCGCAACATATAACCAAACTTAATTATCATCATCATCATCAGCATACTAGTCACCATTATCGTCTTGGTGTCATAGCCATGAAAACGATTTCTCCCTTTTATTTTGTCCCATGTGCTCATATCACTCATACGCCGCGTATGATGCATGGCTAAATTGCATACTTGTTAAATACTTTAAGGTTTAGCTTTTGCGCTGCCATTGCTGCTCATGTAATTCTTAACATTTTGCTTCATCATCGTCGTCAGCAACATCATTGTAATCAACATCATTATGACACCGACATCGTCGTCGTTGTTGTCGGCATCCTCGTCATCGTCTCCATCATCAACAACGTCTTCATCAGTTGTGAGCGCTCCCCTTTGACGCTCAGTTATTCATGATGCTTTTGTCTGCACCTTTTCATGCGCAATGTATCTCATTCGCATTCTACTCATGCACACGTATGTATGTGCGTGTGTGTGTGTACGAATTGTTTGCCTCAACTTTACTCAACACATTTATTACTGTCACAATTGTCATAATTTTTGCGTACGGCTGAGTTTTGCATGCATGAATTTAACATGTTCGCATTGCTTCAGCCTTGTTGCACTTTATTTTGTCTCGTCTCGTCTCGTTTCGTTTCGTATTTTGTTGTTTGTTGATGGAATTGCAGTAAATATGTGAAATTTTCTTATGGAGCTAAATGAGTGAAAACATCAAAGTGATGATGATATGACTTTTGGCTTTATTACACGGAATATCACTTTTCGTAATTTCGTTTGTTTTCACGTATTAAAGTTTGCAACGCTGAGAACTCGCAAGAAACGTTAATTGAGACTTTACTTTACTTTACTTAGTTTAAACTATGTAAGATTGGTTTAAGAGGTTACTTACCTTCTTATTTAGTAGGTACAATAAAAAAAAGTTTTTTTATACAATTTTTCTTTAGAATATCTTTTAATTTATTAAAGTAAAATTTTGCATAGTTATTCGTGATAGTTTTCGTTTATTTATTCGTAAAGAAAAGTATTTCAAAAATTGTCACATCGATTATATAAAACTTAGTATTAAAGTTGTTTAAAGACACATTATGGCAAAGTTCTGTATATGTATATTAACGAATATAATAGTTTTTCTAACAAAACCTCCTCATCATCCGAAAAAAGAGGTTTTGTGAGCACGATATCTCTGTTTTGAATTAAAAATAAAACAATTTCAAAAATGGTGTTGTTAGATGAATTCAGGCAATGGTTGAAAGGATATTCGACATATTGACTGTTGACAAAGTAAGCCATCTTATTAAATTATATAATCGTTATCCTTCAATTATTACGTGAAGAACCTTAATAGATTATTTGAAAATTTTCAATTGGCTAAGCCGTTCTTAAGAAATCGTGGTCACCGATTAAGCTGACTGCCAGTTTAATTATGCATTTTACTTCGAGATATTCATCGCATTATCATGAAATTATTATATGAGTTCTTTAATATAAAATACATATAATTTAGATTACCCAAGTCTTATGTTGTGACTATTTTTTCATTACTAAGTCATATTGTGTCATATTATCAAGCAATTAAAAATCAATAAGAGTTACGTTTGTTGTTATTTAGAACTTTGATAATTTTCTTTTCTTCTTCGATCTGATGATTCCTAACATGAGTTCATGTTGCTGGGCAAATGTGGACATGTCTAAAACTCTATCTGAATACCATTTGCTACTATTGCTTTTGAAAGTCACTTTGCACGTAAACACCTGTGATGATCAACACTTTACGTCATGTATGTTTCTGTCTGTCGAAAAGAATCTTGTGCAGACTCTCATGAAATTTATTTGTTTTTTTTCGTGTCGTACCAGAATTCGAAACTCTCAAGCATATATTGAAGTTTTAATTGGTGCCCTTCGGCAAATGTGAAAATCTTTTGCATGCAAAAAAAAAACCAAAAAAAAAAAAAATAGTTCATTAGAAAATGAAAAAATGGTGGACCTTTTACGATAGAAGTTGTAAAAGTTTTTAATATAATTTGCTTTGCACTTGGTAACTTTTATGACGGTCCCATACTCCTCCGCACAGGGTCACACAACGTGCTTTAAATGATGCCACCACGACACCGATTCAGTGCGCCTCGGATTTGTTTGACTGGGCGCGTTGAGCGCAGTTCGGCGCTTGTTCCGCTGCGCGTTCATGTTAAAACGGAAGTCTTTTGTTTTTAGGCGTAAAACTTTGCTAATTACTGTGAAAATTTCAACGCAACGTGCAAACCTCTTTTTGTTATTATTATTTTCTTTTTTTTTCGTTTTTTGGTTTACCATTGAAAAAGTAGCTTTTTGATAATGAAGGGGAAAAACATACACAGACACAAAAAAAAAAAAGAAACAAATAAAGGTGTGCTTTGGTCGGGTATAAATGTAGTTGAGAATACGCTGAAGGCTGCTCTATCTACAACGTAATTGAATGAAGTCGATTTTTTTCATTTCATGGTGGCATAAATGGTTTATTTAAAGGTGTTAAAAATTTAATTAACTAAGACTTGCGTAACAATAATTGTTTATAAAACAAAAATAAAAAAAAGGGTTAACGGTTTATGGTCTTTAACATTTTTGTGATTTTCAATTTATTTGTAAATTATTAAACATTACAACAGCGTAAACTTGGTCATTTGCGGTAACGATTGAAGCCGCAGAGTGTCACTTATGGAAACGTACATATGTATGTATATGTATGTGTGGTATGTTTGCATATACAGATACATTTTCGATTTATTTAAATTAAACATTTAAAATTGGCTCAATGTACGAAGTTGATTGGGATTCATAATGCATTTTGATGTGTGTACGAGTATAATAATAAATTGTAAAATTCATTTTGTATTTTATACTCGCAATTAGCCATGAATGCCGCTGGCTTACATGCTTACATACATACATGCGTCGTGCCAGATCGGACCAATATACTCGTACACTTTAATGCTGCTGTCGGTCGGTGATTATGATGTCGACGTCGATGTCGATGTCGATGATGTTGCTGTTGCTGTTGATGTCCACTTATTGCATCATGATACGATACTCCAAAGCAGCTCAAACGTTCATTGGCCTTTTGCCATATTTTTTGCTTTTTTATTCCATTTTTATTTTGTCATTTTTGTTTTTGCCATTATGCAGCATACTTATGTGTATTAAGTTTTTAATTGACCATGTTCGCGTATTCGCTCGTTGCGCTGATTTGTCCTTTGCCATTAGCGCACACTCTTCACTTATATGCTCTTTTTGCTCGCTGGCACATTGTGCTTACTTGTGTGTTGTGTGTGTGCGCATCAAGCATGCTTCGTTGCAGCATCGATAGTCTCGATAGCGTTATGAGTGCTTCATTGTTTTGGCTCATTGTCATTGATTGGTTGCTTTGAAGATGGCTTCATACATAACGTATAAGAACTTTCTAAAAATGTCATCGTGCTTCTTTTTATTTTCTACATATTGGTCAGGGTTCCAGATGAGACACGACACGACACATTTCCCCATACAATTTCTTATTGAACAATTTTCCGTTGCAACTCCTGCGGTTCATACGTACGTCTTGTTGTAATTTGATTTGCTTTGCTTTGAGTTGCAGTCAGCATTTTTATTATTCGTTGCCACATATTTATTAGCAGTGATTCAGCAGCTCGTGCAACGCTCTCCTTGTACACAAAGGATTTTCACTTTTTCGCTTGCAATTGCAATTTCCTTTCACAAGTGATCAACGTCTGCAAGAAGTCAAAGGATAAAGCTGAATGCAGCAAAGCAAAGCCAAGCCTGCAACGGCTTCATCGCTTCGTTTATTTCTTTTCATTCCGAGTGCGCTTATATCGCACACAAATCGCATTTTGTCGATGCAACGCTGACGAAGAAGCACCACAAATTTTGCTTTATTTGTGCGTCTATTTGCGACCTGTTCAGGGGCGGTTGGCTGAGTGGCTTTGCGCATATACTCATCAATATTGTCGACGAGCATATGAGCAACAAAAAAAAACTTAAATGAAATTCGCACAAAATTTAATAAGTAAGAAAAAATATAATCAATTATTATACGTTTTGGCATTTTTTGGCATTACATAAATGTATTGTATGAAGAAATAAATAAATTGTGCTTTCACCCATCTTGTTAATAGAATATCCTTGAAAGGTATCTCGAAATTGTGCGATTGTTTTAGTTTTAAGCCAATTGTGTTTTTTGCATGACTTTTAAATTAATTTCGCAACTGAAATGAATGCACTTAAAAACCACAGCCACAATGCGTTATTGATCCTTAAAACTAACAAAGTACATCATGAGTCATTTCTAGTTTGGACTTATAAGGGATTGCATTTATTTAAGAATCAATTTATTGTCGGATTTTATTTTTGGTTTTATATGTTGTTATATGCTTCATATTCGCAACGCCAACGCCAACGCCAACGGTAAGTTGCTTCAATAAAATCACCGTTGGCGCTGTTGTTGGTCGATGGGTCTGTGGCGTGGGGCATGAGGAGTCGGCGAAGCCAAATAGCAAAGCTAAAAAGTTGCAACAATGCGTTGAGTTTTCTCTATGCCAATAAGCTGCTTACCGGAAGCTGTAATGCTGTAAATTTAGATTTCCTGCCGCAACTCAGCAGTAGCATTTCATGGTTTTATGGTTGGTAGCATTTGCCACAACAACAAAAACTTGTTTTTCTTTTACTTTTTAGTTTTTTTTTTTTGATTTTTTGTTTGTTGCAATTTGGTGTTGTTGTTGTTGTTGGTGCAAACGCTTCGTGCATTCGTGTATTCATTCGTACTTTTGTTTGTTCGTTACTTTGCCTTTTGTGCGTCAATATTTTGGATTTGTTATAATTTGAGCCAAAACTTGTACACACATTGCATACTTTTCTATCTTTTTCTATATGTATATATGTACACCTATGTTGCACACCCTTTGCCAAGCTGAAAAGACCACAATTCAAGTGAAACCTGTGACCAATTTGGTAAATCTTTGAGTGTTTGTGTGCGCTTGTGTGTCTTCATGCATGACACGTCTGAACATTGAAAAATGTTTTCAAAATAAAACTAAATAAAGGTGAGAAACATGCTGTGGTTGCAGTTGCACTTGCACTTGTCCTCTGTCCTCTGTCGTCGGTCGTCTGTCGGTTGCGTGTCGTTTGCTGTTGGTGTGTGTAGCAGCAACATAAAATTGCTGTAATTGGCTTCATTGTGTGTGTTTTCTACTTTGGCAATAGCAAACTTTTTCTTATTTGACGTGTGTGTGTGTGTGTGTGTGCGTTGTTGTAAGAAGTTGCCTAGAATTATGACTGCGGCATGTGTGATATTCTACATGTAAAAAACCAAATGTTGTTTGTGTTGATCATAAGAAGTATTAACAAATACGCAAGTTCAGTCATAATTCTTGACTGTCAGCAGCGGCTTTGCTCTTGTCGACGCACCGCAAAATCCTCTTTGCAAAGCTTTGTCATTATTCAAAGAAGCCCAAAATACTCAACGTTTGTCAGCTGCTCTAATGACCTTTGCTTTACACATGTTTCATCTCATGGCGCTGTGTGCTGAGGTGCGGTTGCAGTCTGTTCTGGCCATTGGCTCAGCATGCGCGGCATGTGGTCGGCCATTGAGTCAGTCTTCCGTCCATTCGTCTCTTGTCTTCTTGTGCTTGCCAACTTTGCAACCAAATGGAGCATCATCTTTGGCTGCCACTTTATCACTCCGCTGCGCTGCTCTTACATCTTCTTCTTTTTCCACTTTGTCTACTATCTTGTGGCACTGCATTTTTTATCGATAAACTGCAATCAATTTTTACAAATGGGATTATTTTCATTTTATTTTTTTTGTATTTCTATTCGTATTTCTCACTCTGTCTCTCACTCTCTCTCTGTCACTGTGTCTGTCTCTGTGCCATAGTCTTGGTATTTCTTCGTACGAATTGTAATTTGTTGTTTGTGCATTTGTTATTGTAGCTTAGTGCGGAGATATTAGGAGATGCTTCGTGGTCGATCTTTCATAGTTTGTGAGCCTCTGCATGCTTTGCCAAGCCAAATGGGCGTCGAAACGGCACTTTCTCAAACACACACACAGGTGAAATATGAGCATGTAGTAGTGTCGCCGCTTGGCTGATATTTTCTTCGTCTATATCACAAACACACACACACACACATTCACATACAATGAAATGCTTGCACTCATGTAACGGTAATGTAAAAGCAGCTTTCGATAAAGATTTATGTTTGTTACTAGTTTTGCTCATAAAAATGCACTTTTATTGCTTTTGGTTCTTTTTTTTTCCATTACTCCTTCTGTTTGTTCATATACATATTTTTTGTTTTTTTTGTTGTTGTTTTGAATATTGAGTTAGTTACCAAGCAAATATGCTCGGTTGCGGCGAAAAAAGGTAACACAACGAACGTTGGCACATTTGTGTCTACCACGTAAAGTACCTAAAAGTATGCAAACGTTTCTTTTGGCTATTTGTTTATGGGTTTGATTTAGTTTAGCTTCGTTCGGCTACGCTTGGCTTGCTGCGCTGTGCTTTACTTTACTTTACTTTACTTTACTTTGCTGTGCTTTGGTTTGCTTCATTTTACTCATGGTGGTCGCTCGTAAAAATTGTAATCAGCAAAATAAATAGCGCCATAAAATAACTTTTTATCTTTTATTACAAACGAAAAACGCCAATTCAAAGCTAAACAACAATGTCGAAAAAAGAAAACAAATACAAATACAAAAACAGGACAATTCTTTTTCCACCTTTTTTTTGTTGGTTTTCGTTTTTCGGGAAACAAATGCGCGCGTCAAAGGATTTATTTAACTATAATTTCTTGCTTAGTACAAAAGTAATTTGGTTGATCACAAAATTAAATGCGCTCTTAATTGCTTTTTAATTATTATTTTTGCCAACACGTTGGATTTCACTGCACTTGGCTTTTGTTTTGCAATGCAATTTAAAAGGATTTAAAGGATATACAATTTTTTGTGTTTTGTTGCTATTTTGGTAACATTTTGTGTAATTAACAAATTGAAGTAATAATATTTTTTTGCCGAAAGTCAAAATTACAGTTTTTTCAATTAATGTAACGCTTTGAAATTGCAGCATGCGATTTTGTGGTTCTTTGGATAAATTCAGTTAGCTCTTTAAGTTAGAGTTTAATAACATTATCAATTTGCCACACATTGCGCCTGCAAAAGTGCAGCATGTATGCTTTGAGCAAAGTTTTTCGGATTTGCTTTTCCGCCCTTTGCAAACAGGCATGCTTTGCTTTCTTTCAAACAATGCCCTATTTGCAAGTTTCACCTGTGCGTGTCAGAGGTTGATGTGTCTGTGTGCATGTGTGTGTGAGTGAAGTGTTAAAATTGTTGCTTCTGCAGACAGATAAGCGGCTTGCCAGACAAAGTTCGTCGAGCAGACACACAAGGATAAGCCGCATGTGCAAAGCTCTTGTTGCTTGCCATGGATTCACCAAAGATTTTTCATTGATTTTCGCAAACTGATAGTATTCAAACGAATTTCGAAAATGTTTTATGCTGCAGACTCATTAGGCGTAATTAAATACCTGCCACAAATTACAAGCCAAGAGCGAAAGCCCAGTTTTGTGTAGATTAAATTGATTTTTTTTTACTCTTATTTTTTAAGTGCTCAGATTTCGTCGAATATTGAAGTATCTGCTGCTCAGTGTAATGCGTTAAATATAATAGACAATAATGCGCTCATATGCTATTGAAAACACGTTGTTTATGCTTGCAAGTGTCCGTGTGTTTGTGTGTTTGTGTGTGTTGAGGTCTATGTGGTTTACATGTGCCTTGTTAAGCTTAATTACAAATTCATATGAAAATGCGTGAGTTATGCTGCTGCTGAGAGTAATTAATGTGTTAAGCCAAAGTGCACACACATACACACACACACACACATAGATGCATACAAGCAAACATAATGATATACGCTAAAAACACTTTAAGTTGTAATATCGTAAATTGTATAGAAGACATTTATTTTTAAGGCTACAAATGCGATTTGGTATTAGATTTGTAAGCTTGAGGCGCATAGATGTTTGGTCTGGCAAACGTTTGCACTTGTAATGAACTGTAAAAAGTAATTTACAAAATACAACAATTCATAAACAATTTCAACAATAGAAAAGCAATAATACAATAAAATACACTAAATTTTCCAAGTGTCAAACTAATGGCCTAAGAAATAGTTTATGGCAAAGCAACAACGATATAAGAAATGCAACTGCAACACATAAAAGATACATGTATACATACGTACATACAGATACAATGACCTCATAAGCAGCACAAGCAGCATAAGTTGAAATCGTCGAAAATAAAAGATCCATTGTGTGCATTGTGATATCGAACAGACAACCGACGGCCATTGGGCTAACATATCCGGCGACAGGATGGCATACAAGACAAGAAATCGCACAATGCCATGACTCACTTCGACACGATACGACGCGATGCGATGCGACTCCATTCGACTCCATTCGATTCAATTCAATTCGATTCGATTCATTTGTGTTCGGTTTTACTTCGGCACTATTCGATGCTGCAGTGACGAGTCAGAAACAGAGCCGACGCCGACGCAGACGCAAACTCAGAAGATAAAGATGAGGCAGCTGAAACAGTCACAGCAGCTCGGTCGGTTCCATTGGTTTGTTTCATGCCAAAGGCTATGTTTAATTACACACAAAAGACAGTGTACTCGAACAACAGACAACTACTACAACAACATGAGCACCAGCAGCAGCAGCCAAAACAGACAAGAGCAGCGCCGCATTACATCGTTAGGGCACAGCACAGCACAGCAGCGTTCATAGAACATGTTCGGCGGCCTGGCTGGCCATGTTGTCTGAAGAATCCGCTACTGTTAACAGCACGTTGTAGCGCACAAGACACAAAGATCGATGGCAGTGCAGTACAGCGGCAAGTGCAGTGAAGAGTAAATGCACTGAGGTTACAACAAGGCGCATGAATTGTGCTTGTAATTTATTTGTTTCGTTGCTATTCACTGCCGAGCTTCACTGTACTCTGCTCATTTCTACTGCCCACTTGCCCGTACTTCCCTACACTTCATTTCACATCGCTTCACATCATTTCAGCTCTGTTCTTTCGTCGAGGTCGACAACGTCGTTTTATTCGTTGTTGTTCGGTTTTTTTGTTTTTGTTTATATGTCTTTGTGTTGACAACGACCACAGCGATGTGCAATTAAGTTTGCAGTACAGCAACGAACAAAGCATTTTACTGATAAGAAACATTTTTTAATGAGAAATAAAATTACAGCTTGCGAATAAAACAATAACGAAATGCGTTACAGACACACGTCATCGCATAAGCATGAAATATTGTCTTGATTGTTTAGTTTTTCTTTTCGCATTTTTGACGTCATTTATTCTTCTGTCTTCTCGCTTTTGGTCTGCGCAGCACATCATTTTTTCCAGCATTTTTGTTAACTGTTTTATAATCGAATTCGCGCCCAAATTGACTGTCGCTATGATATATGGTATAAAAAGCAGGCACCGGAAATAACGGTTATTGACCAAATAATTATAAATGTAAAAAAAAAATTAATACTAAGGATATGAATTACAATATTTTTAAAGACACCAAAATAAACATTTTGTTTTTATAATTTTTAGTAAAAAGATTAAGAAAAAGTTTTATTTTTATCAATCAAAATTACAGTAATATATGATTTTTTTAAAATAAGAATCAAGAATAAAATTATTTATATTTTATTTTTTCTTATTTTCTTTATTTTTAATGAAAATATGTACATACATATAAGACTTCAAAAAATTTTGTTTTTCAAATGTTTCTATTTAAAAAACATTTTTCAATAAATTTTGAATATTTTAGCCCATAGGAACTCAAATATTGAGTTCATGCTTTTTTTCGCACAGCTACACCCTCTTTAGAACCAAGCAACGGCTTTGAGTTGCATACTTTCAGGGCGTATTTTATTTGGTATATTTTGTTAACATTTTATAAATTTTTTGCTTAAAAGGAAAAATAAAAAGCACATGAATGTGGGAGAATTTAATAAGAAATTGCACTCAGTTTTTTTTGGTTTTTTGTTAATTGAGTTTATACTAAAAGTGGAAATAAGAGAGAGAAGAATATTTTTAACATTTCTTTTTCGAGTGCGCTGAAAACTAAATTCTGATGTTGTTTAATAAAACTTTTATTATTTTTACTGTTAAGTAATGAATAGTGAACTTTAGGATTGGATAGGATTGCCACTAAAGTTAAGAGAAGAATTTGCAGCACAAGCGAATTCCAGTTTGCTTTAATTGCCAATAACGACTTGGCAATGTGTGATTTAACAACTGTTTTCATTTCCGAAATCACACAATATCAATTTTTGACTTTTGTTTGGCATCGTTGGCGCGACAACTTTTGATTTCCCTTTTCCCTTACTTGGTGGAGCGGAATACAAAAAGGTTTGATTTTTATTTGCTTTGCCATTTAATAATAACAATTTCAGTTTATTTTTTTTCGTTGGATATTTTTTGAAAAGAAAATTATTTGAAAAACGCCAATAATTAAATTAAGCTCGCATTCAATACTTCGTTTGTGTTGGTGTTCGTGTTTTGTTGTTGTAGTTGTTGTTGTGAGTTTAATTGCCGAAGGGGATTTAAAAGCCCGCATGCAACGCATTAAAAATGCAATTTTAATTAAATTTATAAATCATAACCATTACAATTGTTTTAAATTTCAATTCTATTCAATTGGCTCACCAATTATAACATGGAAAAAAGAATAAAAAATATTTATGCCGCGAATAACTCACTTCTTGCTTGATAATTCCCGTCGCTTTCCAATAATGCCCGAATAAATTTCATTAAAGCTAACAAAAATATTTAATTAACAACTTTTGTATTGCATTTCTCAAAATGAGTGAAAAAACCAACAATAACAAAAAATACATAAATAAAAAACAATCAAATGTAAAGAAAGAAAACGCAAACAATTTTTCATAAATATTGAGCCTCGTTTTGTTATTTCTGTTGGCATCGATTGCAATTTTTTTTATGTCTATTGAATATCATGTTTTTCCTCTTTTTTGCTGTCGCAACAAAACATTTTTTATTAATTATTACAACGTTTGTAAAACCTTTTATTTTAGCAATTTTTGTTGAGCAGAAAACATTTTTTTATTGTGCATAAATTACAAGGCGAGACATGATTTATTATTACAAAACGTTTTAATTGTGAATGTGCGTGAAGAAAAAAAGTTAACATTTAATTTGCTGCTTTTGCCGAGACTTGGGGTTGACTTAAACCCCTTTGTTTTGACAGTGATCTAAAAAAAATAAAGAGAACGGAAAAAGGAAAAGGAAACAAAATTAAAATTATCTAACGCCACAAAAAGTAATCTGCACTTGCCTTTCGGTTTGGGTGAAAAATATACAATTACAAAAGATTAAAAAAAAAAATTTCGGCATTGATGGAGATTTTATACTCTTCGTATACAATTTCTTAAGCTTTTTTTCGTTGGGGCGTCATTAGCTTTCATTTCTGGCCTATTTGGATCATAAATAGGTCGTATTTTATAAAAATATTTCTTGCATCTAACATGCATTATAAATATTAAATTTAAAGTCAATTGCTTATGAAACAATAAAAACTTCTAGTTTGACGATTTAAAGTTTTTCAAGATCTCATCGATGAGTTGGGTATCTCGATGTGTTTGCAACACAACTTCAGTTGGGAATGTAAAACTTGCTTATCTTGATATGTCATAACTCAATTCATTAGTTTCAAAACTAAGAGAATAGATCATATGTGACAGATGCATGCACTTCAAATCATCTTATTCAATCTTATCTGTGTTGCAAGCTTCATGATAAAGCTATAATGCTGAAGAGTATAAAAAGTACAATAATAAACAGTAGTCTGTGGAAGAACTCAATGTACGCCAAGTGTTTTAAAGCGAACTTTTTGTTATAAACTTGAAGCTAAATATGCGACAACTTCGCTTTGACTCATAAAAATTTAATGCTTTATTTGAAGAGCGAGCGAGTTCATCAAGAGTGACGCGTTGTCAATTGTCTTTGAGTCAACAACTTCGTTGCTGTTGCTTTTGTTGCTGATGCTGATGCTGTTGTTGTTGCTGATGCTGTTGTTGTTGTTGCTTTAGTTGTTGCTGCTTTAAGTATCTCTCAGCCATTTTGAAAAGTCGTAAAACTTACAACTCGATGTCAAGTTTTTGAGACTTTTGATGGTTTTTCGATTGAATTGCAACACTTGAGTGTTTAGTTAACTTCACTTCACTTCACTCAGCGTAGACCAGCACAGCTCTGCTCAGCTCAGCTCAGCTCAGCTGAGTTCAGTTCATTTCGTCTCAGTCAAAGTTGAAGTTAAGTTTGCCGCTGTTGAAGTTTTTACGTTCAGGTTTTACGTACGCGCACAATCTCGTTTATAAATTTATGACAAGTTGTTAAAAGCAATGCTCAAACTTGCTTCTTATTCTACTATAACCATTTTTATGTTGTTTTGCAGCGCAGATCGCACTTTGTCAAGTTCCGTTTGCGTTTGTGTTTGCTGCAGCAAAGTGTTTGTTAAAAGTTAAAAGTGGTTTTCATTAAAACTCGTATTATCCAAGAAATACTTAGTTTGGTTTAAGCAAATTTTTATTGCATACCTCAAGGAGTTTGTTTGTATGTACATGATTTGTATTCGTTGAACATTGTGTCTGTGTCATTGGTTGGTTGGATGTGCCACTTGCTGTTTGCTGTGACAAACTGTACAGTTGTGATTTATTCACGATAATGACACGTGGTCAACGAAATATGAAAGTTAGAGCAATTTATTAACGCCACGTTGTAATGTTGGCAATTATTGAATGCGTGAGGCAAATAAAATCGAAAATATCGCCGACATTGAAGCGCAAATCATCGAACATAAAGTTTGTGATTTTTTTATTTTTATTATTTTTGTTGTTGTTTTATTTTGTTTTGTTGCTAACAAATTGTATTTGCACTGCACGTTCTTGGCCAACAAATCACAAGCAATTATAGAAATCCAGCAGTAGCAGTCGAGCCAGCGCCTTGAAAAACATCTGCAGCTGACACATGTACACACACATACTCACACATAAGCACTAACATACACAACATCAAAACGTCGACAGCAGACAGCAGACACAAGAGGCAAGTTTTTTGTTGTTTTGTTGTTGCCGACGTAGAGAAAGAGCGGCAAGAAGCGCTGCTACGGTAGAAAAGTAAATCCCAGCAATGAACGTCTAATCCCAAATCGGTGCGTCTAAATCGAAAATACTTATGGATAAACATTTAATATAACGTGACAAGTAAATTGCCGATAACGCACCGGTCGGTTGGTAAGTGCACGCCGAACAGACCAAACGACCGACCGATGGACGACTGGACGGTGAGTGCGGCAAACGCTATAAAGTGAGCGATATTTTCATAAAATTAGATTTTGTTGTGGTCATGGCTATTTACTTTAAGTCTGGTATAAGAAAATTTAGTTACACAAAAGGTTTTCAGCGCTTAGGCAGCTTCAAGGCTACGCTACACGCTTGATCGTTGTTTTGTAATCACTACAATATTATTGTATACAATGTGTACATGAGTGATTATCGCTTGTTCGACATATTTGTGTTCATTACATGAGATTAGCGATAAAATCGTTTTGTAATCCGTTGAACGTTGCACTTTGTTGCATACAATAAACTACAGTCATTTGCATAATTGCACTCAAGCATGTTTAATTTGTATTTATTGCGTTACTATGCCACATGCCGCATGCCACACCCAACCGGCAGCTATGGCACGCCAATAGTGCCACAATCAGACAGACAGACAGGCAGAGAGACAGAGCGACAGACCAAAGCGACAGTTACATAGATGTGCCGCTTCTAACAAGCTAAGTGCATAATTTGTTAGTTGATTTGAATTATGTTGCGCTTATATGCGGTTTTACTATGAGCAACATGCAACTAATTTTGACTTAGGTGCGCACTTCTCGGCCATTAACAGTTTATCATTGGTTGCTGCCGAGCACTTCTGCCATGCAAACTTTTGTTAATTATTTAATTAAAAAGTTGCTTGCTTACTTTTTAATGTATTTGAAAAGATAAAAAGTAACAAATAAAAGAATACAATTCTTTCTTTTTTTAATGAAAAGAAATACAAGTTTTCTTAACTTTCTATGCAAATACTTTTTGCGTCAAAAGTTTTCTACTCACATAAACTCTTCAGTTTTATCAACTTGTGTGCATAAAATGAAGTTCACCCTTGCAGTTTTGCAGTGATTGGCAAAGCAAAACAGTAACAGAAACAACAAAAACAAAAAAAAAACAAAATGCAAAATTAAAGAAACTTAGAAGTAACAATTTCAAATGCCATAATTCAACATAATCTGTGCAGTGCGGGGGCGGTTGTCGTGTGTAATAACTTGTAAATGTTGACAAAAGCAAACGCGCTGTGATGTTACATCAATTAATGATGTAATTATTTCGTTTATCATTATTGTTGATTATGTGCAAAGTCAATAAAAAAGGCAACAACAAAGCGAAGATGTGTGAAGATGTTCTGCGATTTAGAACTTCATTAAAAAGCGTTTCGTCGAAGTAACCGAGACAATTAACACAAATGTCATTTGGTTATGCTTAAATGTCTTTGTGTGCCGTGCCGCCGGGAAATTGATGCGAAGTCTGTGACTTTGAAGATGAGAAATGACAATGATTTATATTTTGCTTTTCGGTGCTTTGTTGCTTTGTTGTGTTGTTTGCATTGTTTGCTTGTTTTTGTAGTATTTTAAAATGTTGAAAAGCTTCATTAATTTCCACTGAAAGACTCAAGATAAATACACACATACTTATACATGTATATGCTTATAAGTAGATTGCCAAGCTGCCACGCTGCCACGCTGCCATACTGACAGGCTAAAGCAAACACACACACACACACACGCACACAGTCGCAGACATTACTTATACGCACCACAAAACCATTAAAAAGCTACACACACATTTAGCCGCACGCACAAACACACGCACACACAGATGCATGTAGTAGAGAGCACAAAAGTGGCGCTGCGAAAGCACTTAAACAAAGCACAGCCAAGAAATGAATAAACATAAGTGAGCAATTAAAACCTCATTAGCATTTAAAATTTAGCACGAATTATTCAAAGCCTCACACACACACACATACATACGCACACACACACATACGCAAGTACATATAAATATGTGCGCTTAAACAGTCGTCATCATTTTGAAGGCGATTATTAATTTAAGCTTGTTTACTCAGCACTCAATCCTTATTTGCTTATGTATGAAAACACACACACACACACACACACATACACACAGACATGTATCTACGTGCATGCTTGCATAGTTTGGACTTTGCTTTGAATTTATATAACATAAAAATCAGAATGTTTTTTTAAATACGTTAATATAGCAACATGGTATTATTTTTTCTTAGAAATTATGCACACACACACATACACATGCATACATATTTGTGTGTGTGTGCACAAAGTTACGAAAAATCAATTTTGTTTTCTTTTTATTTTGCATAACTTTTTTATTAAATTTTTGTTGAACTGCGCTCGGTAAGTGGCAACTGCTCGCGGGGGGGCATGCTGAAGGGGCCGGGTAAGACGCGCCGCGTGCTTTGGTGTACAATCAATTACAACGAATTTTTCGCCGACATTTATGGTTATTGCAACGTTGGCAAATTAAATAAAATAAAAAAGAAAAGTGAGGTGAAATGAGGAGAAGAGAAGAGAAGCGAAAAAAATAACTGAGCCCAGAAAATTGTGCACAGAAAAGTGTAAGAAGAAATATGAAAAAGTTATTTTATTATTTGCAACCAAAAGTGCACAATTTTCTGTGTACTCGAAAAGCGTTTACAACTTGTAAGAAGGCGCAAAAGCGTTGCCTTGTTCCGGTTGATGAGGGGTTGGGCGGGGTGAAGCGAAGCGATGAAGTTTGTTTTTGGTTATTGGCAAGAAAAATGCCTTTAAGGTGCAGGCACAAATGCAACGACACACAGCAAAGCGTGCAAAGAAAGTGTGTGTGTGTGAAGTCAGAGAGCCAGCGTGCGAGCTGGTGTGGCCTACTTTTAGGCGCTGCTGTCAACATTGTAACCAATAACGATGCCGCCACCTGGCAAAATGCAAAAGTGCACAAACGAACGAAATAAAACAAAAACAAAAAAAAAAAAGAAATGTACATGTCTAACGGAGCGTTTTGCAAAGAGTTAAAATTAAAAGCAAATGCAAAATCATATTTCTATGTATAAACTTTTCTGTGTGTGTGTTTGTTTTTTTTTGTTTTTTGTTTTTGTGCAAACGCACAAAAAGTTTTTTAATAACCTTTTTCCTTCGCTTTTGCCATAAACTTTGTTGCATTTGTGCACGCTTTTTTTATTGTTATTGTTTGCTGTTGTTGTTGCTGCTATTCAAGTATGCCCTCACGCAGAAAAAAAGCGTTAGCAAAAAAGTAAAAACAAACAAAATGAGTTATAACATTGGCAAACAAAAGGTTGAACAAAGTAATCGAGTATGAAACTTGAAATCGAAACTATGCAAACTGAAATCGAACACAAGTCAATAAATTTGTGCATGTGTTTGTGTGTGTGTATATGCATGCTGCCGATGTTGATGATGTTGATGTTGTTGTCGATTATCCTTTTTTTTTCTCAATCATTTTGAATTTTTTTACAATACTGTTTTTTTTTTGTTTGCCTCAATCACAGCAACACTTTCGACACACACACACGCACACGCACACGCACACACACACACTTTAAGTTCGCCATTTGGCTTGCGGCAAATTCAAACGAACTTAAAAGTATATTTTGCCAGCGCAGTTATTATTACTTGCCGAGGAACTTCATTTAATTTTATCGCCGCCTTGCAGGACATTCAATATTCGACGCAACGAAAACGATTTACTAAATTTGATAAATTTTTATACCTTCTGGGTGTGATTTCGCCAATGTTGAAATCATTGTTGTTTTTGTTGTTGTTGTTATTGCCAGCTTCCGGCCATCTCAATGCGAAAGTGTGAAAGCTTTTTAACTTAATTTTTTTGTTTGTGTATTTCTCTTATTTTCATATGTAAGTGTGTATGCGTGTGCGTCTGCGTGTGTGTGTGTGTGTGTGTGTGTGTGTTCTACTCCCACTATAAAGTTCGCACAAGCAAAGTCCTGAGGCTCTGCTAAGTATCTCTTTTAGCCAGATTGAAATTTATTATGTTTTTATTGCTTTAATGTTGCGATAATCGAAAATTTATTTAAATGCTTAGGCTTAGACGTTCCTAAATTGCTGCTCCTGTTGCTGTTGTTATTGTTGTTGTTGTTGTTATTGTTGTTGTCAACTTGAGCGAGTTGAATTTTGATAGTTTCGCCTTTGGCGGCGTTTTGTGGTTTCAATGCTTTTCGGATACTTAAAGTTGCGTTTAATGTGTTTTGAAAACATATTTTAAATAATTTAGTAAGTCAAACAGAGTTGCACCTTCGTTAGGACTTCTTTTATTTATCGGTTTTACTTTTAGTTCATTTCCATTGACTTTTGCCATTTTAATGTCACTTAAGTCGAGTATATTAAATTAATAAACAAATAGATGGGTAGATCTCTCGAAGCCTCTCTAGAGGTAGATCTCTATGTCCCCATGCAGACTGACTGGATATCATGTCAGGAGAAAATCATTGGATCTCTAGATGACTGCCCGATGTTACACAATTAGAAGGAAGGCAGTACGAAAGAGAACGTGATAAGTCCAGGGTTTGGGTAAAAATTTAATTTGTATAATAGTGTGCTCCAAGGCTGCTTAAAAATTGATTTTCATCTGATTCACTTATTTCATTAGCATAAAATGTCTGGCATACTGAGACAGTCTTTTTTAAGCGACTTTAGTGCAACAGGGAACTAAGCATCAGAAGGTCTTCTTCTTCACAAATCAAAGAGTCTTGGGCATTAAGATCAACGGATGATGATCAGAGATCGGGGATGATTTAAATGTGAGGCACAGTTCTGTTGATCGGATTTTTTCGTACAAGTTGTGAATGAGAAAATTCTGCAAAAAAAAGTTCCAAAAAATCTTTTGCAGTAGGAACCTAATTTAGTCCTTAATAATATTAGTGTTAAGCAAATTTATCTCTTTCCGAGATTGGAAAAAAAATATGACGGAATCATAATTTTTGGGACTATAAAGAATACTCGCACAGCTGTGATATAAATCTGGGGAAGGCTATTCCTGTATAATGGTATATTAAAAAAAAAAAAACCGTACAAATTCAAAACAACGCTAAGAACATTTTTGATAACTCTGATTTATTTAAATTGGTTCAACCGTTCGAAGGGTACGAGGCCTTAGATGTATGCAATAGGTGAAACTTTTAACAATCATACTGAAACAATTAATCTACTTATATTGAGCTTCCTCATTATCTTACATATTATAAAACTGTGAATGTGCTTGAGGTATGTTCACATTTTGTAAGTATCACTTCATTTGATTTAATTTCATTTGTTAAAGCGCGTAATTTATGACAGTAATATGGTGTGTTCCACCAAAAGCATGGCACAGAAGCTGTAAAACATGTAACCTTAAGCAAACATTGGTGTACCGACCGAAGGAAACAAATAAGTTGGTAACTATTTGGTTTAGCATTCTGTAAGCTGCTTATGAGTGCGGCATGCGAATTGTTTGCATTTGGAATTTCCAAAGCCACAAACAACAAAACGCATGAAAACGGCACATGAGTGCAATCAAAATAACAAAAAAAAAAAAAAATAATATTAAAATGGAAAAAAGAGAAAAAATCAAATGCAAAACATTACATGAATTGTTGATGGCAAAAGTATTTGGCGTTAATTTAAATTTGTAATTATTTAAAGTTGTAAAAACAAACTGCATGAATAATGCGTGCATCTGTTAACTGCCGCATCATTTACAGTATTTTGTATCATTTCATATTTGAATAATATTATGAATGCTGTGCCGGGCGAACTTTTAATTCGCCAACAATGCGGCTTAGTCCGGTGTAAATTTGACGATTAATACGCATTTGCCTGCGTTGCGGCGCGCTGCCTGACATGACTGCATAAGCGCGTAACGAAGCGAAGCGAAGTCAAAGCCAAACGCTAACAGCCGTGAGCGGCTCAAATTAAGCGTATTTTAATTTAAATAAATATTATATTTTATTATAATGAGCGGCATAAATTCATATTTGTTTATTATATGTTAATTACATTTTTATTTATAAGTATTAAATATTAAACTGAATAAAAAAAACCAGAAAAAAATGGTGGCAAATATTGAGCAAAAGCGATGAAATTAACACATGTGCTTTTTTCTTTATTTGGAATTTTTTGCATTTGTTTGCAGATTGGCAGCTGCAACAAATAGCAAAGCTGTCAAGTGCATGGCAGCGGCAACAGGCGAGGGCATGCATACTTTTTTGCTTGTCATGAATTAATAAAATGAGTTTCGAGTTGACCGGCAACAAAGGGTTGAATTTGAAATCAGAAAATAGCGCTTGGAATCAAAGACGTTGCCAGGCTGTCCGCAATGGCATGACAGTCTGATGTAATCTGATGTCATCATACTTTGTTGCACTTGGCTTTTGACTGCAGCGAGTCCTATTTGATTTTCTGCTTTTTTTTTTTTGTTGTTTTTTTTTTTTGTTTTTTGATGCGCCTGCAGAGTTAAACTTCTTCAATTTAACTTTTCGATGCGCTGCAATCAGTGTTTAGCGCAGCACGGCGGCGCACGAGAGGCGTTTGGCGGCAAACTGTAGCGACTTAACATGAACTGTCATCAGATATAACTTGGCCAGGGCTGACGATGATGCCAACGTTGAAGACGACACTGATGAAGAAGATGCCAACGGAGACGACGACGACGACGACGACTACAACGACGAGTAAGTCGACTCTGCTAAAGTCATTTTTGTTCAAATTTAAGTCATTTTTTGCATCGCTGCGTAATGACATCCGCTTCCGCTTTTGCATATTTTCTCAGCTTCCTTTGCGTGTCGTCTTTTCTGATTTTGAAATTAACTCGCTGCTGTGCTTTGGCCTGCGCTGCGCTGCTCTGCTCTGCTCAGCTCAGTTCAGCTTTCCTCTGCTCTGCTCTGTGCATCAAATATTAATCATGATCTGACAGTGTCAAACACACGCCCGCAACTGCTGCTACGTTTTTTTTTCGGCTTTTTTTCTGTTGCAAAGATTCTGTCACGCCCTCTTTGATGTCGTTATCAGAATTTATGCAAATCTGCAAATAACACGTGCTAAATTTGATTGTCAACTCTTGCAATTGGCAACGAACTTTCTATTTTTATATTCGTGCAAAAAGAGTATATTTATTTTGTCATGATGTTTGCAACGCAGAGAAGGAGACCTCCCCGAATCGGACACCGCCCATATAGAGAAAATCCTAGAAATGGAATTTTTGTATAAACAGACGCGATGAAAGATAATCTTGTATGTTTCTTATTGGAAAAACTATACAAATTATTTTCCAATAAGAATAATTGAGATAATGCTGTCAATCGTATATAAGTTTCGGCAAAGCCGACTACACGCAGCTCCATTTCTGGTTTGTATTTTCAATTTGGCATGACGCAAACAGTTCATGTTCATGTTCATGTTCACTTCGTTGGCGTTCATATGGGGCACATTCCTTAAACTGTTTTGGACATTGAGCCAGTTAACCCATGTGTGTTGAAAATGGTTTAAAAGTAAGTGCCGATTTATATTTGTATTATTTTTTTAGATTTTTTTTGGTTATTTGCGGCAATTGGCATAAAAACTCAATTTAAAAACAGTTTAAGCATTTGCAACATTCTCACACAATTTTAATTTATTTCATTGGCATGCAAAAAGTTGCCGCGTCAATGTTGCTCCTGTTGTTGTTGTTGCTGTTGGTGTTTTTTTATTTGCTGGTGCTTTATCGAAGTTGCTTTGTTATTTATAAGCGTTTGTTTCGTTTGGAAGGCAGACAAAATAAATACCAACACATCGAACAATAAATTTTAAATCTAATTACGCGCGCCATTTAATACAACAAAACAAAAAGAACAAAATCAAAGCAACAGGAAGAAAATGAAAGCAAAAAAAAAAAAATAGAAAAAAATACAAAACAGTAATAATAAGAATCAAGTGGAAAAATCGGACGTGCGCAATTCCTCGAAAACAGGAAACTTGCAAATAAAACAGAGAAATGGCCAAAGGAAAGGCAACAAACCAATGGGAAAAACGCTGGCAAAGTTAAAACAGTTGCGCCGTGCACTTGGAATAATAGCGGCAGTTAGTTGTTGTTATTGTTGTTGTTGTTGTTGTTGCCGTTGTCGGTTAAAGTTTTCGAGAATTACGCGATACTTTAAAATTGAATTTTCTGCTTCTTCAGCCTTCGCCACTTTTCTTTTTACAAAGCCAAAGTGTTTCTGCTTTTCGGTTTACGGTTTACGGTCTGTGCTCTTTTTTTGTTGTTGTTGTTGTTGTATACTTATTTGTATCCGGAAAATGGTGAAAATTGGCAATGTGAAGCCATTCTGACTTGAAGCTTTTACCGCTAACGGCGACGTCAACACCAACATCAACACCAACGCCAACGCCAATGCCAAAGCTTCTGTCTTTGCAGACAATAAAATCCGCCTCAAATGCATTTGATGATATTCTTCAACAAAAGTTGCTTTGTTGTAAAATAAGTATTTGTGAGAAATTTAATAAAATTGCTTGTGGTTGAACTTTTGACTTTTGTTACTGTACCAACGACACACGCCGCCAACCCCGGCCGCACCGTGCCATAAATGTCGAATATAAATGTGTATTTTTTGTTGTAATTCATGCTTAAAATCATCTGCAGAATAGTCCGAGCTCAGAGCAGTCCTGAACTAATACATCCGCAGTCAAATGGTCAACACTGCACAACTCGTTTGAGGTTATTAAGGGTTAAGGCGGTGCAAGCGGTGTGGGCGGCGTGGGCGGCTGTGCTGCGGTAAGGCCTTGTTCAACAAGCCATTTGCAGAAGCGGTGCAGCTGAGGCGCGGTTAGGCATGAGTGAAAAATACATTATAGTTAAAAGTATTTAATTGCGCACATTTTGGGTTATTTTTCAACAAAGCAACCGAAGCGAGTCAAGTTTCAAAAATTAAACTGCCAAAAAACAACAAAAAGAACAAAAAAAATAATAATAAGTGGAAAAACATTTCGTTGTGTGGCTTTGTTGGATAGCCGCAAAGTTCGGTTTTGCTTTTAAATGCTGGCAATTTTTACAAGTAGCTGCTTTGAAATATTTATTGGTTTTCATTAGTTTTCTGTGCGTGTATGTGTGTGTGTTTTCAGCCATTTAGTTTTAAACAAAATAGAATTTAATGACTATTTGATGAGCATGTATCTACTTTGGTGTATCTAAAGATATGCCCTCACAGTTGCGTTACAAATGCCTCATTATTATTAGCAAATTCGATGGCGAAATGTATCTGCCTGCCAATAATTAGAACCAATCAAAAGCCATGCCCACTGCACCGCTGTCACTTATACTTCAGCCAAACCACTTGGAACACGCCTAAAAGGCGGCCGCGTTTCTAATAAAATTATGCGTAATTTATATGCAGGGTGCGTCATTTGACTGATGCCTACTAATGACTTCCTAACAATTTTTAATATCTATGCAAATGAACATAAATTGCCGTTGAGCATTCTCAGATATTGCCGCCATGCCTATGTGCGTGTGTGTGTGTGAGTATGCCAACTCCAATTCTAACACCAGACATGGCCAGCTTCATGCTTTCGCTAGTATGCGCGCATTGTCCTTTGTGTTTTCGTCCTTTCGCTTTTTGTGTCTTCTCGGTTAACCGTTTAGCCAAAGGCCCACAGCAGCGGCAGCCGCTCAGTAGCAGGCGCAGCACCTCGAGCCAAACATCATGTAGCAGTACCAACAACAACAACAATAACAACAACAAAAGTAACAACTGCTCTCTGGCGTTTAATTAAATGACATTATGGTCTTTTGGCAAAGTCAAGTAGCGTTGGGCACAATGCTAAAATCGCTTCGGGGAGTTTGGGGCGTCATTTTTATTCGGACCTTTTTTTCTACTTTTCTACTTTTTGTCTTCGCTCTTGTCAAAAGTGCGAAATATTTGTGCTTTTTTTTTTTATGCACGAAGCGTTGATTATTTGGTGTAATGCAAATTGTTATAATTTCAAACTTTGATAAGCAGAAGTAGAAGCGGCAGAAGAAGAGTGTTGGTTCGGCACCTTGCAAATCTCAAATCTCACAATTGTAATGCGCGCCATTAATTCTTTTTTTTTTCCAAACGCTTTTTGCTTTTGCTTTTCACAGTTTTTCAGGTTTCATGTTGGTTATATGCGCGCAATTAAAAGCGTGCAAAAAAATGCAGCAAAGTTGTTGCTTCTAGTTTTAATTTCAATTAGAATTGCACCGAAAGTTACAAGCGCATTAATAAATTGCATAACTAACGACTTAATTTTGCGGCACGCTTTTTTCTACTTCTGCCTCGCAGTGCCTGCGAACCTTGTGCAGCTGAGCTGAGTTGAGCTGTGCTGAGTTTCGCGCACGAAGTCATTAGCAACTTAAAGTAATGATTATTTGCATTGCAAATCCGACTGCGGCGGCACAACCAAGAGCATAAGAAAATATCAGCGAATAAGAAGAAGAGAAAAACACAAAAAAAAAACAAGGAATTTGAAATGAGTTAGAATCTGCATGAGAAATATTGCAATTACGTTCAACACGAAATACATAATTGTGGCAACATGCCACCAAGCCATCGCTCCCCTTTCCTCAAACACACATGTGTTTTTAGCATAATTTCACTATTTGAAAAATTTTCGTGTAAAGTCGATTCGCATTGCATGTGCTTGATAGTCCCCGCACAACAACAGCAACAGCATGTGTATGTGTTTAATGTATCTTATTACAACAAAATTAGCATGCCTGCAACTCGAATGCAAACAGATAAACTCCAAAAAATTACAAACCGCAAATTTTCCGCTAGTAAAAATAAACTGATGCTGCTTTTGCTGTTACTGTTGCTTTTGCATCAAAAGCGGAAGGATACTGAATGAATGCTGGCATCAAGCGGGGTACAACAAAGCAAGCAAGCAAACAAACAAACAAGCAAACAGCCAACCAACGACAACGACAACGACAACATTAACCAGCATCATGATCGACATCGACATCGTCATCGTACTCAGCAGCCATGCTATCGCCAGCACTGCCACAAGGGTGCATGCACAAGTGGCAGAGTGGCAGCCAGCACTAAATACAATGCAAATGTATGCATATTGGTAACATTTTTGCATCACTTCTTCGTAGCCAATTCAGCTACAGACAGACTGGTTTTGTGCCCAATGCCTCTGGCTGACAGGTGGCAGCGTATAAAACAACGTACTTCCGGTTGTACGACACACACACACACACACACATACAGACAAGCACATGTACACACATGAGAATGGCAAACCAAAAATCTATGAAGAATGAAATAAGTGAGTGAATTAGTAAAAGAGAGAAAGCAGGAAATGTCCAACACACACACTCATCTTTCCGTCTGTCCGTCTGTCCGTCCATCTGTCCGTCTGTCTGATGGCCATTCAGTGTTGCATATTTGCCGTTGCTTATGCTTCGGTACGACTCATACATTTGCATACATTTCAAGTTGTTTACAAATTTCGTAAATAGCTTCGACTTTACACACAAGCCTTTCCTTTCCTTTCCTTTCGTTTCGTTTCGATTATTTGTTGTTGCCAAAGATAAAAATGTTAATTCCTTGGCTTACCTCTTGGTAATAGTTTGTCTATATTTGCCCTTAGAGTCATTAACTGGCAATGTTGCTTTTAGCTACTTTTTCGAAAACAAAAAAATTAAAACAGCCTAAAGCAAGTTGGGAAAATCTTCATTACTCATACGTCATGTTGTATGCGTCGCTTCAATGAGCCGCTAAACGACGTGCGCACGGTCAAAGTGAATGTTATATGCAACATTAAATTTTAATAAATCATTTCATTATTGACTGTGCTTGCGTGTGCGTCTGTGTGTGTCTGTGTGTGTGTATTTTTTATACATATACGCACACGCACTCAAATATTTAAACAGTTTTCGTGCGAGTCTTGTTTACACATGTCCTCTGGGTAAATGAGGCATAAAACGCTGATAATATTGCATTTTGACGACAACTGCTACAACACATGTCCGTGTCAGCGTATGTCAGCATGAAAATATTCTACTGTTTATGCAGCAAATTGTAATTTCAATGAGATATATACAACATATGACAAAATTGCTTTAAATATGTAAAATATCATATTTTATTTAAAGCAAATTTAAGTTGCACGTAAAGTTTTAGTGAGACAAAACCCTCAAAAAAAAAAAAGCAAAAAAAGCAGAAAAAGCGCAACGAAAATCTTGACAAAATTATGCAAACAGCGCGAAACGTTGCAATAGAAAACTATGAAAAGTTGAAAACAAAAAGCTAAACACCAAAAAGAGAATGTGCTGCATACAAAACAGAGCATAAGCGACTGCGACGGGCACGACGACATACCCGCACACAAACAAACAACCGCGCACAAACACACAAACACACTTACACTGACAACACTGACTGCAAAAGATAAACGTCCACTTGGCGTAGCAGAGCGTAGCGTGTCATGGTATGGCGTGGCGTGGCGTGGCATGGTTTGGCGAAGCTTGGCTTGGCTTGGTGTTGTGCATAGTGAAGCAACGACACGGAACTTTACGCTGCGCTGCACGCGTATTTGCTCTTGTGGGTGTTTGAATGTATGTGTGTGTGTGTGTGTGTGACTGCGGCAAATACAAAAGGGTCAGCGTTCTGCATGCTGCATGCAAGAGACAACAATGGACGACAAGTAGCGTAATTTGAAACAATTGAATACTGATGAAAAGCGCTGAAAGCCAAAATGTCGAATGAGGCAAACTGAAAAGGCGACAGCGATTACGACATGCAGCGACTGCACTTGAAGGAGCTGCTTAAAATTCAAATGTTATGCAGCACGAAAATACAATATATTTTCAAAAAATACAAAATAAAAACTAAGACTTGAAAAACAAAAAAAAACAAAAAAAAACAAAGCGCTGAGCATGTCAGCTACACATGGTTGCGTTAGCTTACAAATATTTTTGCTGTTCTTGTTGTATGATTTAGCTGACACTACTATGACACAGTCACACTAAGCCACGGGCTGCGGGTTCGTGTCTCGACTGAAGCTAAGCAACCAGTTAATTCAGATGTTGCAACTAAATGAAGTGCGACTTTAAACAATTTAAACTTGAGTCGTAGATGATTTAGCATACAAGAATATTCTGCATTTACATTGTTTTGTGGGGGAAGTTGGAGGGCGGGCAGTATTTCGGCATGAACCTTATTTATAAAGATAAGTTTGCATGAGCTAAATACCGATTTAGCGGCTGTTTTGTCTAATAGCTAATTATGGTTGGTAATAGTGCCATGATGGGCAACAATTGTGGTGGCTACTATTTTTCAAGATTTCAGCACTTCTTTAAAAGTCATTCCTGAGAGCGAACGTACGAATCGGTCATAGGTGTTTTAACTTAATATAGAGTATGCTAAGATCATAACAACTCTTAAGCGCAATGATTTTTATCGACTTAACATAGACTCTCACTAACGATTGGCAAATGTATTATATTTATTGTTTGCTGGCTGTCTTTCTGTTTTCTGCTATCCACTGTAAGGTAATGCAGTGTCTGATACAGCGTCACAACGAATGACTAATTGACAATAAGACAAACATTTGCATATGAGTCGCAGCGCAAACAAGTCATTTATCACGATTTAAAGCTGCCAACTGTTTTAATGCACTGTCTCCGTAAGAAAGTGTGTGCGAAATTGATTATTAAAGCGAATGTTTTACTTAAGAAATATTTGCTTGTTTATGCAGACATTATTAAGGTGAAGCTTCGCGCGTGTTGCCGCAACTTCTCAGAGCTGCCAAAATACACACTAATTACAGTTTAAGCCTTTTTGTGCGTGGCGTCGAAACAAATGCCGTGATTAAATTGTTAATAGGCGTGAATGTGTCGACCCTAATTGAATGCCCGGCGTGGGGCGACACAAAAAAAGCAAATCTCGCGTCTTTGCAAAGCCAAAAGTTAAGCCAAAGGTGCGTGAATTATATTGGGTAACGGTGGTTCGACGGCGGGACCTTCAAGCCAAACTGGTCGTCGGCGCGTCGAAGCGAAACTCTGTGATTAAATATTTACGCTGATTTTAAAATTTAAATTTGACAGGCTTGGTATTTTTTTGTTGTTGTCGACGCATTTAATTTGTTGTTTTTTTTTTGTATTTTTTTGTATGTTTTTTTGTATTTTTATTTTTTAGCACTTTTTTAGCGCCATTGCTTTGCATATAATGAAAATTTTAAATAACTCAATTTGAATTTTAAACAGTCTTTTTTATGGTTTTAGTTTTTGCTTTTTTTCAATCAAATTTTCGCATTTAAAATCTTGGCCATACTTTCGCTCATTCGGTGAGGCACGGCTCCTGCACCGCGAATCATTTTAAATTGTGTAAATTGATTTAATGATGGAGCCCTGCTTGGTCATAGTGTCTTTGTGCAATTGATATTGCAAATTGTTTATTGGTAGATTTAGGAGATCTTTTAGCTTCTGACCAATCTCCAGAGCGGCATCCTCATTGTTGCCATTGGCAGTCCAAATAGCTGTTACATTATGAATGGTTCATCATTAGAGACTAGTTCGGTTAGTTTTATATTTCTGGGCTTACAAATTTTGTTGCTCTTGCCGCGTATGTTGATTACAGCGCCACAAATTTGTTCAGTGGAATCGAATGCCTCGCCAATCAGACAGAGCAGCACATCCAGCCACAATTTGTCTATCTCAGGCTTTGTGCACTTGTTCAGCGGTATGACCCAACGACCACCCAACTTGTTGGCAGCGTCCTCCCACATGGGTCTGCGACATTTTAGCCGAAACGAAAACAAACAGAAATCAATAAATAAAAGAAGTGGGCAGCACGATTCGGCAGTGCCGGAAATATAATACGTTTCGTGCGCATTTCCTAGTAACTCGACCTTTGTTTTTATGGGATCTCATTTCGCTATAACCTAATAGTGTACATACCAATTATCTTTGTAAAGATTTTGTTTGGTTACATAGATATAAAATATATTTATTTTAGCTATGAGCGTTCTTGCATAAGAAAACTATGGGTGTTGAAAGCTAAAAAGTTTGAAGGCGATGCCTCAAGAATTGTAGGACTGAGAAATGAACCAACAAACGAACGAATAGACAGACGTACAAGATAAAATGAAAAATGTGAGTGGTTTCTGTCACTTACCTTATGCCCTTCTTGAAGAGCGAATAATCACTACCGGTTTTGATGTCCGACGGTGGCTTGATGTGATTGTAAAGGCTTGTAAAAAGCAAGAAAATTGTTAATAGATCTGAGGTAATGATATTTTCGACACTTACCTCCAAAAGTCTTCGACCGTATCAAAACTGGTGATTTCATTCTGCATATCCGCCCACGACTTGGTGCGATCATTCTCCAAATACCAGAGCGTCCAGGTATGCTCCAGCGGATGCTTGACACGCAAATCTTGCTCCTTGATGGCCGCCTTAATGTTGGCGAGGTCGTCGTCTTCGCCAGAGAGTGGCAACGAATCCAGTTCCGAATCACAAATCTTATCCGGCTTCGACACAATCATTTTGAGTATATTACGTCTTTAAGAAAAACCGTGATTTTTTTTTAATTTGTACGTTAAATAATTTCAATAAAATATGGAATTATAGTTTTTGGCCCGTTGGCAGAACAGGTTAAATGAGAATTTGTGTTTTGAGTGAACGAAAAAGCTCTAACAAGGGTTACTAGGATCTTGATAATCAAAGATTTCGATAATATAACCCAGTACCAAATTAAAACTAATTATTATTTGGTACACTCGACGGCAGTGTGAGTGAGTGGGAAGAACATCAACTTTACTATCGTGTCAAGTATGCTGGTAACGAACAATGCAAATTATTATGTGCTTTTAAGGACTCGTTGCGCTAATTCAGACTCAACTCTAAACTTTTTATGCGCTTATGAGTGTTCGTTCGATAAAATCATGCCTTATGCCTTTGCCATGTAAAGCGTTAATTTTACGACACCCAGAAAGGACACTTCAGGCAGGCGGTCTGAAGCAGCATACAAAATATAACAAAAACATGCATACTACATATAGATACATACATACATATATACATATAGATAAAGATAAAAAAAAATTTACGCACTGTAGCTTTTTTTTGTGTGCTCTCTTTTGATTTCATTTCGTTTCATTTCATTTCGTTTACGACACTTTTGTGTGGCAAGGTCGTTCACGAGAATCGTAGTGCCAAATGGTTTTGTTGTTGCGGTGGCGATGATGTCAACGATAATGATTACGATTGTGTTCATCATGATCCGTTGATGTTGATGATTTTGTTCCTTTTTTCTTACTTCGCTTCGCTTTCTTTGTTTTTGTTTTGTTGCTCGTTTTATGTGCGCTCATAAAAGTAAAATTATTACGAAGCTCAGTGATGTTAAGATGTCAATGAGCATCTCGAACGCACGCACGCAGCTGACATGCATGCTTATTGCCGAAAGTAAATTTCATAAAATAGAATTGTCATTTGATCTATGCTTTGCCATAGTTACAGACAATCATTTCGTTGTCTTATTTGCAATAAATTTGAAATTTAGTTGTAAACGTTTTATGGCCAAATCGACCAAACGTACGATTCGAATATGCACGGCAAACATTTGAGTGATATGATTGTTTTCGTTTTTTCATTTGGCAAAATCTGTGGCAGAAGTATAAAAATCATGCTGAATGTTTACAATAAACTAACGTTAACCTTGAATGTTTGGCCGGTTTTGGAGAGGTCAGATTGTTGGATGCCATTAAAATTTGGCGAGCCAAGCTGACAGTCGGCGTGTGAGTTGAACCGTAATTCTTACATTCGCACTCAATAAACCCTTTTTTGCAAAAGTGAAGAAGCGGCATTAATAATTTACACTGTCTGACCTAAAATGTAATAATTCATCAATTATAAAACAATTGAAGCGTAAATTTTTGGAAAATTCGCCACTTTCACTTCTTCATGCTAACGAACATTTGGCAAACAAAAGGCATTGAGGCCAATAAGCATAATAAAACATAAAAAGTTGCCAATTTTACGTTGTTAAAAATGTTTCAGAAAAAAAAAAAAAGTAAATAAAATAAATAAAATTTTGTTTTACGTAAATGAACTGCAGAACGTTCAAAATTGGTGGCGTTGTATCAACCGAAATTGCTACACACACACATTGAAACACCCACACATACACATACGCACACAGATAAAGAATCACCCAATGGGCGCCCAACAAAATTACGAAACCACATAAAAGCACGAACTGCAATTTGTGGTTTTGCATGCTAAAATGGTTTTTGCCAGAACTCGAACTCACTCATGGTTAGTTAAGATGTTCTGCTGAGGCTTCTTTATTATTTGTTACAAAAACAAAAAAAAATAAAATAAATAAAAAAATAGAAAAAATAACAGAAAAGGCAAATACAACCAAAAGCAGGCAAACGTTTGTATGTCTGTGTATGTGTGTGTATAATCGGCGCGTATAGACATGTACATGTATAAATGGGAAAATTCATAGTTTTTGTGCGTTCATCTGAAAACCGCTAATATCTTTAAGTGGCGCAATTACGTCAAATAACTCGCACGACCACATGAATAAAACGCAAATTACTTTGCTTGTGTGTGCGTGTGTGTGTGTGTGAATCTGTATATGTGTGTATGCGTCGACAGCAGTTAGCAGCTAGAAGTGAAAAATATACTTTTTAACGTATAAAAGGAAACATTTTAAAAGTTGTTTTATAAATTCTTATATAACTTTTTATACTCTTGCAAAAAGAGTATATTAACTTTGTCATGAAGTTTGCAACGCAGTGAAGGAGACATTTCCGACTATATAAAGTATATATATTCTTGATCAGCACGACGAGACGAGTTCAAATAACGATGTACGTCTGTCCGTCTGTCTGTCTGTCTGTCTGTTTCAATGCGATTTCCAGCCAGAGTTTTAAAGTTAGCAAAAAACTTTAAACGCAGAAAATTTTCTTCTCCTTGCAGGTATTTGGTATGTAAAATTCAGTTTGATCGGATGACTATAGCATATAGCTCCCATAGGAACGATCGTTCAAAAATGATGTTTTTGCTTAAAAAACCACTTATTTTAGAAGTTATCGACTCAATATTTTGCACAAAAACTTTTTTGACATCAACAAAGATACCGTGCAAAAATGGTCAAGATCGGGCTACTACAGCATATAGCTGCCATAGGAACGATCGGTTAAAAATACTGTTTTTGTTAGAAAAACTTTTTTGTTCTTGAATATAAGCAAACCAAACTTTGCTATTACGTGTTTTTATTAATGCCTGACTAAAATCCAGAATTTTATAAGAATCGGACATAAGGGCGTGGTACCGCCCATACAACTAAAAACTTAAAAATGAGACTTCTTTGTAAACAGACGAGATACAAGATTGAAAAATGTAGTGAAGTTTGACTACATTGCCTTCTTAAAGACAAATAAGAAAATGGGCGTGGCTACGTATATGATTCTTATAAGAATAATAAGAATAATTGTGAAAACGTTTGCAAGAGTATATATGTAAGTTTCGGCATAGCCAAAAATAGCTCCCTTACTGGTTTTAAGTATTTTTAACCAAATGTAACTAAACGTTTTCATTTTTACAACACTAGAATTTCTATTGTAATTTTTATATTAATCTTTTTTGATCACAAATCATGATCATAGCTGGTATTTTGCAAATAAAGTTTCTACACTGTATCAGAGACTTGTTAGAATAATTAAAGTTAAGCTTCATTTTGTATATTTTATACCTTTTTATATAATATTTTTTATTATTTTACTGTAAACTTACTTTTTAAATTATATTCTTTAATTTTAAACAATTAACTTTAAACTTGACATTATTATAAATGAAAATGTTATTAAATTACACAAATATATAAATAAATAAATAGAAAAAAACGTATATTGTTTGATTTTTCTTAAAACACATAATTTTTCCACAAATTCTAATTGAAAAATCCAAAAATTGCTTTAATAAATGCTAAAAAGTTGCATAATTGCATTTATGCGATAATTTTCGATAATCGGCAGCCGATCAAGTTTGAACGGTTTTGTACCCCGCCCAACCAGTACCGCCCACTTTTTGTATGCAGGTTCATTTAATACCTGTCCGCCTAATATCTTTCCTCAATATTTTACTAATTTTTCCCACAAATTTTGCTTGAAAATTCCAAAAAATGCTTAAATAAATGCTAAAAATTTGCAAATATGCAATAATTTTCACTGATTTTTTCGCAGTTTTGCACAAATTTTTTCCACATATTGAATTTCAAATTGCCAAAAATTGCTTAATAAAATGCCAAAAAGTACCAGGCGAACAGAAATGACCAGCAAGCAAATTCTGATCTCAATTTGCATATATCCGATCATTTGCATTGCATATATCCGATATGAAAATGATCGGATACATACAAATGATCGGATAGATGCAATTGTAACTCGGATATATGCAAATTTGTATCGGATATATGCAACTGGTCGGATATATGAAATGATCGGATATATGCAATTTCGTAAGCAATTTGCCTGCTGTCATTTCTGTTCGCCTGATACCTTTTTAAAATTTTCAGTATGAATTTGTAGTGAAAAAGTTTAGACAAATTTGTGGAAATATATGAAATTGTCGCATATATGCAATTTTGAAATTTTTAGCATTTATTCAAGCAATTTTTGGATTTTTCAATTAGAATTTATGGAAAAATGATGGATGATGAAAAAAAAAAAAAAAAATAAGTTTTTTCTATTAAATTATTTATTTATATATTTGTATAATTTAATAACAATTCTAATTTATAATTATGTAAAGTTAAAATTAATAGTTTAAAATTAAAGAATATAACTTAAAAAGCAAGTTTATCGCAAAATAATAAAAAATATTATATAAAAAGGTATAAAATAAACAAAATGAAGCTTAACTTTCATTATTTTAAGAAGGAGGAACTTATTCTAGTGGAGGAGCTTTATTTATTTACCAGCTATAATCATGATTTTTGACCAAGAGTTGCTCAGAACAAACAAAGAGTGAAAATTATCGCATATATGCAATTTTGCAACTTTTTAGCATTTATTTAACCAGTTTTTGGATTTTTCAATCAGAATTTGTGGAGAAATTATGTGTTTTGTTATACTCTTGCAAAAAGAGTATATTAACTTTGTCATGAAGTTTGCAACGCAGAGAAGGAGACATCTCCGACTATACAAAGTATATATATTCTTGATCAGCACGACGAGACGAGTTCAAATAACGATGTCCGTCTGTCCGTCTGTCTGTCTGTCTGTCTGTTTCAATGCGATTTCCGGCCAGAGTTTTATAGTTAGCAAAAAAATTTAAGCACAGAAAATTTTCTTCTCTTTGCAGGTATTTGGTATGTAAAATTCAGTTTGATCGGATGACTATAGCATATAGCTCCCATAGGAACGATCGTTCAAAAATGATGTTTTTGCTTAAAAAACCACTTATTTTAGAAGTTATCGACTCAATATTTTGCACAAAAACTTTTTTGACATCAACAAAGATACCGTGCAAAAATGGTCAAGATCTGGCTCCTATAGCATATAGCTCCCATAGGAACGATCGGTTAAAAATACAGTTTTTGTTAGAAAAAGTTTTTTGTTCTTGAATATAAGCAAACCAAACTTTGCTATTACGTGTTTTTATTAATGCCTGACTAAAATCCAGAATTTTATAAGAATCGGACATAAGGGCGTGGTACCGCCCATACAACTAAAAACTTAAAAATGAGACTTCTTTGTAAACAGACGAGATACAAGATTGAAAAATGTAGTGAAGTTTGACTACATTGCCTTCTTAAAGACAAATTAGAAAATGAGCGTGGCTACGTATATGATTCTTATTGGAAAATTAAAAAAAGGATTTTCTAATAAGAATAATTGTGAAAACGTTTGCAAGAGTACATAAGTTTCGGCATAGCCGAAAATAGCTCCCTTACTGGTTTTCTTCTTATTTTTTTTTTTTTGAAAGTTGAACTGTGAAGTGTTTTTCCATTAAGTATGAAGTGTATGAAGCGCATGCTGTTATAAATAGCCGCACTTGAATTTTCTGTGTATATAACAAGACAAGCACAAGAAAAAAACTAAAAATTAAAGGAATATTATTTTACGGGTACCAATCTTATCACAATCGTGACAATATTCGAACGAAGTTTGGGCTTTAGTGCACGAAAAGTGTATTTTATATATACTTTGTCTTGCCAAAGATTATGTTTACTTTGTCATAAAGTTTGGAGTTCACATAAGGCAGCATTTCCGACCATCGAAAGTATATTCCTGATCAGGTCAAGGAGACAGATTGATAAAAACAATTCTACATTACGTCTGTCTTTTTTAATACGAACTAATAGATATGTTTGAAAGCTGAACCCTTTTATAAGTATCTTTAGATATGTTTTAATTGTCTAGATCGGATTACAATAAGTCCAAATGGGGTTTTATGGTTACTAATTTCTCAATTTGGCAGATAGAATACTCTGACGCATGTGCAGGTATTGTGAAAATTTGGTAGAGTTTGATCACTGAAGCATTTAGCCGTCGTAGTACTGATCGTTTCTTTATCAGATTTCTTTAATATAAGTAATTTTGCTAAAAAAAAGAAGTCAGATAAAAGATAAGTTTGTAGAATGTAAAGAATATTTATTGAAAGTGTAAAGATAACTTCACTTCTTAGTTTATATTATTATTTTCATAACTTATGCGGGTAACTTTCATGAAAATATTTGGCAAAACTTATGTAAGAGTATCTATATATCTGCAAGGCCGAAATAATAAAAACTTTTTCGTTTTTCTTTTCGCTTGATGCAATCTACAACTTACCGCTGAACAACACATTTTGTAATAAAAAATTCGAAACATTTATTAAAAGTTTTTGCGCTGTTTTACTTTCAAGGTAATGAAAAGTGTCGAAAAGCAGCGAAAAAGATGCAACACACAAGTGTGCAACCACAACGAGATGCTTTCAGCAAATTTAAGCGTTCGAGACGCAGATAAAGTTTTATACATATATTTTTTAACGTTCAACAATATATAAGCATATCTTTTATGAATTAGGTGAACAAGTTGCTTGTACAAAAGCAAAATAATGCAACGTGAAACAGAAGACAGGGGGACTGAAGCGATTCAGTTAACCCAAAGCCATTAAAGAAAATTTCATTTTATTTAAAAAAGTGAAGTGTAGAAAATTTGCAAAGCGTTGGCAAAAGTTTAGAGTAGAAAGAAATTGAAGTTGTCAGGCGACACGACACCGTTGGCGCATGATGTCCATAAAAGCATGAAATACACGAAATAAAGCATATCAATTCCTTATTGTATTTCGACACAATTTGTCATGACTTAAAGAGCTGCGAGGAAAGCCACCTGGAGCACTGCGTTAACAGTGTGTTGACCGTTGTCAGCTCGAGGGGGCAACAGGTGCAGAGCTTGGTCTTGTTGCTTTTGCACTGTATACCTCAAGGAAGGAAAACATCAAAATTTTATGCAATAAAAAAAGTTTTCAAGAAATTTTTACGATCGCTCATAAATGAAATTTTGCTTTACACACGTTTTTAAAGCGTCAACTGTGTGTATGTGTATGTATGTGTGTGTGTGCTGAGCATATTGTCAGACGACGCAAAACCTTTTGAAGGCTATTACAGTAAACGTTTTTGTCTGCAATTTATTTTCATCAAAAAGCATTAGATTGCCAAAGAAAAAAAAATAAAAAAACAAAGCGCCACAGATGAAGACCGCCAGTGGAATGACTAGTGACTAACAGCTAACATTTCAATCAACTCACAAATTGTGCACGTTTAGTCGATTGTGCAACGGAAGTTGTCGTTCAGAAGGCAGTGGCAAGAGAGGTAAACAACTTTAAGCGCACTATGAGATACATTTGTGTTGAACTAAACTGAACCGAACTGAAGCGAACTGAACTGAATTGCTGTTAAACCGAAACCACATGCCAGAAACCGCAACGAAGTCACCGCACACGTCCCACAGATACACCTGTCGCTTGTCCCGTACATTCGCTTATTTGCTTGCTCTTTTTGCCTGACACGCCCATGACCGCTGGCACTTGCCGCCGCTGTCGCCCACTTTGACATATTGCTGCTAGTTGTAGTTGAGTTGCATGCAAGTTGGGCGCCTTGCCACATGCGCACGTTTCGATGTGACTCGCACGCTCTCAAACCAACGCTACTACACGCTGCACGCTGCTCGCCACGCCAACTCCTGTATCTAACTGTATCCAAAAATTTGCCACAAACTTTTTGCCTTTGGTTGAAATTTACAAATTAGTTGCAGGAAACGTGACACACAAAATTTTAAGTTACTTTAGTTGAAGTTGTCGCGTTGTCGTTCACTTTCTGGTTGTTGTTTTTTTTTTTTTTTTTGAATATATGTATGTTTGTTTTGTTTTTGTTGAAGTTGACTGTCGGTGACTCTTGTTTTTGTATCTGTTTTGTGTATGGTTTTGTGTACGTGTAAGTTCAAAGTTGATGCCACAACAAGCACGGGTGGCACTTAATTAGGAAATAAATAAATTAAGTTGCCATTAGATGCAGTTAACACAAAAAGTTAAGCGCCAAACAATTATCTGCCATTTAATGAGACGACTGCCAGTATGTTTGCTACTAATTTCAACATTTTCATCTCGTTAGCAAACAAAAAACATGTTGTTATCTTCTTTTCAGTCTTCAGTAGACAAACGAAAATATTCACCGATAACGTGAAATTCAATTGGCCAGACACAAATACTACATTTTTTGTGCAAGTGGCTCACTTGCTGATGCCATTTGATGGCAGTCGTGTATCGCTGTCAGTTTGCTCGACTGGCTCATGGTACGCTTTTGCCGTTGTTTTTGTTGTTGTCGATCAAGCACTTCAACGCGAGCAACAACAAAGGACAACAACAACGACAACGACAAGTATAGCTTAACAGTGGCGTAAACAAATGTTGCTACAGGCTTTGCCATGTGTGGCATATCAAAGTGAAAGCCGCATTGGTTTTCATTGCACATGTAAAAACGAAATGAAACGAAAAAAAGTTGCTTTCAATTCTTTATTTTTTCTTTTTTTTTTGTTCCGCCGGTACGACAACTGGTGGCGTAAATGGAGTAAATGGCGTAGTGGGTCCAAGCAACTTTTATGGATTGCTCTTTGAGCAAGAAGTGCTTGAGTGATAAATATTGCATATACTCGTACGCCAGTGACAGACAGACGGGCATTTGCATACGTAACGGTGTTGTTAACGGCCGAGGCAACCGAACCAACGTTGCAGACGCGAGGTCTGTTTCTTGCTGCTGTTGCTTTGCCACACATACGTTGGTTTTTTGTTGCATAAGGCAATTTGTTGCCGATATTGATCGTTGCAAATACTGCAATCAGCCTAACCGCGACCATGTTGCATGCGCCATCAAACAAGCAACAACATATGTGACTGAGCTGTGCTAATCAAAGTGCCTCAAGATTCATGTATGTGAAATGTTGCTTTCTTTTGTGTAATACGCTTTGCACATATTTATGAAGTGCTACAAGAGTAGTCTTTTTTTTTTGCTTGCTACACCCACACATGCACACACACACACATAGACACATACGAAACGATTAAGTTTGTAATAAATTCTAATTACGCGCGAGAATTACGAGTTGGAAAATTACATTTTATTATATGATAAAAGTTAATCTTCAACTGGACGACGATAATGTAGCACGAAAATAGATTTACATGCGTATGTGTCCGAAAGTAACACAAACAAAAAACAAAAGCGAAAAAAAAAGACAAAAGGTTACAGCAAAGTAGCGCTCGACTGAATAAAGCATCTGAAGCTGAAGCTGAAGCGGCCATCGACTATGTCTGCAACTGCGATTGTGATTGTGATGGTGACTGTGATTGTGATGCGGATGTGGCGACCGACATGGACGCAAAGCTGCCGCAACTGAAAAAACCACAAACTACACTTAATCATGCGTCGTCCCTTATGGCACTGGCGGGGTCAACACGCTTTAGTCGCTGTGCCAGTCGCTGTCAGCCAACTACAACTGTAGCCAGAGCATGGCAGTAATAACAAAAGACCGCTGGAGTAAAAAAAAAAAAGTATATTGAGACACACGCACTCGACTAGTTTATGTTTTGTCTGTGTGTATGTGTGTGTGTGTGTGTGTGTGTGTGTGTGTGTGTGTGTGTGTGGGTATATATGAGTGTCAGCAGTGCAATTTATTTTAATGTTGTTGTGCAAAAAAATCAAAAGTAAAAGAGCAAACACACCAACCTAAAAAAAACTCTGTAAATTAAAGTAAATAGAACAGTGAATGGAAAACAAACGAATTTTGACGCTACAAGCTTCAACATTCAAACTTCACAGTTTACTATATGACAGCTTCTTTTTTCAAATCAATCCGAACTGCATGACATAAAGTGTCGGAGAACTTAAGTAAAGTTTGCGACTTGACATGCTGATTTTTATTATTTGTTTTTGTTCGTCACATGCCGTAAAACTCACACTAAACAAATGTACCGTGAATATTTGTATGTATGTATATATTTTTTTGTGGTTTGTAAATGGCGGCGCAGCATATAATGTTATTACGAGCATTCTGCGGTTGCTATTTCAATTGAAATATTAATTTATAAATTCCATTTAGCAAATTATGCCATCACAATGTGCTGCCATCTCTCTTGACTCCTACTTGACTGCTGCTTGACTGCTGGTGTGCTGGCCTCATACACCTGCCATTTGCTAGCTAGCTAGCGCACCCACTCAACAATGCTACACAAATTTTTATTATGAATTAATAAGAATTTATTGCGTCTCGAACACTTAAAAAAGGTAAACGGAACTCAGTCTGTTCCGCCGCCCACGTCTCTGCCCTGCCAACAACACAACACAACACAACACAACAGAACATGCCATTGCTGCTTTGCATCTTCAATATTTTTAAAATTACCCTAGAATATTTTTGTGCCAATGGTGGGTAACTATGAGCCATGAGGCATGTCTACAGTTGGCAGAGGCATTTCTCTACAAATATTATTGCGTTTGTTGTGCTTGCTTTTGGGTCTTGGGGTTGATCTGTCTTCGTTGTCAGTATACAG
The DNA here is from genome assembly GCA_037044515.1 of Phortica magna. Classification (NCBI taxonomy): domain Eukaryota; kingdom Metazoa; phylum Arthropoda; class Insecta; order Diptera; family Drosophilidae; genus Phortica; species Phortica magna. The sequence continues at coordinate 191,388 of JBAMBP010002894.1, read as the reverse complement.
AAATTCTTTGCCAAATATTTGCGGCCAAGCAGACATGCCTCATAAATACTTTCATTTCGGACGCGTTAGAACATTTTATCGCGTACAAATAAAACAACAACAAAAGCGACAAAAACGTCCAAATATTTCTTTATATTCGGTTCATAAATATGTTAATAATTCGACCAACACAACCAAATTCCTTACGTCCTGTGCAATTGCAGCCTTTAGGCATGGCTTGACGTGGTGGTGTCGACGCCGACATGCCATTTTATTATTGTTATAAGGAAACTATAAATGGCAACTGAAACCACACAACGGGATATTAAGCACTAAGTCTGACTAAGATTTCTGCAGCACGCAACCCAAACTAAATGAAATAAAGCATTGGAATTTGACTGAGACTGGCACTGAGACTGTGTAGCAGAGCACCTAAAACAAAAAAGAAAAAACAACAAGAGAAAAATTCAACGACGGTCATGAATTTTGTACGTGGGCAATGAAAAACGCACAAACAGTTTATTATACACGAAAAAAAGCTCAGAGTGCGGATACGAATGGCACAACGTGTAAGCCGTGGCCTAAGTAAAGATGCCGAAGATGTTAGCCAAGGCATATCTTGTCGCGTACGCGTGTCGTATACTTAATAAGCTTATGAAGTCACACTGCATTCATTACACATACGCCCCATCTTCATTGCGGCGGCTATGGCTTCATCTGCCCGCCGACTTTACGCTACACGCTCAATCAAAAATTCACAATAGGTGTTGGAGCAATACGCATTGAGAGTTGGCAACAATGTCAGTTATGAAAGGTAGTCAGTATACTTTTATTATGGCATTACTACAGAAGGTCTTTATTGAGACAATGCCAGTTAAATAAAAGTATTTTGCTTATTAAAGTTTTATCTGATTGCATATTTTGTATTTATTGCAGCAACTGAAATTTACGAACAGGTCAGAGTTTGATGATGTTGAAATTTCAGCATTGAAGTCGCAAATAAAATTAGTTTCTGTAACTAACATGTTTTGGGTTACTAAACAAAAATAAATTTCAAAGTTATTTGTTTGCTTTTTTGCAGTTGCTTTTATGATTTATATATAAATAAGCACAAAAGGCAATACCACTAAAAATATCCAAGTTTAAAATGAACTCTTTGTCTTATTTACTTTTGCAATGCTTTTGTGCAATTCAGATAACTTTTACTTTTTCTAATTTCACACACAATCAATTTGTGTTTATTTACTCATTATAAACATTTTATTAGGCCGGCCAGGGCAAACTTGACACTTCGCTTAACAGTCCATACACGTCGTCGTGAGCCCTCTAAATGGAGTTTACTCAATTTCGGTAATCAGCGAAGCAAATCATTAACCGCAACTCAACTTTGCCAAAGAACTTTATAATTGAAATGGACTTGTACGTGTGGAAAGAAGCTTTGCGACCAACTAAACTAGCCAATTAAAAATGTTGTTCGAGTCAAAGAGACGAGAAGTTGTTGCAACTAAGCCGTTTGCAAATAAAACTACAAAGATATATGTATGATGAGTCCACTTGGTAATCTTAGGCAAATATGGGCACAATGCTTTTGATGATCATGATAACGATGATTGTGATGGTCTTGTAGGATAATCAAATCAGTGCGAAGGTCGTTTGTGGCTTTGTGGTTGATGCGAGCAAAGAAGTTGCGTCTAAAAAGGTGAGCCGTGACGACCTCACTTTAAATTTCGTATTCAAAGCACACATACACACTGAAGGACACTTAAGGACAATCGTCTGTGCGTAAGAAAACGACTAGCTTTGTTGTTGAATGTTGTATGCCATTTGTATTGTACCGGCGGCTTCCGGTTTGCGTGGGCGGCGTGGTTTGGGCGATTTAGAAAATCAAAACGAAATTTGTTTTGGCACGGTTTGCAATTATGAAACTAACACAGGCAAACGACCGAAAAGCTCGGCAGATCAACGCATAAAGGTGCGTCTGCCTAATTTTATTTATCGACGCTTTATTTGCTTTTAAAATTTCTTTGCAAATAAGTTAAAATTTGTTGTCGTCAGCTTTTATCAAATTATGTGCTGCCACTGCCACTGCTGCCACTGTTGCCACCAATTTTCGCGTTTCACAGACAACGTAAATGTTGCCATTAACACAAAATGCCGCCGCTGGCACTTGACGCACAATGGCCATGCCGACATTCAACGCTGTTAGGTGTTGTTGCGGCGCTACAAATTGCGCGCCCGAACAACAACAAAAAACAAAAAGGAAACAAACAAAAACAGAAAAAAATGTTTACTTTATTTTTCGTAAATATTTTCTAATAAGTATGCAAATAAGTTGTCTACGAACTTTTATCTTTGTTGCCGAAAATGCGTCGCAAGTTTATTGACAGCAGCCTGCGTATGCGGCAAATGGCAAATTTAAGTCAATTGTTGAAATTTGCTTGCAAGCAAAACTATTTTGCAAAAGTGTAATATATGCGCGAGACGATTTGTATTTTCTTAATTATTGTCTGTACTTCATGTGCATGTGGCTCAAGTCTCGCCTGTCCTATATAACATACAATACATACAAATAAGCGCATGCATTGTATTGTTTTTGTTTTTTTTTTTTTTTGTTTCTTCACACAATGTAACACTTGGCACAATGTGCACAGAATTTATGCTAAAAGCTTTTGAATATAAATTTTAATTAAAATGCAACGTGCAAAATGCTCAACGACTTTAGCCGTGCATTTAACAGAGTCCAGCTTAGCTCGCAGCATTGCAGGCTCGGCTCGTCGCGGCTCGTCTCGTCGCCTGCTCTCGGCCATGCCGTGCTATGTGCTGGGGCACTGGTCCTTGGGTCTTGGGCCCAACATGGTCTGGTTCTACGCCACAGTTCTCTTTTTTTTTTTGTGCAAATAAAAATGTATCTGCGACAACGATTTGCCTTCGGCTCGTTGTCCTTTGTCTTTTGAAGTTGCTGTTGTAACTTTTTTTTTTAAATTGTTTTTGTTATGTGTGTGTGTGTGTGTGTGTGTGTAACGTTTAAGCAACGCCATGCCGACCATAAAGTATATTTATGTATGCATTAAAATAAAATAAATTAATTCATTTATAACAAAAATGCGCACAAAAGTATGCAATGGCAATTTTATACAACTTGTTAATGAGCAACTGCTTAAAGCGTACTTAACTTGTATAAATTAACAAATTAGAATTTAAAGTCTTGCGACATGCCCCTCACCGCACCCTTTGGCATTCACGTGCAATTCATTTGTATAATTCTTTTGGCGTCGTAATTGAAAATTCGAATGGAAATTCGTGCATTTTGCCGATACTTTGTATACGCGTGGGGCGCTTGGCTGTCGCTGAAAATTTGCATTGTAATCAGGTCTACTTAAGCCCAATTAGCCGCAAAAATGCACAGAAAAACGCGCTTAGCTCGTTTTGTTGTTGTCGCAGTTGTTGAAGCTGTTGTGTTGTTGGGCAATGTGTTTGCCTCACTGACGCAAATGGCACATGTTGCCCACAAACAGTTCACACAGTCAAATGCACATTTAGAGCGATACGTTTTTTTTCTTCTTTTTTGGGTTTGTTCAACCAATCCGGCTGGCAATTTGCAACGTCATCGTATTTGCTTCAAATAATTGGCAACATTCTGCGTTGGTTAATAATATCGTTCCGCAAATGGCATTGTACATGCGCTGAGGGTGAAGAAGTACTGAAAGCCGAAAAGGTGTTGACAATTATTTGCATACAAAATGGGGCAACAAAAATGTCATTACGGCTTTAAATTGCACTGCAAAGGTTGGCAAATCTGTAATGATTTAAATTCAGACTACATGATTGACGCACCAAAATGTTAAAGCGCTCTAGTCTGGCATACATGCATGCATACATATGTGTATGTGTGTGAAGTGCTTACGTGCTACTTGCTGCAAGAGTTGCTTTGTGTGGCAACCAATTAAAAAGATGCTTTTGCAACCGGAGAGCAAACAAAACTTTCTTTTGTTCTGTTCTGTTCGGTTCGGTTCGGTGGCATTCTGTTTGTTGCGGTTTGTGCCCAAAAATGGTCAAATCAAAAAACTTAATTTTGCGTTAGATTTTTACTGTGCCACACTTGACCGAGAGGCAATTAGGGTTGAACATGTGGTTGAGGTGCTTTTGACAAAATGTAACAAAAATGATTATGTGTTCAAAACATGCTTTTGTAGAATTCTAATTTTTGGCACACTAATAAAATATTCACAGTCAATCGTGTTCGAACACGTAATGCAAAAAAGAAAAAAAAAAGCAAATAAAAGTAAGAAAATTTGCGCCAAATTTGCAAACAAATCACAAAAACTTTACTGTTTATTCAATGGTAATTTATTTTACATAAAGTCAATTTCGTGCCATAACCGGTAAAATGACACAAATTTTTCAAAATTCAGGCTGCGTGCAAGCTGCTGGCGCAGGGGCGTGTGGGGCGTGCAAAGAAGCCACAACAAATTACGATAAACAAAATCAAATTTCACGCCTCGAACTTGCATAAATTTACAAGTAATATTTTTCGTTTTACTTTTACCCACTTTTGGCTTTGACTTGAAGCGCCTGTCTCCTCAAACAGGTTATGACATATTCAAGCCTTTTGTCACGATTTTTTGATGGCTTTGTTTTAGCGTCGTGACACGTGTGCCTCTGTAAATATAAATCAAACGTTAAAACATTTGTCAAGTTCGAGTTGGCATAAATGTGCGTGTGCATGTGTGTGTGCGTGTGTGTTTGCGTGCGTTGGCAACTCTACGCCATAAGCTCAAGTAATCACTCGTGTGCGTTGTTAAAAGTTCTTTAATCGACCTTTTTTCAGCTGACAATTTTCATTAATAAAATTCTCTAGTGCGGTTGTTGGCTGCGTCGCCTGTGGGCTTTGAAACAAATTTTTTGGTTTGAAAGGTTCATTTTGCAGTCATTTATCAAATGACTGACCGAGCGCTTCTTTATACGCCCTTTAATTTCGGTTTACATAAAACATTAGTGACATGCCATTTTCAGAGCGTCGAATGATATTTTCTTTGTTGTCGCTTTGTTTGATGACCTTTCTTTTAACGACTTCACTACGCTTCGTGTCCAAACTAACTAATTCGTGTCACGTTGTTTAACTGCTTCGCACTAATATTTGTTTTGGCCATTTGCTTGAGCTTCTACATTGCCTGAACTTTAAGCCATTTAAAGATTTAACTCATACAACGTATGATTGTTTACGCACAACATTAAAAAAAATGTTCATCAAAGTTATTTAATTCAAGTTTCTTAACGTTGCATATAAGCGCACAAATACACACAAAGACACACGCACGTTGAGCGCGCGTTTTGTGCGAAACTGCGGGTTTGCATTGCTCTCAAGGCAGCGGCGCAAAGGAACTTCAAAGGCCGGCAGTAAAATGTTTTAAGTGGATTCGTTTAAAAAACATAAAAGTGAATATAAAGTCTAGCCACTTATGCCGTTTACATTTTCCGCTTTGTATACACACACATATTTTTTCCTTCTGCTTCTTCTTCTTCTTTCATTTTATTTAAATGCAGAAAAAAGTTGCTCATAAAAAAGCGAGCCGAGTACGTCTTTTGCTTGAGCGGCGGGCAACGGCAACGGGGCGCGTCCTTAGCATCAGCGCCCAAACCGACGTGCTTGACCTTTGTCGCGTTGATGCCAGTTGATGCCACTTAAGGCCTTAAGCGGCCTTGCAGCTTTTCGCTGCCGCACTCAACTGCTCAACTCTTATTGGCAGAACGTGGATTTCTGTATTTATTACTTGCCAAGCCAAGCCAAGCCAACCAACCATGCCACTTAACTAATGTTTTTCTTTGCAAACAAACTATTTGAAAGTTCATCAGCTTCAATACAATTTCGAAATTTGCAAATCACTTAAATTAATCAAATTTTGTCACATTTGCTGGGCTTTTTATGAAGTTTGTGTTGGTTGGGGGGCGGAAAAAAAAACACAAATTAAAAGAAAACACGGAAATTAAAAACAAAAAAATTTGCTCTTCATTGCAAGTTGGGCAATTTTTGGTAAATCGCCGCAGGCTAAAGTAAATTGAAATTTTCATTACGCGTGTGTATGTGTGAGTGTGTGTGTGTGTCGCACATGATGTGAGGCGCTTCAGCGTCGGCTGCTGCGCATATATTTATGATTAATTTCCTGAAATAAAGCAAATATTGCCCAAAGGTCGCTCGCATACGTGACAATGATTAGATTATAAAAAAAAAGCGAGAAAGAAGGCAAGAATTCGGCAAGCGTGACGCCCGACGGCATGCAAAAACACACACACATATATACACAAAAAAACGTACATCTTCAAACAAACGGAAAGGCAAAACAAAAAAATATAAATAATTTTTTTTTTGCAAAATCCCTAAAGGGCAAAATGAAGGAACGAAGACTTCATTACATTTGCGAATTGTGTTGCGGAATGTCGATGGAGTCGACAATGAAGTGCGGCCGACTCAAAAGCACATTGAATTAAAACCAAAAAAAATGAGTAAATGAATGAGTGCATAAAAAAGAAAAGAGTGTTTTTCATATAACACAATAATTGTTAATTTAGCAAATCTCTTGTTTCCTTTTGATGGGCAACTTCCTTAGTGCGGCAATCCGCTTGCCGCCTGCTGCCCGCTGCCTGCTGCTTGCTGCTTGCTGCCTTCTGCGCCGGCACTGTTCGCACCAATTAATTTATTTGCTGTCATTTTTTTTTTGGCTTACTTTTTTTTGTATCGCATACCAGCATCTTTTTTGTTGTTGTTGCTGTTGTTGTTGTTGTAGGTCTTATAGGTAGTACCTGTGAACTTTGCGCTTTGCTCAGAGCACAGAGCGTAAGGAAACTGTGTGGAAATTCAAGCTGTTGCTTTTACTGCTTCGAGTATCCTTTTGGCTGCTTTCAGCATGCTACTCCAGACGAGTTAAGTAGACTGAATGACGATGCTCTGATACACTCTGATACACGAAACAAGCGGAACTAAGATGATGATGTTGATGATGTTTCTGCTGCTGCTCTTGATGATGAGACTGTTGCTGTTGCTGATGATAATGATGATGACGATAATGACACTGGCAACGTTTCGTCTTGGTTCGAGACGTAGTCTTCGAGTTGATATGACGGCGCTTCGTTGCCACCAAGGTGTCGTGCGGTGCGGTGCGGTAGGGTGCGGTGTAGTGAGGGTCTTAGGTTGACAGTACTTAAGTATGTTTTCAAAATTAAAGCCTGTTAATGAGATTCGCTGCCGCTGCCGTTGCCTCTGCCTCTGCCGCTGTTGCTGCTGACTCATGTTAAGTGGCTTATGGAGTGTTGTAGTTGTAGGGTAATAAGCGCTTTAGCTCGTGAAAGCAGACGCGCGCGCATTAGTCCATCCAACAGCAGCTTTTAGGATATTTAACAACGAAATGTTGTCGAACAGGACACTGTCAATTCAATCATGCTTAATTAGTTGCGAAGCAAAGCGTGAGCAAATAATGTGCATCTTCTTGAAGTTCATTCATTTAAGGCAAATATGATTGCTAATAAAAACAAACATGATGCATTCGAACTAAGCTTCGGTTGAGTATTCAGACTATGTTATACTGTCGATCCGAAGAGGTTGTTTAACTAATGAGTTAGTGGAGAAAATTTATATTAACTGACAAAAATATATGTGAGTTGCAGATCAGCTTTCTTTATTTCTTATTACTATGTTTCTTTAAAAACTTCTCAAAAGTTCAAGCAGCACAATAATGTTATTGTTTAAAGTTCCTCTGTTAAACACATATACATATGTATTGCAATTTAATAATTCAATTGCTTTGCCTAATTAGCACTTTATTGTTGTTGTTGTTGTTGTTGTTGGGCACACACTTAAGTCGATAGGCAAATTGACAGGCAGCTGAACGAGCCGGCAGTGTGACGTGCACACAATTGTATGGCAGCAAAATAATTCAATTGAAGTTGCTACAATTAAATTTGGTTTGATTCTGTATGGCATATAATGAACTGAAATCTGAAAGACAAAAGCCAATTACTCGTCACTTCAGTAATAATAACAAATAGACAGGAGATGTTATTTCATAGTGTTGCTTTCGTTCGTGCGTGCAGACAAATTTTCAATTGATTGTCGCCATTTTGAGTTGCTGTCTCCATTACCTGGTCACCATTCATTTTCTATTCAATAAGAGTCAACGTTTGTCGAATGTTCTTCGGCAAGGCAGGGAAAGGCAAGGATAAGTAAAAGTCAGAACAAATAGTGAATAGAAAATAGAACGAAAATGTTTAACATTTCACAAAGAAGCATGAAATTGTGACACATTGCTGCATACTGAAAACGTGCTGAATAATTCAACATGTATAAAACCGAAACATTTTATTAAATTTTTCATGTTTGACTTTAAATCTTAAGAAAAAACTGTGTGAAAAAAACATCTTAAATAATGTATTACCCATAATTCGTCACGATGCTGGAAAACCTTCTATTTTAAAACAAATAAATAGCCATAGGTATAATGTTCGACTCTAAAGTCACCCAAACACTGTGGCAAGTGCAGTCAGTCAGCCCATCTTGCCCGATTTGAGGAAGACTCAAGAGGAGATTTTCTGAAAAAAATAAAATAAAAAAAAAATTTCGTGCTGAAAAGATAAAATTACGATTTCTGTAAACTAACATTTCAGTTCTGTTATCAGCTTAACATAAATTTGTAAAACGTTCCCACTATTCACTGGCAGGAAGAAACTCTGTTAACGCGCACAGGGGTTAAATGTACTGCTAACAGAAACTGCTTAGATTATTAACAGCATGTTCAACTTTTTTAGCACTCCACTGTAAAAACGTACCGCTGTTATATATTGGATAATAACATAACAGAGCTTAGACAGCCGATTTACAAAATTATGTAATTTGAACCACAAGCGCGTTTAAAATGTTTCAACTAAAATTAACATGAATTCTGCGGTGGCAAATTGACAATCACACGCTGACTAAATTAATGCTCATGTCATATTATTTGAGACTATTCTAATAACTTTGCTGTCACATGAAAATGTAATGGTGTTTGCTGATGGTTTTTGTAAATAGAAATGATAAAATAAAGTCAATTGAGGCATGAGCAGATAGCACAAAGAACTGTAGGTGTGGCGTAGCTAAAGTAATTGAAGCAGAAAGACAAGGAAGAAGTCTGATGCACAATAAGCGTAGAAAGCGTACTTCAACTCAGTGTTAAAACCAAAACAACAAACAATATTCATATTTTGAGCTTTATTTTCAATGAATATTAAAAAAAAGAAAAACATATAAAAACGGCGCTTGAGGGCGCACAGAAAATATACGAAAATTCATAAATATGTCTTGTAATTTCGATGAGGCAAAACTAATTGAAGTTCAGTGGGGCGTGACCACTCGCCAATTCCTGTGATAAGCCAACCCAGCAACGTGCTGCAAGGCGTAAATTAAAAAAAAAATATATATATATACATATATATATAACAGAACGAACAAAACAGAGAAAATTATCAGAATAACAAAAACCCAAAAAGAAAATGTAAAAAATATAAAGGAAGGGAGACCAATAATGGATATTCCAATTCGCTTGAGATGATTAAATTCAGTATCAATCACAAGTTTATGGCCTCAAAAGTGAAAAAAAAAACCGAAGCAGAAGTCAACGTGGGAAACGCATGGGCGATTGAAAGAAAGGCAGAGAAAGTAGGGAGGGCGTATGGGCAGAGACCGTGGCTTGATTGCTATCGCTTATTTTTTGTATTTCGATATGTGACTACACAGTCTTGAAGGATATTACGACTGTGTTGGTGTCTGAAATAAGGACATTGCTGTCTTACGCTTTGGTCGCTGTCATGGCCGTCAATGCACAAAACGGAAACGGAAACTAGTCTGCAGCAGCGCAATTTGGTAATGAAGTCGAACTCGAACTCAAGCTCAAACTGAAGCTCGATGGCGATGGCTTTGGCGTTGCCGTTGTCGAAAAGCAGCTACCAAGCGGAAGTAAGCGAGTCGTGGAGTTTGATTGCATCAATATTTTTATGTTTTTATTTTATCTCCTTTCCGTTTCATTTTTTTGTTTATTTTTATATTTTTTTTTTTGTTTTGTTTTTTTAATAACTTGCCACTTGGCTCCTTCGAGCCATGCTTATCAATATTTTGCGAGCCTCTTTGGCGAATATTTCTTTTATTGAATTCTTGTTTTCTGCACAAATTTGTTAATGACGCAACAGGAAAATCGTTAGGTTGCTGTTGTGAATTGTGTATGTTTGGTTTTTTTTTGGTACTTTTGCACAATTATTTCTTTTTATGCAATTATGCTGTTTAAAAAGAAATCTCTGATAATAAAATACAGTGGGAAGAAAAAAAAAAAAAAACGATTGTTTACAATGCAACGATTGAAGTTGATGCCTCATGCCTGTGTGTGTGTGTGTGAGTAATACCATGGCGGTTAAGTGTGTCTGTTGCGTTGCAATGTCGGCAATTAATTAAATTTTTCTTCGTTCACACGCTCGTTTGTTCATTCATTCGTTTTAATGAAAACCATTTTGTTGTATGCAAAAATCGCGTATACGCCGCGTCTGCCAGCATTTGTGCACTGCCTTTCTTTCATGCATGCCTACAGTCTTTGGCTACTGCTGCTTCTGCGCTGCCTTTGTTTCGTTAATATGTGATATGCGTTTTCATTTGATCCTTGAGTTCAACGTCTTGCTGTCCATTCGTATGTCCTCTCGTTCGTTCGTTCGGTCGGTCAGTCTTTCATTGTTGCGCGGTTTGTTTCTTAAATAAATAAATGAAATTCATTTAACGCTGTGTTTTTTTATTGCGGATTTGTTTAAATGCCACACGCTGTACACAACGGAAACTTTAATGCGCACAATTCACCGCCGGACGTCATTTTGTATGACCAACATGCACTTAACATATAATTGGCCAAGTAACCACGGATACACTGCCATATGCCATGTGGCATAATGAAGATAAAATGGTGAATCAACTTTTACAAATTCAATTGTTGTTGCTCTTGTTGTTGTTGTTGCTGTTGTTGTTCGCTTGACAACCGTGTAAGGCAAACTTGGTATTTATAATCAGAGTTGTGCATAACAAATTACAAATGCTTATTTACTTAATTAGTGTAACTTCTTACATACGAAACAATATATTTGCTGTCTCTGACACACACACACACACACACATAGACACCCACACACAGCCACACAAATTGACTCGCTGCCACATGCTCGGAGATTGATTAGCTACCAGTCCGTGCTGCTCGTCTCTGTCTGCTGCTCAAGCGCCGCTGCCAGCGTCAGTGCAAATTGTGCATGGAAATTGAGCTTCTGTTATTTTCACTCTTTGCACTTTACTGGATTTATAAATTATCGTCAAACAGGCTAACAGGAATAAGGCACAGCGTACATTGAACATTGAACACAACGCTGCCATGTGCTGCCACAAGCAGCAGACAGGCAGACAGACAGACAGAGACATGCAGAGAGCGTGTAGCGTCAAGGCAACTTGAACTCATTAATGTAAGTGATTTTTCTTGAGGCGACGGCGTTGCTTCTTTCAGCTGCCAAAGGAAATCATCTTTCAATTTCAATTGATTTTGTGCTTGTTGCCATTGCATTTGATTGATTGTAGCGATTTCTTATCGAAGTACGTACATTCGAGCAAGCTGAAGCCGGCTGCTGGCAGCACACTTCACTTTCAAGACTATGCTAAGTAATTACTTGCTTCATGGCTCGAAAAGTTTGCGTTGCATACAAATGCCAAGCGTGTTTAATTTGCATAAATTATATTTGTGCAGTTGCTTCAGCCATTTTCAGCAGCAATTCTGTTGCATCAACGAAAAGCACTAGTGACCTAAAAATCATGACTCAACTCTTATTCCTTTCGGCCATAATTTATGACTTTTTTGTCATTTCTTTCTCGACTTTTACAAAACATTATTTGTTGTGCGTTATGCATGTGTGTGTCTGTGTGTGTGTGTGCGCCACAACATGTGCCGTTTTATTGTCGTAATTATTACAAGTGCAACACTTTTTCACAAGTGCAACGAAACGTTTGCTCAAAGGCATGTCATGTGCCACTAATGCTTGACTCCTAGGCCTAAATTTAGCCGTAGCTACTTGTCCTTTTCAAGCCTTTAGAAACTGTCAACTTTTGTGTGTCTTAAGCTTTCAATTGTTGGCGCAAAAAACCCTCAACTAACTGAATAAAAGTTAAACATTTTAACATTGACAACAATATTGATTTGATCCACGAACGTTTGTGTTTGCGCTCCTTTTTTTCTTTTGCGTTCTGTTTGTCCTTTTTTTTTTGGTTGTTTGCCTGCCTGCTCCTTCGGCAATGTCAATACCCGCAGACAAATAATTTTCTGTTTATCGCATGCCTCATGATAATCTCTTTTTTTGGGAACTTTTCTTTTTTGCTTAAACTAACTTTTTTGTTTGTGTGTTGTTGTTGTTTTTTTTTTTCTTTTATATTCTTTTGGTGTTCATTTTTTTTTTTTTCTTTTGTTAGAACTTTGTTATTTGCCAAAGGACTAAACACGATTTGCTTCTAATGCGCTGCACTGCCTTACTGAGTGGCTCAATGTCAGTTGGCAGCAGAAAAACAAAAAAACAGCACAAATTAAACAAACGACAAACAATAAAAAATATGTATAAATACTTTTATCAAATATCAAAGCCAGAAATCAAGAACTTTTGTTTTTTGTTTTTGCTTACAACAATTGAAATTTGTCGTTGGTTTTGTTGTTTAATTTATTATACATGTTCTAAGTAATTTTATATCTTGCCAGATTTAAGCAAAAAACTTGCAATTCATACGCATCACTCATGTGTAATTCAACTGACATGCAAATACTCCGATTACTTAACGCATTTGCCAACCGGACAAATCTCTCGCTTGTCTCATATGGCATTACATACAAAATTATGCAATGCGCAAAGCACTTAAAGTGTGTGTGTGTGTGTGCTACTTAGATTTTGACACCCGTTCTGGGAGTGTATCATTGTACATGTCTGACTGTCTTTCATGTTAACTAATTGAATGAAGTCAAGTCTAAACGTCTTCAGTGCCGCAACGTTGTCTCATTCGTTGCCTAATTGAATATCGAGCGAGGCTTTTAGTGCCATATACATTTTATAAGTGGTCGTTGCCAGCTGAAGAGCCGACCATTATGTATCGGTCGCTCAGTCGTACCGTTCCGTTACGTTACGTTACATTACGTTACGTGCTATTGTTGTAAGTACCTTGAGAAGAGTCGCAAAGTGCAGAAAATTCAATTAGTTTACAAAGCGCGCATTTCGCCTTCAATAGGTGCTTAAGTGGTATTGTAAATGTGGTAAATGTAAGCGTCTCTGTATGTGTGTCTCTGTGTGTGTGGAACAGTGCGAATGAGCGGTAGAAGTTGTTATTGATTTAAAATCAAAATTATATTAAAATATCGCTTGTCATTAACTTAATTAGTGCAATTGTTAATTTTCAACAAAATTGTCTTTATGCTCGCTCACACACACACACACACACACACACATGCATGTGCAAATAAGCAAACAAACGCACATGTGTGAACACATATACAGACAAAGCGGTTTAATTGCATTTACATGTCCTGCGGCAAAAGTCATTTTAGTTTGTGTTGCTATTTCTATGATGCCATTGTCGTTGACATTGTTGTTGTCGTTGTTGTTGTTGTTGTTCTGTGGTTTCATTAGCACACAACTCGCTGAAATATGTCGGACTGTGCATGTGTATGGCCGCAAGCAACTTAGCAGCAGCAACAACAATCCACCAGCGCGTATGCCAAATTCTAAGCTGAACTGAGCTCAGCGCTTGCCTTGCCTTGCCTTGCTCTCCCATGGATACATTTATGCGTTGCGTATAGAAAATATAATTATTTAAAATGACATTAATGTGTAATTATGCGTTCATGCAATTAAAATGTTGTTGTTGTTGTTGTTTTTTTTTTTTGTATTTAATTATTTTGTTTTTTATTTTGCTTACTTCTTTTTTTTTGTTAGAAAAATATACAAATACAAAAATCATATATAAATCTGTGCGTCGTTAAGCATTGCGTATACTTAATTTTAATATTCTGATTAATTTGGGTTTTCTGTTTTTTTTATTTTTTGTTTTTTTTTTGTTTTGTATGCCTAATCAAGAAATCATTATTCTTTTACGACTCGTGTTATTTTTTTTGTTGTTTATTTAGGCAGCTAATCGTCATGATCGTTGATTTTGCCTGAGTTGCTAAGCCACGCCCTTAGTTATCTTTTAACATTGTGCGCCATTTTTATCTGCTTCTAAACCATTTATCAGACTTAATGCGAAAACAACGAGTAAAGCCTTAAACACGCCACTGCCCCACACCTCATTTAGGTATTTCCCAAAGCAATTTCCGTGCCAACAAGCCGAAAATGTTACGCGTGCAAAGCGATTTGCCGCTACTTCAAGCTTCAGACGTCGTCGTCGTCGTCGTCATCGACATTCAACCACCGTTTGCCCCTTTCGTTCGAGGAGGTAGAGAAACAACATATGAAGCTTGTCTCTGTTGATTTCTAAGTGAATTGTGAAAGCTTTTTTGTCAGTTTTTCGCATCATTTGTTGTATTCTATCGAATTTTAAGTAAATGGTTTTATTTATTAACACATGCTTGCTTATCTGCCAGGCAAAGCAGTTGTCATGCTTCATTTGTTGGGTTGTCTGTCTGCGGGCTGAGCGAAGTTGAAACGAGACGTGAAGTGGCTTTTGGGCTAAGAGCTTCACATGGCACATAAAATGTTAGTAAGTTTGTATTTCTTTTTATTAAATATGCAATGACCAACTATAAATTTCAAGTGGTGAGTGAAGAGTGCAGAGTGAAGCGCGTCAAATGGCAAGCAGATAATTTGCTGAAATTATGAAATATTTGTTGTTATTGTTAGGCTTTGCGTAAATATCATGTGCAAACGCACATAAATGTTGAAATATCACCGCACATGTTTACATGACTTATTGTTGCTGTTGTTGTTGTTGCAGCATTTGTTTGACTTGGCTTAATTGCAACCTCAATGCAGCGTTGCCTGTTTGAACAGCACAAACCATTTTATTATGTTTAAAGCAAACAAAGCACATTTTTGACTTATAAGACTTTTGTTTAAAAGCAAACAATTTAATTTTCAACAAAATTCAGACATAAATTTAAGCCAATTTCAGACAATGTCCGTTGTATTGTGCAATTTCATAACAAACTAAAGTTTTGGCGTAGAAATTCAATTTGGTTCGGTTGCGGTTACAAGTATGACTGAAGCAGCAAAAATTAGCCAAAGTAATTTGTGCTTTTCACTCGACCCAAAACACAATATTAATACATCTATAAAGAACCACAAGCACAAGTTCATTTAAACAGTTTTTGCTCTTAATTAAACACGCCAACAACTCGTTACATCGATATGCATTTGTAGCCTTTTATTGCTTGCTTGCTCGCTTGCAAAGCTCACATCTCACACATCAAGCGCCGCTCATCAATCAAGTCGAAATGTGTCAGTAGCAATTAGCAAATCAATCTTTCCAACTTGTTTTTCGGCGCGTAAATTATGTTTATCATGTATTAGTTGCTCTGTAGCATCATCTACGTCGACGGCATTGATTTACTGCATGCCGCACGCAACCGAAATGAAACCGAAATGAAACTCAAACTGAAATTGCTACAAAGCGGCAAGCAACTTAATCAAATCTGCTCGCATATTTTAGTCATTCTTCGCTTTCATTTCACTGACTTTCCGCCCAGCCAACTTCCGTTTCTTGTCGCCCACTTTCGTTCACTTCTTGTGCCTTTATTTGGCTTGACTCATTTTTTCTGTCAAATTATTGCCACATTTGCTGTCTAAATCTTTTGTCCCCAAGATGTTCAATACCGAAACAGTGGCAAAAGCAAAAGGAAATCGGAAAAGTTTTAGCGGCGGAAATGTTTCTGCACCATTTAATTCTATTGTTAATGTTAACTTGTATCGATTTTATTTGACCTTCACTCTTGTGCGCATTTCTCTGCGAGCGTAATTGTGCTTGAGCTGCTTGCAGAACTGGCGAAAGTTAAAGGAGCTCAGACACAGCCTCAGAGTCAAGCAAAAGGGTGCTGGCTGACATGTTGGCGATAAAGGATGGAAGCAGCGCCAGTGGCAATACGCTTGTTCTTAAATGAAAGTTACTTACAGCTCACTTGTCGTGCAGAAATAAGTTCGTTGAACTATGATTTTGTTTGTTGAACGCGCGCAAAAAAAGCAAACTTTGCGCATTAGAAAGGATTTGTGTAGTAAATAATAAGAATTCTAATTAGAATGGCAACGACGACGACGACGACGACGACTACAATGACAAGTTTGCCTGTCAACGATGTAGCGAAGTTAATTCAATGTTAAACAAGAAAAAAAAAAAAAAAAGAAAGGTTTCTTTGTACTTCACTTAATTTTGGGGTTTCTTTGCTGTCACGAAGTCTAACAATCTAACAGAATTTTCTTTGTGTATGACCTTTTTTTTTTATTGTTTATTTAATGCCAGTAAGTTGACTAAGCCACAAATTGGCAAAAGTGGAGATTATAATCAAGCAGGCAGAAAGTGTGCAAGTCCACACATTGGTCTCAAACAATACTTGAGGCTCAGCTTAACTCAGGCTCGAAATATTATTATTCGAAATATGTTTTTTAATATCAAAGAACATTTAAAAAGTCATTTGAATTTTCGGCACAAAAATAAATTCATAAACATGCAAATATTTGGCAAGTCGTAAATAACAAATGTTAAGTTTAATGCAAATTGAAAACAATTATAATATTTTTTTTTATATTAATTATTATTTATGTTTTTGCAAAGCTTGAATGAAACTTAAGAAGATTTTGTATATTTATGAATTTAAATGCAACGAAAAAAAAAATGAAATTAATTTTGAAATCGCATTTGAAAAACCATGAAAACAATTTTGTAAATTAATATATAAAATATTGAAACTATTTTCATATAATTATCATAATTTTTATGCTTCGAACAATCAACAGCAACAACAACAACAGCAACAACATGAGCCTAATGAGACCGCACAATATTTTAAATGCGTGCAATGAATGCAACACTGCCATGACTGTACCCGCGCCAGTGTGGTAACCACACATGCACACACACACACACACACACACACGGAGAGCCAAAAGTGAGAGATTAATATCAACGGTAACCGAAATAATTGTTTTGAGGTTGCCGCCTGCGTCAGCGCTAACGCCAGCTGCGACGTCGACGTCAACGTCGCTGTCAGTTTCAGCGTTGGCAGCGGCAGCAAATTCAGCTTAAAGGCTCATGGGCATCATCAACTTTGCATTGAAATGTGTGTGTGTTTTTTTTGTTGTTTGTTTGCTTTTGTTTTTGTTTTTTAATGTTGTTTATTTCGCTGATTCATACGCCATTTAAAATTAATTGTTATTAAAAAAGAATGACTTGTTTATTGCAAAACATTTGTAAAAGTGCGAAAAATATTTTATAATTTATAAGTAGAAAAGCTTCTTTGTGCGCTCATTGTTGTTTTTTTTTTTTCAATTAGAATTTTCCATTAAAAATGCCATTTAAAATATGCGATTTTTATAACATTTTATTTGTGCTTTATTTATTTTATTATTTTCTTTTGTTGTTTTTTTGTCTTTGTTGCTTGTAATACAAAATGTTTTAGTTGAACCTTTGACACTTTCTGATGGGAACACGTAAAAAATTGTGTGTATTTCCGTTATAACATGAACATGCATGACACGGTGACAGCAAAGCCGACGTTTTGCCAACGCTTGTAAAAACAAACGCAAACCCAAACGTATTTCTTGTTTAGTTTTTTTTTTTTGGCATTTTTTAAAGCATTGTTTCAACAGAAATTGATTTCCATGCACCATGCGCGCTTTAATGCTGTGCGTTGTGGCAAGTGTTTGTGCGACGCCATTGAAAGTTTTAGTGCGCTCGCAATTGAATTATATAAGTTGAAAATATTGCAAAAAATATATATAAATAAATACCAAAAAAAAAAGAGAGGAGCCATGACACTCAACTCAAACCAACTGACACACTGTCATAACTT
Organism: Phortica magna; assembly: GCA_037044515.1. Lineage (NCBI taxonomy): Eukaryota > Metazoa > Arthropoda > Insecta > Diptera > Drosophilidae > Phortica > Phortica magna. The sequence goes on along the minus strand of JBAMBP010002894.1, from coordinate 173,335 downwards.
GCACCGAATTCTTGACGTTAGTTGTTGTTTTTTTATGCTCTTCTTTTTTGAAAAAAACTTTTAAAAACAAAATAAATAAAAGAGTAGCAAAGAGAAGCGAAGCGCTGCACAAGTACGACAGCAACAACAACAACAAAAAAATGTGCAGTGAAATTTGCATTTTTATTGAATTGCAAACTTTTTGTCGCTGCTGTTTTTGTTGCTGCTGTTGTTGTTGCTGTTGCTGCCGCAAAAACTGCTGTTGCACTCTGTGAATTTCGTAAGTAATTTCATTGTATAATATTTGCGTGAAAGTTGTAATAATATTGATTTATTTATTAAGTCGTTAAATCTTTGAGTTTGTCTTATTGGCAACTAATTGAACTGACGCACTTCAAAGACTGACTTTGTTTCCAGCTGATTGAGTGACTGTCTGTCGGACTTACACACTCACTCACTCATCACTGACTGACTGACTGACTGACTGACTAGCTGGTTGCATGCATAGCTGAGTGCCTGACTATCTGTCATACTCTTAAACTAATTAAAAGACGTGTTGTTGCTTTTGCTTTTGGCCTGTTGTTACACAGACATGAATGGCTGCTGTGGCGATGGTGGCGACGGGGGCGGCAATTAATCAGGCGAACGCCCAAAGTCAATTTCACTAAATTGATTCAAATTCGTTATGTAAACTTGAAGAGCATTCAATGGCGCCGTCAACGAATACGCAAAGGATTTCATCGGCAGTTGGCATCACGTACGGCAGCGCAAACATTTATTGCATCAATTAAGTTGGACATGTTAATTGCGTTAAGTTGAAACATCACGCACAGGTGCGACGCTTTTGTCGCTATTTTCACACACACACACACACGCAAGCCATGTGTATGTGTGTGTGGGTGTGCGTGTGCGTGTGTTTACAATGATGCCGCTGACTATGAGCACAATAGCGTGCAACAGCAAAGCACAAAAGCGCCAAAGCGATTTACGCATTTCGTGTTAATTAGGAATGTTGTGTGACTTACTATATGCGCTTGTATGTGTATGTGTATGTGCCTTGAAGGTATGTGCGTGCCAGTGTGTAAGTGACAGCCACATTGTTGATTGTGCATTAGATCACATCATTGACTGCATTTATCTTTGTCGATATAAGTCAAACAAGTACTTGTGATCATAGCTTGATTAGATTTTCGCAAAGAATATCTTTTCTGTTTTTTTTTGTTTCTTTTTTTGCTATGCATCTCATTACTAACGCAGCGTCACGTAAAATATTGATATCCTTTTCCATTATGCATATGTCAAATGCAGTTTTCGCATGTGTTTGTCATGTTAGCATTGTCAGTTGTGTTAATGTGTGTTAGACTTCATTATCACCAACATGCCCGGCAGCGAATATTTTTCATACTCTTTGTCAAGCCAGTAACAAAATGTTCTCATTATTAGCCGAAAGTACAGCTGACTCATCAGCTTCCGGAATTTACTTGATATGTTTGTAAGACTCATTTGCTTCACATACGCAAAAGTAGTTTTGAAAACTTCATTGTTTCTTAAGTTCTTGACCTGAGATTAAATATTTGTTTTGTAAATGGGCGTGGAAACGATTTTGATAACACACTTATAGTCAAAATTATTTATTAATATGTCTGGCAAATGATGGCTCATATAGATAAATATACTCGTATGTATGAAGAACCTTCATTGTTAATTCTGTTCGAATCCGCAGAATGAAATTGATGCATTGATGCAGGAGTAGAATAAGACCTCATTAAATAAATCTATTAAAACATTTTTTAAAACATTCTTTTAAAAACTTACTCGAATATAAGAATCAATTGAAACATGTTTGTTAACAGTTTCAATGTTCATAGAACCGGTCATCCAATAAACATATTTTAATACACAAAATGCAACCTCCTCCAATCTTCTCAAGACCAGCAAACAAATTTTTGTAATAAATTAAAAATTTGTTGACTTATTTTCATGAATTTTTAAACCATATTACAATGAGCGATGTTTGATAAATAACCCTTTTTTAGATTTGTGGAATTGTATCGCCCACCATGTGTGCAGAGCATTGTGTAACTCACCTATGCCGGCCTTACTAGTTTCTCTTGTATTGTTGTTGTGAATTTTACAAAACATTTCTGTCACTGCCAAAGATATCAATTCTAATATAAAGAAACGAGTGAGTATTCTTAATAAGAAATTTTTGCAAAATGCAATGATTGCAATTTCTCTGCATTCATGCTGAGATCTTCTTGTTTTGTGTTTATAAAAATTATAAATATAACGGATGCTGTGCAATTCAAACGAAAAATCTAATCGTAAAGCAATCAAAGCGCGTTGAATTGAATTGAAATGGCCGGCAGGACGGCGCAGACGGAGACGGAGACGTAGCGCCAACTGACGCAAGTTTATTGTCAAAGGATTCTTGAGATCTTTTGTGAGGACAGTCGGTGTTGAAACTCATGGCGTGGCTCATGCTGACAAAAGTTCATCACTCGTTTGTTCACTGCTTGCCCGCTCATTCTTATTTGTTTTGGCTATTTGAGTCAGGACTGCAGCTCAATGCTCTATGTGTATTCGTACGCTAAAGTGTCGTTTTCCACATGCTTTGCCGAGATTCCAATTTCAAGTCCTTTGTGCACTTAAAATGTCTGCTGCAGTTTATATTGCAAGGAAAATATAAGAATAAGAAAAGAAAACAAAATAAAAAGAAAAAAAAATAAAAGAAAAATGAAAAGTTGCATGGCGTGAAGTAAAGAAGAAGATGAAGAAGCTTGCGAGGACAACGAAGAGAGGACGTAAGTTATTCGTTTGTCTTTTGCGCAAAGTGTTGTGCGAAAAGCGAAAATTTTGAGATGAGAAAATATACACGTTAGAGGACAGTCGATGCTATCCTATTTGTAGTGCTTGCCGTCGCTCTGTCGCACAGACGCTTAGTTTGTCTGCCTGGCTGGCAATAAAATAAAATAAAATGAATTGAGTTTGGATTTTAGATTGGAACTTAAATTAAAGCACACAAACGTTGCTTATAGACTTCCTCTGCTCTGTCAGCTGCTGTTTCTAATGTCTGTTTTTATTGAATTCTACAAACAAATAATCGAATGGCGCAAAAATACTACAAAGGCAAGAAAACAAGCGCTTGATTTGGTCAAAACTCAATTGGCTTGGCTTGGCAAGAAATTCTCATGCAAGTCGCGCGCTATAACACAATTTGCAAAGCTTTGAATGCAGTCAAATTATTCAACAATATTCTGCATGAGCACGTGTCCTTCAGGTTGTTGCGAACTTGCATGCCATACATTTGCTTAAGACACTACAAGGTGTGCTTGTGTGCGTTGGCATGTTTGTGCATGTCACGATGACTTTTAAGCAACTTGTGTGGCATTTGAGTTTGCATTGCGAGTGAAGTCACGTACATTTCGACAGATCAATGCGGATCACTGACATAACGTTGACAAGCAAAGTGGCTGTCAGTATGTTAAGCTGTCGCCTACCAAGTGCGTGTGAGCGAGCGAGCGAGAGAGACACGGAGCAAAAGAAAGACAAGCGAGCGCTGCACTAGTTCGCTTTGTTAGTTAATAAATTATTTGGCATTAGAATTTAGAGCAAGCTATTCTTGTTGCTTGTTTGCAGCACAATTGTTAAACATGCAAATGCAAAAGCATGCGAACCATAAGACATAACAGAACATAAGCTTGCTGCAGTTCATTATGCAAATGCAGGCGGCAAGCTGCATGCTGCTACCTCTGGCCGCCTATTTGCCAAAGACAAGCGTGAGTGTGAGTCGACATAACAAGCAGAGACAGAGACCTAACTTACCTGTGTTGCTTTGAAAAACATATACAGTCACACACACATGCATGCATGCTCATATACATAAGCTGAGACTAGCGTAGCTGGCAGAAAAATAATTAGAGTCTTCGGAGTGCACGCATTATCCTGGCAGCCGTCATTGTTGCCACTGACATCGCCGTCGCACTGACTCAACTCTGTCAGAGCACAACGCCTTGTTCTTCCTCAGTGAGGAGGGTTTCAGTGTGCAAATCTGCATAAATGCACATTTTAATTTCGTTGCACATTTCCCGTCGTCGTTACTGTTGTTGTTGTTGTACTTGTTGTTGTTGTTGTTATGTTGCTTTCTTTTTGTTTGTGTCTTGTTGTTGCAGTTCCTACTGCGCTTGTATAATTGAAATGCATACGTTTGTAATACTTATTTGTAAAGCATATCATGATGCTTTTTAGACTTTAAAACTCTTACAGTTGACGAACATGCGAAGCGACTTTAATGCACGCGTGTAAATGAGACACGTATATTAAATGCTGATATGCCTTTTTATTTGTCTTTTACAGCATCATTGCCGGCATACACGCACCAGTTTGCCCTGCCAAGCCGTGCCATGCTGAGTCACAAGTGCTTCGCTGGCATTCATCTACTCAGTTTAATGATGCAATTCATTGCGTAACGCACCACTCGCCGTTTGACTTGGTCCTTGAGTGATTTGATGGTGGCTTTTGGGTGTATATCTGTGTGTGTGTGTGTACATCGTTTATTTACCTTGATATTTTATTTATGCGTTTTCATTTTATTATTGACTACATGCTATGAATTTCAATGAATGTCAACATCAGACTGTCTACCCTTTCGGCTATAAATATTTGAAAAAGGGCTAAGGCCATAAAAATGACAACAAATTTGCCAAAATTGCCTCAAATAAAATTTAAATTAGCAAAATGTTTAAAAAAAAATTATATCGTTGTTAAAATAAGAAAATAAAAATAAAAAAAAAGCGCCGCAACACTGAGCAAGATATATGTATGTATTTTAGACACAACTCGTAGCGTCGCTGGCCTTTTAAGTGTACGTCCATTTGTGCGCCCTATCATTACTTGGTTGTGATATTTTAAAGGCTTAACTTTCTGGCATAAAAAAGTTGACTATCGCCATTAAATGCCTTAGCTAGAAATGTTCTTAACGCACAAGCTCTTCACAATAAAGTCAGTCAGTCGACTTTATAACAAATATAATTCAAGTACTCAACAGTTTCACATACAGTTAAGTTTTATTTGACGCTTTATGACGGACGACCCTAAAGCGGCTGACTCTATTAGCCTGGTGCATAACTATGGGTATCTCTGTCGTTATCTCTATCTATGCGAGCATTGTCGCAGCACAATATATAAGTATGCTCGTATACAATAAAGTCACTGCCATTGCCTTCCGCTCATTATGCAAATTACGCAAATAAGCAGCTTCACATTGGAAAACGTAACGTAACCTAACGCAACGTAATGTAATGTTATGTTGAAAAGAAGCAGATAGAAAAGAAAGCCACCAACTAATTTGTCACTGTCAGCGCTTGTTACGAGCATGTTTGTATGTATGTATGTATGTGTGTGTGTTGTGAGCATGTGTGAGCGTATTTTGTGGCTTACAGTTTATCACTTGAGTCTTGGCTCATAAATTTTTTGGTCTTCTACACTTGGCAGTCAGTATCGTGCCGTGCGTACTTTTGCGTATGCTTGTGTCAGAACGATAAGCGACCCGTAAAAAGGTGGCCATAATAGCTTCACACACTCACACGAGACATTCGCTTCTATAAATAATAAACTACTCTATGAATTCTGCGATGATGCATGTCATGCATAAATACACTTCCAAGCACATAATATTTATATTTAAATTCAAATTTGATTATTTTGATTGCTGGTTGAATGCCAACTAAAATTAATTGAAGCTTGAAGATCGAATCGAACATACAATTTAATTGGCGTTTAGCAATGCAATATAAAAAAATGTAGCATACCTTGCGGCGATACATTAAAAGTCAGTACTTACAATTATTGTACGATTGTTTCGCGAATAAGTTCGTAGATTTTTTATAAAAATTCAATTCTTTAAGAAAAAAAAGAGCTAGATACACACAGAGAAAGATGCGAATAAAACAAAAAGTGGTTTGATAATATTATAATTAAACAACTTGATGTTGAGATACTTGATGCTGATAATCTAACTTGTTCACACAACAGTTCCAGAGAAAGGGTGTTCTATGTAGATTTGTTTATTTGCTCTCATTTTCTCAAACTCGATACAAAAACTTGTCAAACGCACCTGTCATTTGCAACAATTAACACTTTGCCGTCACCTTTCTACGGTCCATTCATTTAAGTTACTTCGTTGCCGTGCACACCTTCGACCCGCCCCATTCATTCAATCGTTTTTGTTGGTCGCTGCCAAAGGTGCAAATGATTTATGAGTATTTTTGCTCTGGAGTTTGTCAATCTTCATGTTTTGTTTTATTTATGCAACGCTACTCTTGCCATAAATGTCCAGCCACACCTACACGGCCCACCTCCTCACGTTGCCGTGTCATTGCGGCTACTGTAATCTCTCTACACTTATCGACCACCCAAGGGTAAGTTCAGTCAATTATGGCAACTCATGCCCTTTAACAAAAACATTAGAATGCAGAGTGAAGCTTTGACACCTTAACTTTGCACGATTGTTGCTTGCATAACTTACGAAACGGGCGGAATACAGAAATTTATTATATGAGCAAAAAAAAAAATCAGCATCATTATTGAACTGCTCGTTAGACGTAGACGGGCATGGCATAATCAAATCAACTAACAACTGAACACAGCAACAAACATGCAGACAAACAAACGAACCAACGAACGAACGAACGAATGAACAAACAAACAAACAATTTGCAGCTCTATTGTGTTTGGCGTAAATAATGGCGACAATTCCTGCGGAAATGTGTTTCGGTGCTTGACGCCGCATCCACTGCACCCACGCTGCTAGCAACTGCGGCAATGATGCTGCGCATGTTGGCGGCAACAGCGGTGGCAACGACAACGGCAACGGCAACGGAAATGAAATTGTTAGCGAAAAAGGTGTTGCCAAAATTTGCATAATAATAATCGTGTTGCGCAATAACAACGATTCCATTTTCTTCTTTTTTTTTCGTTTTTCCTTTTTTGCACAAACAAGTTTTATCCTTTGCTGCATAAATGCTAAAATCTATAATTTTTTTTTCTCGCATTCCCTATTATATAATTAGCGATTACGCAATGAGCATCTTTGTCTATTCATTATGCTTTTTGCCATATTTAAGTTAAAAAATATGTGCTTTAAGGGTCATTATGTAAAGCAGTGAATTCTTGCTTAAGAGGTAATTCTTTTTCAAATAAATATTAAAAAAAAAAAACAAAGCCATGAAAAAAATCATCATAAAGTTCGCCACGGTGTTTATTTTGGGAGCAGCATGAAAATGTAATTGATAATAAAGCATGAGAAAAATTTTGTTGCCGGCGTTGGTCCTTTTTTAATGATTGCAAAAGTATATTAACTTTGTCATGAAGTTTGTAAAGCACAGAAGAAGACAACTCCAACCATATAAAGTATATATGCTTGATCAGCTAAAATATATATTATATTAAATCAGACGAGTTAATATAGCCATGTCCAACCATTCTATTTGCAGGTAGCTTGTATACTTATAAGAAATTTCTTCAGCGGATACTATAGTATATTTATGTATATAAGGAGTGATAGGAAAATGTTGTGCAAGATGAGTAAAAATCGGTTGACTATACCATATATCATATATATGATATATGTATGTAGCTCTCATAGGAACGATATAAGGTTTCGATTTTTTCTTTATAATACGTATACTTGAAGCGGTACTTTTTAGAGCATTTAAGTTTGGACAAGCCGAATACAACTTCCCTTATTGTTTTTAATTTTTATAAATTCTAAAATTTTTATTTTTTTTGCGCTCTTTTAATAAAGTAAGTAGCGTACGAAAGAAGTTGTTTCCGCTTGCTACCTTCACTTTTTTTTTGCCTTTCCCAGAATGAAAATCGGCAATTATAATAATTGTAAATTTCAAGTTTTGTTTTTGTTCAACAAACGAAAGTAAGTGAAAGTTCAAAATTTAATACGGCACAAAAAACAAACCGTAAAAGAAGCGAAAAAAGAAAAACTTTATGTTGGTTGTTAAAAATTAATTTCTTTGCTTTCACGGAAGTGAAGTTATTGTATGAAAATGTGGCAGGAAGCTTAGGTCTGTCGGAGTTCGCCTTGTGAATTCAATGGCGAGTCTCACTCGGCGGTCAACACCAAATGTTAGATGCATCAAGCGTCGCCTTCGCCCATGTCCGCCCACACCGGCAACAACGACGAACACTTTAAGTTGTATTTTAATGTTTATTATTGCCGTTGTCATATTTCAAAAGCATTGCTGTGCAGATGCTTCGCATTTAAAACGACAATTGCAGCGAACGCCGGTGGAAGCGAAATATTTGTGACAAGCAGAAACTTTTTTGCGCTCAAGCTCAGGTGAGTTCTCACCGCTTTTCGTTTTCGTTTTCTTCGTTTTTATATGAATTTATTTTTTTCGGTATGTGGTTTTGACGATATAACGTGTAAGGTTCACCTGCGAAGTAACAGTTGCAGTACACGTTTAAGTTATGCCAATGTTGACCCATAAAAAAGATACAACAATATGGGCGAAGTAACAAAAAAGAAGATTAATATGTGTTTGTCTGTCCTTGACGTACTCATTGCAGTTTGTTGCCGTTGTTGTTCTTTTTAAGTATTAAACTGTTAAATTTTTTATAAAATGTTTTATGAAAATGTTCCGTTGCATGTGCGTGTCTCAAATCGGTTGACTGACATTTGGTATTCAGTTCAGTCAGAGGAAAAAACAATAATATCTTTTTTTTTTGTGAGTTTGCTGAATGCACCACAAATTAAAAACAAATTTCATGACAAATGCCACGACTGACTGCCGATCAAATACATTCACACATCTATGCAGAGTGTATCAATGACATCAATCAATGTCAATTTGTACATTTGCAACATTGAAAATGTGTTTGGCAGCAATTTAAAAAAAAACAAACAGGAAATATAAAACTTGAAAATTTATTTGAATTTTAAAGTGTTGGCGACGTTCATCAACACATATACATACATAAGTACAAATGTAAATGTGGCGGCTCATTCCAACTTGTTTGTGTGTGTGTGTGTGAATGTGTGTGTTATAATTGTTCATTCATTAAAATTGAATTTTCGCTTTTGTGTTTATGTTTAATTGAATATTTCAACATATAGGAACATGAACAACATAAGATCAACAATAGCACAAATCATTTTATCTCAGTTGTTTTCACGGATGTATAAGCATGTTTGCTTGTGTATTTTATGTGCAAAATAAACAAACAAATGAACACACTTGTTAAAAGGTCTAACATATGAAAAGAAGAAGTCAACGAAACGAAGAGCGGAGGATTATAATATGTCAAATATGTGTTTCCTTTAATTAACAATTTAAACTATTGAAAAAAACTCACACGGTATACAATTTAATTAATTTTATTTGGTCTGACACTTTTATCCATTACCACACGCTCGATTTTACTTTAAGCGCCAACATTTTTTTAGACCATTTCATAGTTCATAATTTTTCTCGTATCTTCTTGATCATTTTGTATTTAGGTGATAAAAAATGGTGCAACAGTTTGAATTGCTAAGTGTGAGTAAAGTCAATTTTCGGATAATTTCTCGGCATAGAACATTCGAACTGTAACTTCTCGGTATAGAATGTTTGTACCTCTGTTACTAAAGTGGTTCGAACATTCTATTCCGAGAAATTCTTTGACCTTATGCAAATCAATTCAAACTGCTTTACCAACTTTAGTATATTTTGAAGCTGTGTAATCACAGTTGGTACAACTGCAGTGATACTTTTAATGAACTCAGCAGCTGCAAAGTTTCGCAGTTCGTGTCTTAATTTTCTCTTGAAGCAATCTCTCAACTGATATGAGTTTTGAGACACAGTCGAAATATTCAGCGTTACATACATGGGGAAATAATTTCATTAAAAAAAACCTCCTTTTTATTTACCCAAAATAATTAACATTAAATAAAAAACAAAACAAACATTTTTCAAGTTTGATTTTCTGATGTTCAATAAAGTTTTGCGCGGTTTGATGACTTCACTTTCAGCGTCGCAGAAGCTTTAACAATGTCGATGACAACATCAAAATTAATCACGGCTGTGTCAACTCCTCTTCACTCGCTGAGCAAAGGCGAAATGTACTTACCAAAATATTAATAGAAATCATTAATATTAAAATTTTTTGGCAGCGAGTGTTGAAAGCAAGATTGATGAAGGACCAACGCCGTTTGCTACATCATATTTGTGCTACTTGCATTCGAATTGATAAATGTACGCATAAGGAACTCAATTAATTCAAATTCTTAACAAACAAAAAAACTTTCAGTTGATAAAACAATAATTTCATGTGTAAGGATTAACGCTGACATTTTATGCTTAATAATCAACAAAATTAAATGTCAATTGAATGCTTATTGTCGTTGTTATAATCAGAAATTGATTATACAAACGAACTGTTCATCAATCAAGTGCAGATCGAAGGTTGTCAAAACGCGTCGAAAGCAAGAAATGATAGAAAACTTGTTGCACAAATCATGTCAATCAATTATAGCGAAGCCACCAACTAACAACTGCTCAACAGGATTTATGTCTTTCTTTTTTTTATGAATCGGATCAGACATGAAGCAAAGCGAACGGCAAACACCTTTTAGACACATTACTTGCACATAAATGTATATTATTAGTGATGTTTAGTGCAAAACAAATGCGCATAAATTGATTTTTATTTATTTCGGTTGTCAACTGAGACGTGGAAGGATTCGCTGCTAGGCCAGTTCATATTTCAATTCGAAATGATGTGTTGAAAGTGCTGTGATGGGGCGCGACATTCGTGCAGAAATGGCAAAAGCGCCCAAAAAACGAATTTCAAGTAAATTGTCAGCAACCAAGTGGAAACTTTCTCGCCTTGTACGCCTTTGTTGTGGGCTCACTGGCTCCACTCGCCTCACTCGCCACACTCCCTCCCACTGTGTGGGTTGGTTAAGTGTTTTCTGCTTGTTTGTTTGTTTGTTTGTTTTTATTCTTGCCTGGGTCGGGCAGTGGAGATTTCGGTCGGCCCGTTGTATAGAACTCAGCGTGACGAAGCGAAAGCGTCAAGGATCATTGAATGGCGAGAGCCGCGTTTGCTTCAACTGACCTGAACTGAACTGAACCGAATTGTTTTTGCTTTGCTTTGCTTTACTTTGCTAACAAATATTTCATTTCCTAATATGAGGTCTGCTTGTCGCCGCCTTTATTTGTTAATCTTCAAGATTCAATAAATGATGTGTTTGTTTTTTTTTGTTTTTTTCATAAATAATATTTTTGTACGTTTTATTTATTTATACGCTTTATTATTTCGTTTATTTCATACTTTCATTCATTTATATTTAAACACTTTGCGTTCGAGCTTATCAACTTTGCTAATTTTGCAGCTCAACAAATTCAACTCGAACCGCAAACAGATGTGCAAACAAAGTTCAAAGACATTTGCGATACATCAGAAAAATGTGAAATTTAATTTCGCTAAGTGATTTTTCATGTATTTCGGCACCTGCGATTTTTTCCATATCGCTAGCAGGAAGCAAAGTATTTTTTATCAATTGTTAATGCATGTTATGGCAAAAGTGAGCGCAAAGAAAGAAAACAAGCCAGCAGGCGAGTGAGGCAAGGAAAATTCAATCTAACATTTCTGCCGACGCCTACAAAGTAATGTTGTTTCTATAACGGTGCAGGTGCGCTTTAAAGTGCTAAAAAGAAAAAAACAAACAAACAAAACAGCAAAAAAAAAAAGTGAAAAGGTGTAAAAAGGACTCATGCGTCAAGGCGTACTTTTTGTCTATAAAAACTTTTTGGGTTTGGCAAAGTTTCTGCTACGGTGAGAAGCATTTTTGCTTATTGTTGTTGTCGTTGGTGTTGGTGTTTTGTTGCTTTTGTTGCTTACCGAGTTTTATTTGTTGCATAGCTCAAAATATTAAAATTAAATTTTCAGTTGCTGATGAATGACAACTCAGTACAAGTTGCCACTGCTTTGGCTAAATGAAGTTTGTGCTAAAAATCGAAGATAAATGATAAAACTTCAAGTGTGTTGCGCCTATTTGAACTTTAGACAAAATCAACGTTTAAGTTTCTACTACGCACAACTAAAAGAAAATTGTTAAAGTTACTTTAGTTTGTGGAAAACCCACAATGAGTTGGCATGACTTATGCTCGTCGCGCTTAAAGCCTTTAAATCAGCGCAAGTTCACTGCCAAATAGTTAGAAATGCGACATGCGCGTACAATACTAAAAAGCAGCTTAGTGCAAATGCTTATCGCACGTAGCATGCTCATACATTTTGCTGATTGACCAAAGCCAGCGCATAGAACGGCGAAAAACGCACGCTTGACAAGGCTACTAAAGTCTGACATGGCTGCCAGATAAAAATGAAAATATTTCTTAAGGAAAAGTAGTGAAAGAAAATAAAAATAAAAAAAAAAAAATGCAAATAATCTGTAGTTTAATATGACTTGCAGCAGTTGTGCGCGATTTACTATCAAATTTTGTATAATTTTGGAAACTTTAAGTTTGAAATTCTTATAAAATATAAAATTTTAAAGTTTGCTGCACGTTAATCATAACAGAAACTATTGCCCAACAACACTAAAGCTTAATGCGTACAACATGCCAAGTGTTTTGGGGCAAAAGTTTTCTAGATGAATGTCGGTGCGACAAGTTGTTGGCGGCTGAGCCTATAAATTTTCACTGTTAATATCATAATTCCACTTTATTGAGATGAAAGTTGAGCGTTTCTGTTATTAAACAAATAACAGTTATATTGTATATGCCTATCCCCTAGCACATGCCCCACCGAAAAAATGAAGCAGCAAAACATACAATAACAAAGAGCTAACCAAACATAAGTATTAACAAACAAGCAAACGAGAAAGAACTAAGAAACGCGAAGGCTTAATGAGTACCAAGAAAGGGTGTTGTAGGGTGCAAAATTGTGCGACGCATGTGGCATATATGCGAAGTATGAAGCGTTGGGTTGGCTTGCGTGTGTGTGTGGCATGTTTGGAGGTCGAAAGGCTGCTTAAAAGACACACAATTGAATTTATTACACGACAAGAAACTGTATTAAAGCATTTCATTTGTGTGGGTTGGTTCGTTACCGGGGCTCCTTAGAGTTGGGTTGCTCTTGGGCATGATATGCAGGACATGCCTTATGGCTTTATGTCGGCATTAACGAAATTTGTTCACAAATTTGTTTACGCATACAAATGAAATTAGTTATTTTCACATACACACACACATACACACACACACATACGTTGTACATATACTTAGTTAGATACATGTATGTATATATAACTATGAGAAATGCGTCTTAGTTGTGGGTTAACCAGCACGTTGGGCATTTACTGGCAATGACAGTTGGTTGAGAAAGTGCTGCGCGTACACGAGTATATAAGGAAACGTATAAAATTATAAATTATATGCCGCGACTTAATAAATGTGCAGCACAGCAAGTTAATACCGCGTAAATCCACATTTTTTTCGCCTCTTTATAAAATAAAGTCAAATGGCGGCGGAGGTGGCAAGAGCGGCATAAATCAGTATAAATGAAAAAGCAAAAATAGCAAAAGGCAACAAATAAAAAAAAAAGGTAAAGGAAATTGAGCAACTGAGACGGTGACGGTGCCGACTCCAATGCCGGTGACTGTGACTGCGGCATCAACTGTGGCAACAGAAGTTGCTCATATTTCAAGCTGCTTGTTAAGTGCATGTTTTATGATTATTATCGCAATAAAAAATACAACTCGAGCGTTCATTTCAACAAACGTACTTGTACACCTTATGCATTAGCTTCCACTTCGGCTTCGACTTTGGCTACAGCTTTAGCATCAACATCAGCTAAAGCTAAAGCTTCGACTTTGGCGCTGGTTGTATGCGCAAGATTGCCACAAACAAGCAAATGATGATTTCAACTGCTTTTGGCGCATTTCTTGGGCCTGCCAACGGCTGAGCTGAGCAGTCGCACAAGTGTGGCAAAGGCAAAAGGCGCTGCCAAAGGTGCCAACGTTAGAGACGAAGTGCAAGCATGGCATACAATCAGCGTAAAATCCTTGAACGTACTTGTACATGCTCAGGTGCAACTGTTTGTCGCTCGAACGAACGACCGAACAAACGAACGACCGAAGGAAGAAACGCACAGTCATGGCAGTGCGCGCGAAATGCGATGAAAGCAATAAGATTTTCAAAATACGACAATTTATGCAGTAAAGTTTTTAAATTTATGCCATTTCGTTTGATACTCAACTCAACATGGGCGCTGTTCAACTCTCGGCTAAGCTTGCCAATCCCCGACAGCGGCGGGTTTCCGGTTGACGGCTTTATAAAATTTTTCATTCTACTTCTACTTCTTCTTCTGCCGGTTTATCTTCTTTTTCGACTTACAATTCGAACTACACAGGACACACACACACACACACCACTGTGACATACACACATTATCACTAGGGTTTCTTATATATACATTTTTATTGTGCTCGGTGCCACTTCTGAGCTCTGAGCAACTTAAAGTCAATTCTTGTGTTAATCCTTACGTGAGTGTGAGCGTGAGCGTGAGCTAGTAACTTGTATGGCTGCTTGGGTCGGAGTACTCATATTAAGTCGATTGCGCCTAATGTAAATTTATTTCACTACGAGTTCGACTGAATTTAGTATGAAGTAGATAAGGCCGTATAGTATATATGCAATCTTCGATTTGTGATTTCAGTGCGAATCGAACTTGTGCAAGCTTAGCAGGTGGGCAATTGTGTGACGCAAGTTTGTGCTTATGTCATTTTTAATGCGAGACTTGTTTAAATTAATTGCTAAAATAAAAGTGCTTGAAGTGAAATTTTTTATTATCAACGCTCGTTTGGTTCGTTGCTCGTGTATAAGTTGCTTATCAAGGCCGACTTAAGCAATTTCCAGCGCTATTATTTTACTTTGTGTAACCTCTGCCGGACGCGCCCACAAACAACTAAATTGCTGTGCCTCATGTGCGTGCCTCTTGTATGGAATTTGTGTGTTTTGAGTGTGTGTGTTTGATTGTTTTTATGTGTATTCGAATGAGTCGTTAAATGGCGTACACTATTCGCATCGAATGTTAATGTTATGACCGAAAATATTTCTTCGATAAATACAGACGACAAATACACCATAAATTTCACATCAACTTTAATAAGCTTAGAAACTTGTTGAGATTTTCTATAATTTCATATAATTTAAACTAACCTCGGCAATTCGAACGTGTGTGTGTGTAGCTCATGAAAAGTAATGAGAATGGAGTGTGAAAAAGAAAAGTTTTCTTTTATTTTTCGTTAAGCGTTGAGTTACTAACCTTTTCACACGGCCAGCTTTGTCCCATTTTTACAACGTCTAAGTTGTCCTCGAGGGACTCGTTAATCAGCATTTTTACGCTTCCCTCACTAATGATCTCGCCTGGACGGAGCCTTTTTGTCTTTGGTTATTTCTCTCTTTTTATTTTTTGCCTTTTTATTTCGCTACCGTTTTTTTTTTTGCCACTTTCTTTTTGTTTCTATCGACAATGTTTTTTTTGTACACACCTGTGTGTGTGTGTGTGTGTGTGTGTGCGTGTGAGATAAGCGAGTTGTAGATACTTTTATGTGTTCGCACCTAAATTAAGTTAAGCTGTCCTTCGGGCATAACTAATACATTTCTCGTTTCATGTCCTTATCGACCGTGAATTTGTGAAAATTTTTAGAGTTATTTTAACATGTTCTTTGTCGTTTTCTTTTGCGGTACACACAATATTGATTTGATTACTGCCTGTTCATACTGTATTATTTATTTCGCAAAAGCAACTCTATACGACTTTACTGTGTGCAAGTCGCCAACTGCCAACTGCTTAACTCAATTCAGTCAACATGCCAGCTGTCGTCTCACATTCCGTTGACATTGATTGCTGCCGATGCTGTCCGCCTGCGTGGCGTCTCTGTCGTTGTCGTAGCCAACATGCTGCATATGCTTTAGCAGTTTGACACACTTTCAGTAATTACAGCAATGTTCATTGGTGCGCGTTTGACATAGTTGCAAACACCTACAAACATAGCAACTAATGGCAGGATACTCAACAGTCAACACATAGAGGCTAGGCGGATGTGACTGCCTGCCGCCCGTCGCCAACCAGCCCTTGCTCAGTTGCAAGCAGTGTGCTTGCAGCGCTGTGTATTGCATATTGAATGCGAACTGTATTGCTTGCCATGTCATATTTCGCATGTTTGCCACTTTGATTTGACTAAAGTTTAATGAGATTGACATCTAGTGATAGTCAATTGAATTGACGGACATGGCAATACAACTCAAACGTGTATCGCACAACAACAATGGCTGTGTCAAGCAATGACTTCTCCAGCAACCATTGTTCAATTGCATGAATGCAGGTGCAAATGGCATGAAATATATGGTCAAATAGGAATTTAAATTGCTACGTTCGTATTCTAATTAAATAAGTCTCATATGATAGACAGACAGTCTGTCAAGCAGTTGCGCTCTTGCATGAAATTATTGTTTCATTTCAGGTCTGGCTTTGTTGCGGGTTGGTCGCTTTTTTTGAGTTGTCATAGAAATATAACATTTGAGTGACTTGAACGTGTATCCAATTAGTTATTGCCACAGAAGCTGCAGTAAGCTTAGGCGGCTTGATTGGTTGGCTCATTTAAAGAGCAAAATGCTTAGAACAAGAAATTAAACCCCATCACACTTCCTGCTAAACTTATTTTGTACCAATGTATTAAAATAGAATGTATTAGACATATGGAATTGAATTATTGGTTGTTACATGTAAATCTTCTATTGAAATTATAAATTCAGGCAGAGTCTTCAAGAAGAGCTGTACGATTCAGTATATAGAGTAGAAAACGAACTCTTAAAAAACTCAGTGGCAAATTTAAGGATTTTTGTTGTGAATTACGTTTGACAGTTGTTGTAGCCACACTTGTTGTAATTTTGACATTCTTCTTTGTGTGCTGTTCTGGTTTGATTTAAGCATTGGACGGAGCGAGATATGCGTCGCTCATACTTTTTTGGTCGGCTTGAAATTTTTAAATGGATTCTTCTTTGGGTGCTCATAATTTCAACTGAGTTGAAATGTCAAAATTTCGCTGAAAATGTCCGTCTATTTAAGAGTTCGTTTTCTACTCTATAGATAGAATACTCTTTGAGTATAATGTCCTTCTATTGAAACTTCCTTAATGATTCAATGTCGTTTAATTTAATAATAATAATATTAAAGACTCTTTGACACTGCGTGAGTCTTGAAATGTCACTGTGCCATTTAATTCATCTTTTGTCCTCCATGACAGTTTGCAAATATAATTACTTTAAGAAAATACAAATTTGAACATTAAAAAGCGGCAATTCAAAGTTTGACTTGTGGCTTAGTGGTCAATTAGGGACATGCCGTCACACATTTAGAGGAAAAAACTTTCCGGCGTCTAAATTTATGAAATATTCAATTGTGTAGCACATTGTTTCGCTGCCTGCAATAAAAATCTGAGCACAGCAACGTTAATGACACAAATCACTAAATCACGCCCTTAGGCCAAATCAACCAAACTGGGCGCGAGAGTCTCATTTGAAGGCTGCTCATGTAAACTTCCTCGTTGCTTTTTTTAAGGGCTTTGCGCGTTCTGCAAATGAGATTTCATTATGAATATTGACATGCCTAAACTTTCTTTGACATTTTCTTTGCCGCGCGCGTTGCAAAAGCCAAAGGAGACTTTTTGCGCTTCTTGGCGTAAAATGCGCTTTGGGGAAATAGCTGGAAAATGTGTCAAACAAGCCGAACGCAGCGTATAAGTAACTGCATGTGAGTGCGCCTGTGTATGGCTGTGTGTGTGTGTGTGAGTTATTTTTGTTTAAACTTCAAGCATACTTAAATTTTTATGCATTTTCATTAAAAATGTTTATTTCAGTTTGCAAAAAAAAAGAAAGCAAAAAAGTTATTTGTGTCGTGCCAATTAAAATGTTTGCCATCGCTCCGCCGCACCCATGACGTCCTACTCTGCCCTTCTAGAGGATAATTCAACTGCCAAAGTATGCGCGTAAAATGTAACAGAATTTGTGCCATTTAAGACATGGTTAGCAAGCCGGGCGACGGCGACGGCGGTGGCGTCGGTTGCTGGGTTCGGCACAAAGAAGGCACAACTGGGACTAGAAAGCGTTGAAGTGTTGTGCTGTGTTGCGGACTAGGCGGCAATAATAGCCAAAGCGATGGCTGTGAGTGGCAACAAAACATCAGCAGTTTCTACGCAACTTGCCAAACAAATATAAAAATAAATTGTTGTAATAAAGAGCGCCAGGGCCGTAACATCTTCACATGCCGCCACCGCCATACGCCATACGCCATACGCCACACGCTATAGAACACTTATAACGCAACCCAAACCAAATGAATCCGTAGCCATAGCCGAATCCGAATCCGAAGCCATGTCAAGCCAAACCAACCCAATTCAAACAAAACTGAGCATTCAAGCAACATTCACTTAACTTCAAATCGGTGCTGAACTGAGCTTCACCCGTTTTGTGTACGAGTATCTTTTCTATTGCCACGTTGTTGAAATCTATTAGCCACATTTAGTGTGGCCCATAAAATTCTATTGCATCATTTGTTTCTGGTTACTGGTTGTTCGTTACCCGCGCAGCTCTCCTTCACGCAACTCAACTCAACTTAGATGAGATGAGTTCAGTTCAGTTCGGCTCAGCTCAGCTTTGCCTAATATTGCGCCAGTGCATTGGCAAGTTCGGCTCATGTTCGGGCTTTTGTCTGACGCTGCTCAGAGTGTTGTTCTGCTGATGTTGTGCTTTAAAACTACAATTGCGTATTAAAAGAATCGTTTTTTTTTTGTGTTTGTGTCATTTTCAGACAATTTGCATGCATATGAGTGTGCGTGAGCATTTGTCTATGCGGCTGAGTGGCATTTGATAAGCAAATCAGTTTATGGTTACTTTAGACGCAACGTTTGTGATTTTTAGTATTATATGCTAAGGACAACGGCAACAACAACATGCATAATTGTGTTGCCACAAGGTAAAGCGTGCTTAACACAAAAACAATACCGCTCGTTCAAATTGTAATATACGATGTAAGTAAGCATTAATGCAATGTTTTTTGTACGCTTTTGTAACTTGTAATAAATAAGACGGCAAATACATAACAAGAGCAAATATGCTTTCATGCATTTTGCTGATTTACACTAAGGAATTATTTGCGCAACAACAATGTGACATTCATAAATCTCCTGTGGGAAAATATGCGCGCACAACAAAAGGAAGCAACAGGATTGAAAAAAAATTGAAAAATATCTTGCAACGCGTATTTTTATTGTAACTTCAACATTTTCAGCGAAAAAGAAACTCAACACAAAACAACAGTTGAAGCGTTGAAGTTGAAGTGGTTGTGCGAAGTTGTTGGAAAAAATATTGTAACAACAAACGTACGTTTTCAAATGTGCTGATTAAAAGAAAATGTTCTGCGCGCGTATGATTTTTTTTTTTCTACTTTTTTCATTAGAGTGATGAATTCGGCGTATAAAATATTGACAGGAGGAAAATGGCAACAAAAAAAAAACTTTCACTGCTGACGTCGCGTTCATGCCCTAACGAAGCCCACCCACTTGGCGACCCATGTCAATTACGCGCTGAAAGCAAATATATTACAATATCATAAAAAATGGGGGAAAAAAATACAAATAAAAATAAAAATGTACGGTCGAGATGGATATGCGAACGTAGACGAAGAAAAATGGCGCACAGTGTGCAAACAAAGTGGAAACAAGATGCTTGAAAATATATATTTTTCTTAGCATTTCCAATCGAACGAAGCTTTTTTTCAGATTTAACTTTTTTTCTGTTTTCTTTTTTTTTAGAATGAAGTTCGCCTTCTGCAGTTCGTTTTTCCTTTTTCGATGTTCAGGTTTTTTTTTCTATTTGTCAAATTGTGCGCAGTCAAACTTCCGCTTCCGTAAGCACAGCTCAGAAGAACCGTTGGAAAATCCGAAATAGAAACGAGCGATACATAGATAAGTGTGCAAAAGGGATGGGAGGAGTGATAAGCCATGAGGAGTGGCAAAAAAAAAATATTGAGTGCAAGCAAAAAGTAATCAAATATTTTACTAATATTTTCACACAATACTAACAACTTAAATCGAGCAAAAAAAAATCGTGTATCTTTGGGTTTTAATCCTTAGAAATGCACATTAAAGTTGGGACGAAGCATACTGTGTTGCTGTCACTTTTTTTTGCGTTGACTGTGAAATTAAAATTGGTCGATTCGACAATAAAAAAATACACTTCCACATATCTCACTAAAATTCTTGTTAAATATGCCCAAGACACACAGCACAAAACTGATTGTGAATCTGTATATTTCCTACACACACACACACTGAAACTCTCCAAGGAGCAGGAAAAGGATTTCTGATTATTTGAAGCAAGTGCTTGACCAAACTTGTAAACTTTTACTGAGCCAACGAGAAAACCTACCTGACAACAAAAAGTTAGTTATTGGCAGAGCACTCTAACGACACGTGAGTACCAATGATACTCATAAAATATTCAGACAAATACTCATTGACAACAACATTCAACGAGAATGGTAGGCGGCAGCATATCGTATGAGAAATGAATGGATAGAAAAATCAAGGGTAGCAAATAATGTCATAGCAACAGTTGAACTGTGTGCGAAAAGGTCACCGTTGAGAAATGTTTTCTGTTTGTCTTTTTATTTATTTATTCTTTTTTTTTCTTTTTTTTCTGTTTTGTGGCTTTGTTCTCATGTGGCGTCTGACAGGTGTCAATAGTGGTAGTCAGTACAACAGATTAGCTTACTTTTGTAAATGGACAAAAGGCAATGAGTTGTGTTGTACGCTGTTGTATGACCACTCTAGCTTTTAATACCGTCTGCTTTTTAATGATAGAACACATAAAAGGGATAAAAAGTATTTCTGCATTTAGATCTTTTTTTTTTTTTGAAAATCAACGCCATAATCACATTTGTGATTCAAAGCTTAGCTCTTGCAAAAGTACGTGGGTAGCTCAATAATGATGTTTCATGCAACAATTCTATATCTGTAAATATAATACTAAACGAACGAGAAGTTCGTACATTTGAAAGTTTCAGTGACATTTACTATAAATTTCAAGCAGGTGTATGTGCTGAGAGATGTTCAACCACCCACGCACGCTTGCCACATCAAGAAGCCAATTCTGTATTAGTGCAATGAGACGTAAGTAGCTTTGTGTTTATAATACCTGTGATTGTCAAGTGACTGTAAAGCTTCTGATTGCATTTGGCTAAGGTTGAGTTGAATGCATAGTTTCTATTGCACTCGGTGCGCCACAGCAGGTTGTGTGGCTGGCGGTGACTTTGAGTGTCTTTCATGCTGTGCAAAATTCACTAATTGAGGTCATCTTTGTAATTTCTTAAATCGATTTGCAATCAGCGTGCATTCATTCTGTATTTCAACTGATTGAGTTGAAGTTCGTTTAAGTCGAGATTAGAGTTTGATTTAATACAAACAATGTTTGTAACAATTCGGTATAGAAAAGCATTTGTTGTACAAAGCAGTGAAACTATTTCGGCAAAAGAAACAAAGCAAGACAAGAATTGTTACTGAAATTGATGGAGCAGTAAAATAGCAACGACATCTGGTCGACATCTGCGACTGACACAAACAATAAAACACGAAAATTTCACTTGGCATTTGTACATTCCTTTGCGAAGCATAAAGTAGACATTCTATTTGAAGTAATCTATCAAGTGCTTTATTCGTTCGTAAAACAAAAAAAAAAACAAAAAAAAAAGAATGTGACAACAAAATATACAAAAAAGTTTGTACGAAAGACATTTCATTGGCCGTAACGATTTGCAACTTGGCTGTTGGCTGTTGCCTGTTTGTACAATAGCAAGCGGCGTCACTTCAAAAACATTCAGAAACAATCAGTATGAAGATATACTTCACTTGCGCTTAGTTTGTTTGAGTCTATTTGGTTTTATCGTTAAACAATATAATTTAATTTATTTAACAAACTTGTCGACTTCTTCGGAGTTTTCTAATTTGTTTGACAAACTGTGGTTACCGACATTTCTATTTGCACATCTCCTACGGCTTCCGCCTCCGCTGTCCCCCTCAGCGTCGACATTTAACTTTTCGATGCTGAATTATATGCGGAAACAGGAAAACTTCACTTTAACACAAAGTCAGAAAATTCTTTCAGTTGACAACTCACTTGAGTCATTTTAATTAAACTAAGAATGACATTTTAAAGTTTTCACCAACATGTTTATTTATAGACTATTTAAATGAAAATAATTTTTTTTTTTTACTTGAGAGTTTTTTTTTAATAAAAGTTTTAAATTATTATATTCATTTATTTTTTTATTTCATTTATTAAATTCATCAGCTTAAAAACAAAGTAATGTAAATTGTATCAAATGAAAATAAATAAATAAGGACGGTATAATTGAGTATACTCGACAATATTCTACCCCAAGCACCATTAGCTCTAAAATAAAAAATTTTATTCCCATGATTGGCCATCTAAACATTATTCAAAAGTAAAAAAATTGGTTAAAAAATCTGGAGTTAATAAAATTTTTGACAGACCAGAAATTTCCTGATCATTTTTTTATATCTCTCTTAATCCTAAGTTTTATATAATTATTTATTCTGCCAGCGGGAAACTCATTAGAATATTTCAAGCGGTCAATGATATTAATAATACCAAACTTGAACTTCTTAATATCAATCCACGCTTATATGAAAACACTTCGGAGCACTTCTCTGTAAGAATATAAGCTCTTCAATATTAAGACCATTTAAATTTCAAAACTCATTTAAGTCTTGTCTAATAAAATTTTCAGCAAATCAAATATAACTTCTCCCCGCTCGTGAGTCTTTCTTTTTAAAAATAATTCCAAATGAACTTTGCCTTAAATGAATTAAGTAAATTTTTTGTAATCAAAAAAATGCTGACACAGTTTCCGTTGCCAAATAATATTTGTTTTGTTTTAAATTTTTGGTAATAATTTTTTGCCGTTGTTTTTATATATTTGGCAAACGACCAACAGTTTTTTTATTTATTAATGTCGCTGATTGTCATTTGTGCCACAATCATTTTCAGTTTGGTGCAAGTTTGCAAACATATCCGAATAAATAAGCAAATGTCTAGCAGACGGACAGGCAGTAAGACAGACTGACAAATTCAGCAAATGAAAATATCAAAAATATTTGAATTTTTGCTTTGTTTTGTTTATCTATGAATTTGTTGTTGTTTTTTGTGTTTTTACAAAACATTTGCAATTACAAACGTTGCTGAAGAACTAAAAATCCAAGGCATTTCAATTAGAATTCCATTCTTATTTGTGCCTTTCGGGTTTCGCCCTAAATATTTTATTGAAATTCAACACCTCGACATGAGTTTTCTTATTTCGACAGCAATGTTGTCGGAAATGTTCGTTTTCGTTTTCGCATTTCGCATTTCGGTTCTCGCTTTTACTTCTACGCTGCTTGCATTTTAAGTGCGAAGCATTTTATTTCAATTCCCAAATGATATGGCTTAATTGCACGAAATATTAGACAAAAAATAGACATTGCAAACGAGCTAAGTAAACGAATATTTACGAGTTGAGTTGAAGTCTGGGACAGGAGAACTGGAAACTGGACTGCCTGCCATAATGACGAAGGTATCACTTATATGCGCATGTGTAGGCGTGGGTGTATGTGTAAATGTGTGTATGTGTGTGGGTGTGTGTTTTTGGCTGCTCAAGTTTCGACGATGAAATATCATAATTGATATTTTGGGAATTTACTTCGGTTTTATTTTGTTTGCGTACAACAAATGAATGTTAACTATTTCCATGTTGGTTACTGAATGCCAAATTTTCATACTACGCATTTTCACATAATTCTACAACAACTGATAATGAGCGCATACATTACGGTTCATAATTGAAATGATTTCAAATTAATTATTTAAAAAATAAAAACAAAAAAACAAAAATATAAAAATAAAAATAACAAAAGGAAGGTACTTGAAAAGTTTTACCAATTCATTATGCACATTTCTGCGCATATCCATTTTAAATGCCAACCCACACTAACGTCGTTGCACCTCCCCGCCCCGCCCGCGTTGTATGTGCATGTGCATTATTGAAAATGTTTTGCGGTCTTTACATTTTCCTGCCGATTTTCCCCATTTCCGGTTTTCATTGTTGCCATCAGCCAGCATGCAATGCAATCAGTTCAACTCAGTTCGCCTCGCAACGGTTTGTTGGCTGCTGCTGCCGTTGTACAATAAAATCATAGTAAGCAACGCTGTTGACGTCGACGTTAACGTTGACGTGAGCGGCTTCAATGTCCCTTACCGCCACAGTTGTGCTGCTGCTGCCGATGTCACAGTTGCAACACAATAACGATACTCATTGGCCTACTTATAGCAACTGCGCGCCGGCATGTCTGTGAGACCTTTTGCATGTCTGTATGTCTGCTTGTCTGCCTGCCTGCCTGCCTGCCTGTCTGTCTGTCTGTATGTCTGCCTGTCTCTCAATCTGTCGGCTTGTCTGAATGTCATTTTGGCTGCCTCGGCAATCGACAGGACGTCATCAACATAACTGCAACGTGGCTCTTCAACTGTGGTATGCGGTTGTGTATTGGAAAATTGTCATTCCTTTTTGCGGTTTGTCTGTTAAATAAAAATAATATGATACACTCAACTTCTCCATGTAATTTATATGCAATAATATGAATTAGAGTTAGTACCGAGTACAGAGTACCGAGAATTGCTCTTACGCAACATAAAATCAAACACAAGCAAAAACTTTAAGCCTTCAACAGTCCCCTCCTTATGGCATTGAATGGCATGGAGCATAACAAAGTACTTGTAAACAGAGACTTCCTTTATAACATGGTTACTTTATGGCCACCGCAACAGAGTTTATTGTTTAATTTGACATCATTCGATTCCATTCGATTCGGATAGAAGATAATGCAGCTATTTGTGTCGCTCTGCGCTGAGTTGTGTTACTTTCTGTGGTTTTCATGCACATCGCCCTCAATGCGTTGACTCGGCAAAGTTGTCTGTGCACGACATTTTGCCGAGCCAAAAAAAGTTTGCCTCACTGTGCGGCGTACAAGCGTAATTATCGAAATTGTGGTTATCGCAGACAGTTCACATTGTACAAAATCTTGTTAAATGAACGCAAACTTTTTAAGTGCTGCATGAATTCTCATTTCGCCAAGCACCCTACATTTAAGTAATCTACTTAACAAGCCAAAAAAAAAAAAAGGGAAAATAGGAAAAAATATGTAAAAAAGGAAAAGCAACTGTGCCAATCGATGCCTATTAGTCTCGGGTTTGGCGCTGTGACAAACAAAAATTGTTGCCGATGAAAAGCTGCTGTCAAACTAGTGACATGCGGCGTCAATAACAAGTGACAGACGTCATTTGGCGAATTTTTGTCCACAACTGTTAGTGACTTCTGTGACAAGTTCCGCCGTGGTTGAACTCAACGGCAACTGACTGATGCATTTTGCAATTATTTTTGACGCAACGCATCTGTCTGACTTAACTTAGACGAGGTACGAGTTGAAGGAGTGTTTTACACTTCGATGTGACAGTTATTGATAGTTTCGTGTTGGCGCCCAAAAAGAAGAAGCATTCTTGTTGAATGTTCGACGCTCTCTGACCAGTGTAAGAAAGGCTTCTGTTTTTATATCAACTTGTTCAACAATTTAAAGTGATAACCGTTCGCTGACATTAAGCTGCACACAATTTATGCATATTTTTTCCAAAAAATAAAATAAGCCAACGTTTTAAAAAGTTTTTTTTTTTTGTTTCTTGTTTTTTATTTTGTTTTAATAACATAAAGTTTTTGTATATTACTTAAGTATATTTTGTCAAACTTTTTCTTTCATCTTATCTATTTTTCACTTCAGCACTGTGACCGTTACATTTTCTCAATTTTAAATCATTTTTTTGTCGCTCTTCTCGTTTTATCTTCATCAAAACTTTTCCTACAAAAGATTAGCAAAGTTATGCCAAAGATGGTGAATAAGCGACAGATAGACAAAAGCAGAAGTGTGAGCAAGAGTGAGAGCGAGTATGAAAACAACAACTGCGTTGTAGAAAAGTCAGTTCGACGGCATTGTAACTTTCTCTTGTCGTCACCTTTTCCATCGACGGACAATTTCTTGCTGCAGAAATTGCATAGAATTCAACTAATTAAGACTGAATTCCTTTGGCGCAGATTCCTATCAATGTGGTAAGGTGCTGAGATACGCAGCGCCAGCAAACTTTTTTTCCTTTTCTTTTAAGGTTTTGTACGTAAAGTAGAACAATTCCGTTGAGCATTGCATGAACGAGACGAATACACCTAAAACCAAGACATGAAAGCATGGCAGTTGAGTCGTTTCCTGTTGCAATGATTTTTGTCGTCCTTGTGGTTAGAAGAAGTAAGCAAAATTTAGCAAATATTTGGTAATAGTAATAATCAACTAGCTAAATGGGAAAAACCTTCTTGTTTGTGGTGAATATTTTGAGTTGGTTATGTTGAGAAGTTAATAATTTTCACTTGGAAAAGGACAAGGAAGGCAAAGTTTGAGAAGTCAATTTTATTTTATACATATGTATGAATAATTATTTTTAATAAACTACAAATTCACAATTATTATTTTATTATGGTCATTAAAAAACATCACTGTTTTTTGGCAGGGAAAAAAGATATTTTCGTCCTAACCAAAAGTTATATTAAATTTCGATAGATTTATTTAATATATTATACAACCCTTTGATTTTGACGGTTAGGAATTAAGATAGCAGTAAAATTATAACTATTAAGTTTGTTTTAATATACTTATATGTTAATTTGTGTACTTAAAAAAAAACTTAATAAATCGATTAATTAAAATCAGTTTTGGTTTTTGTTCAATTAAATTTGATGATTTTGTTTTCAGATCAGCTTTTATGCTTTAAAAAAAAAAAATGCGCACACTAATTGTGAGCATTCATAATTTATTTTATTCATAATTTCATGTGATATATTTTCCACTCAGTATGTCGGCTAACTCCCAAATGTTGAGAAAAAAAAATGTCTGCAGCATAAAAATTAAAAAAAGACATGAAAATTATAAAAATATAAATAAAATTCATACAAATAAACATTAAAAATTTTTTAAATTCATATTTTTACCAATTTTTTATAATCTTAGAATTCTACAGTTTTGTATTTTGTTAACAGTTGTATGCTTTGTTGTTTGGTTGCAGAACATACGACATTTCTATACATACTCTGTAACTTAACAGAAAGTCAAATTAAATCGCTTCTGTTTTAACACAGTGTAAAACAACAGAGTATATTTTTAGTACGCAACCCCTGATGTTTGAAAACATGTTGCAAGCAATGTTGCTAAGAAAATAATCGGCAGACACTGTTACCAGAAAATGTTAGACTGGCTTATGTATGCTGGAATGTAGATGAGCATTAGCACATTCAATGTGGTTGTTATTTATATTTCATTTCGTGAGCCCGTTACTCCTTAGTGCCCATTTTACTAATTGAACGCGCAGTTTCGTCAAACTGCAAAAACGTTAGTAAAGTGTAATTTAATGTAAAAGTGAAAATGGTTCACCTCACCGCTCAGAATGAGTTTTCAATGAATTATGCAAATTTAAGCCGACGCAACGAGAAAAATGGCCAAGTTTTTAATAACATGGTCAAGTGCAGTGGCATGAATTAGACGATGCACGAACTCGGATTAAAACAGGACGTGAATTTGTAATGGAGTTAAGAACGATGACGTCGAAGGATTAACTAATGAGGTTGAGTTGCCAGTCCCTGCATAAGAAAGTGAAATTTCCGGCAAATATTCATGCATAAAGTTTCTTGCGCAGAGGACTTTTTGGATAATTAAGTATTTACTTTCGCTTTGGCACAGACAAACGGGTAGTATAAAAAGCCGTGGCAACACAGGCAGATTGTGGCGAAATAGCAATTGTAGCAGCTGCTGAGTGTAGAGTACGCTTAAAGACTAAGAAGAAAGTAAGATAAAGGCGTGTCAAGTAAGCAATTAGAGAAAACAAAAGGAGCAAAAACACTTGAGAGAAAACACTTGTGTTTAATGAGTGTATGTGTGTTTGATTGCTAGGGGAGCGGGGGGTGCTGCGATCTCCGAGTTGGCACAACTTAATGTGACTGTTTGAATTACTTTGAGTAGTGACGAAAGTTAGTTAAGACAGATAAGCAAAGGCACCAACATCGTCACACATGTTTCCCCTTGTTTGTTGTTGATTGTCTCTTTTGGCTTGCAAGTGTTTCTTTATAAATGAAATTAAAGAAAAATTGCTTACAAATGGTTTTAATGAACTAATAATAAGACAGATATGACGTCACTTAAAGTATACGAAGCCAGAAACAGTAGCACAGTTTGACTGCTACAGGACAACGTCCTTCACTGCAGAAGCCAGCCAAGTCAGGAGAAACGCACAAGTTGTAAAACATGAACTTTTGATTCGATATGAATTCGCAATTTGGTCTGACATTTTAAGTGTTCATAGTTGATATGCAACGAATTTCATGCTCAGAGACATGCTCGCATGAAAGTGTATGCACATGTGACGGCTATGATATTGAGATTGTTATGGCAGTTGTGTGCATTCTCGAGTTTGTGTCTGTTTGTCTGTTTGTTTGTTTGTTCACGTTTATATTTATGTAACGTTTTGGTATTTCGGCTATTCCAGTTGACAGTTAGGAAAACATATCTTAACTGATGCATCTTGTGGCATCTTTCAACTGTTATTATGGAATCGTGACACATTGATTGTCACTCTCTGAACTATTTTCGCAATGCATGTTTAACTAGCAGGTGGCATGCGAAAAAGACCAGCTCTAATATGCTTTAAGTGTAAGTTATGTTTATTGAATTGATGTCATCTTTGTGCGTATACCAACAACATTTTCTTGTATCTTAATAAAGCTTAAATATCGACATTAGTTCGAAGCAAGACTGTCCTAGCAAACATTAATTAAAACTTTGCAGCGAAGAATAAAAAAAAAAATTAATTAATTAAATGAAAAATGTAACGAAATGAAAGAATTTTATCAAAGAAATCAAACATTTTCTGAATAAAAACAAAACTGCTGCTCTAAAAAGATTCTCTTTCATTGATTTAAACGCTGCAAGCAACATTGATGGCTGCCACCACCCGCACTCGGCGTCCTTGCCGTTCATACACTTGCTCGACATTACAACTCGCTCGCATTCATTTCAATCTATTTACTCGCGTCCAAAGCAAAGCACTATAAACTTCGAAATTAATAAATTATTCATGGTAAATGAAAGTTTTTCGCTTTCGTTTACATTTTGGCTGTCTCGGCAACCAGTGCAGTCAAAGCAATGCGCAGCGCCTTGCAATTCACAAACTTAGCAACAGTTGCACTTGTATGGAAACGTGACTGTAACTGCAAAATTGTAGTTCACTTTCTTTTTGCCAAGTCGAGTTGAGTTTAGTTGAGCTGAGTTGAGTTGAGTCGAGTGTCCTTTTGGCTAAATTCTGTATTGTGAAAACATAAAACCTGAACTTCTGTTGATTTTGAATGAATGCGCGCTTTGAAGCTGCTCAGCTTCTTTCAACTTGAGCAAAACAAAGACAAATAATGCTCAAGATTAGACTCATTGAAATTTCTGTTTTGATACGAATTTATTTGAAGTCTTATCTCAGTTTTTGCAGCACAAATTTAAAGTCAAAAGTTTCTTTATTTTGATAGACAAAGTTGGTAAAACGAAAGGAGCGAAAAAGAATTATTATGAATTATTAAATTAAATGAAAAAGGTAAGAAAAAAAGAAAACCCGAAGCCAAATGTTTTATATGAATTTCATTTAATATAATTGCACAAATGGCTCAACATTCACTGATTGAAATATAAATATATTTATATTGCACAATACAGAAAATTATGCATACGCCACGTTTGAAAGTCTGCTCTGCCGTGCCATGATGTGTTGTGTTGTGCTGTGCTGTGCGGAGGCATGCTTGGCCACAAGAATTTTATGTCTTCATTAATTTTAATGAATCTGCGTAAAAATTAATTTTCGCAACTGTTGTACATTGCATTCATTAATGATTATTGACAGTGTTGATTTTTGTCTGTCAATATTCATTTTATTTTATTCAACACTGCAAATTAAACTCCTGTCCGCCTCCAACTGACTAAAGTCCTGATGCAGTTGACATTGTTAATAAAAAAATTAATTTTTTATTTTCTGGAGTATTTAATTATTTATTTTCGTTTTTTTTTTCGTTACTTAAATGACTTTTAGTGTCTTTTGCTAAGAGCATCACTTCTTTCTTAATAATCATACAGAATTCAAATTACATAGTAAAACAATTTGTAACGCATATTAACTTAAGATCTTCACAGCTGTTTTTTATGAAAGTTTCTACCCTTAATAAATTTGTAGATTTGATTTGACTTCAGGTAAGTATGAATAGTCTTGATTAAGTAAAAGAGATGAATAGACTTATTTGTTTTCAACTTATTGAGAAATGTTGGCTTAAATAGAAGCAGCTTTGAAATAATGAAGATGAAATAATTGTAAGACAGTCAACTAATAGGATTGTTGTGTTTGTTCCTCAGTTGGCTCAGACAATGATGATGAGGAAAAAGCTTCTTACTTTAAACAGCTTTTAAGGTTTTAACATTCAAGCGAATCTCACTGTCTGTGCTCACTGAAACGTTCATAAGCATCTGCATTGCCGGCCACAGACATGACTCCAAGCTGACGTTTGCTCTTTGGGGGGTCTCGCTGTTCGCACCTTAATGTTGATATGGTGGGTGCGTTATTGTCGTAGTTTGTGCTCATGCTTGTGCTTACACTCGTGCTTGTGCTTGTGTTTGTTTTGGTGAGTTTAGTTAATTACTTGACTGCTTCATGAATCATGACTTCCGTTCGCAATGTTGACTTCGAATCTCAAAGACTGCCGTAGTTGCAACAAGGAAATAATTCAACCGCAAACGTATTTAGTGCAATGTTTTGTGTTGCGGCTAAGTCGCATTGCAACCGAATACACCCGCTGTTTCTTAATTATCGTTGTTGTTGTTGTTGTTGCTTACCATAATCAAACGTTCAACAGTTTCAATTGTACGCAACTCTAAGTGGAACAAAGTGGCAGAGGCTTTCTAATAATTAAAGCAGTTGCTGAAGCTGCAAGCTGCAGGCTGCACCACTGCATCGTCATCATTATTTTTGTGGCTTTATGATCATTATGATCATCATCAGCATTGCAGCAAAGGTCTCAGAATCCGCATGCGGCATTTGTGGCCAACCGCACAATTCCTGCAATGTTTTTAGTGCATCAAAATGCTGTGCTTTGCTTAATGTTCTTCCATTGTTGTCATTCTGAAAACAGAGTCTTGACACAAAGCTCACCGTGCTCCACACCCATAAAAAATTCAATTTAAGTATTATTTTTATTATACAATATTTATTCGGTCACCGATTTTAATTACTTTAGTTCTGATTTGTTTTTAAATTTAATTTTTTTTATTAATATTTAAATGCATATGGTAACAATATGTTTACTTAATTAAATTAATACAATTTTTAAATAATTTTTTCTTTTTTTTTTTATACATGCTATTATAATTTAATCCTATTAATACAAAATGAAACGTTTACAAAATTTAACTACACTAAACAACTTATTTAACCTCACTTTTTTTTTTTGTTTGCTTATTTTTGCACGTCTCTTCTTATATTTGCTACAAAAGATACAATTCAATAATGAAATGAAATGCAAACAAATGTGGGTAAATGACTTACTTTAGTTAAATATCTTTAAAGTTGTTAATTCATGTTTATCTAATTAGTTACACACGCATATATCAAAGTGTTGGAAGTATTATTTAATGTTATTGATTTATTGGCTTTTGATTTGCGGTTATACAATTTGTATAGTTTTTGTTTTGTCACTTTTGATTTTCGTTCTAATGCTAAATTCATCAATCGGAACGTTTACATTATCTAATTTATTTACTTAGTTTTTATTTTTTTTTTTAATGCCATTTGGGAAAATTTTTTCCTCGGAGAACTTATACGAGAAGATTGTTTGAAGGGCACAAACGCTTCGATAAGACCGAATCCGTGAATTGGTATTCTTTATTATATAATAATTTTGTTATTTTAGTCATTTATTTAATTTTTCACTGATTTGTTTTCAGGCGATTAATTGAAGTTACTTTTTATGTTTGTGTTTTATAAACACTTTTTCATTTCAATTTGAGTTGGCAAGGAAAATAAATGCAAATTTCACCTGAAATTGTATTTTGTTTACTATTTCAATTGGACAATTGCGCATTGAAACATTTAAACGGAACGGAAATACTTAAATGTTAACATTTTCTCTTTTTTTTTTAAATGGGTTCTCTCTGATATGACTTAAATGGTATTTAATTATTTTAAGCATTTAAAAAATTTCATACACTATGACCTAACATTAAAGATACCACGCTGGTTAGTAATGAACTGCTATGTACATTTTTCAGTGACAATGAGACCACTTTATAAGTAAACTTTTGTCCGAACCAAAGTTTTGCTCTGCTGTTTGCTAATGGGTTAAGTCGTATGATTTTTAACAATAACACATGAATATTTCACTTAGTCATAAATCTTTGATTATTTATATACAATGAATGAAGTTCAAAGGTCATAAATAAAATAATTTAATATATTAATTTATTGCAAATTATTTAAAAAATCAATTCAATTATTGTACTTTTTTAAACAAACAAAATAATAAATACACAATAATATATGCTTTGTTTTTTTATCATGTTAAAATTATTTATCAGTCATTTTAATGCAATATATTTAAATACTTTTTTATTATTATTATTATTTTTGTTTTTATTTTCTTTGCAACACGACTTTTCTGTTCGCTTCTGTCCGGGCATCTTTATTGAGTTATATGCTCGATTTGTAAACATTTACTTCCTTTTTATTTAAATATAAGTATATATATTGACGACCGTCCAAGTTAACGCACTCATTGCATTATTTATTATGAATTTTATCAGTTTTACTTCTTATTTCTCTTTATGTACAGTAAAAAGCAACTGGCAAATATTTAAGCTGATTTCTGCTTGAGCTTCACGAGGTCGAACTTCTTTTTGTTTGTTTGTTTATTTATTTATTTTTTTATACAAAAAGAAAAAAAAAACGAAAAAAAAATAATACAAAACGTTTTCCTTCTGTTAATAATGTGTGTGGTTATTTGTTTATGTCGGTGTGGGTACATTGTATGTATGTGTGTGTGTGTGTGTATCTGTGAATGAATTTGTGCATTGAATGTGTTTTACTGCCACATTTCACACAGGAAATTTATTGAACATGAAATGCTTTTCTGTCGTTTATTTAATGTTTATTTATTTACTCACTTAATGATTTTCCCTTGTTAAAAGTAACATTAATTAATGCATGATTTTTATGCATTACATATACACACGCACATGCACATGTGTGTTTGTATGTATGTATATAAATATATTTATTAATATTTTACGCATTATTTGCTGTTTTAATAACTATAAATCGCTACCTAAATGCAAATATTTCATTCGCGTGCATTTCATAATGAATTAAACACTTGAAAGTTCCGTAATGGGTTTTCATTAAGTGATTTATTCAATTAAATACTTTCAATCAGTTCTAACGCGAAACGCTAAAATACCGGCATGTACTTCGAGAAACGCACTAAGCCCAACTGCCTTTGCCTTTGCCTCTGCGTCTGCGTTCGTTTCTTGCTACTTGTTTATTATGACATGTTGTAAGCTTACAGCTCTATGAGATACTCACACGCAACCCTGAGATTCTACTTTGCATAGCCGTGACTGACATCGGGATTTGGATTTCGCATCAGCGTGGAAGTCTGGCTGCCTGGCGAAGATACAATGCCACCGTCATGACCGCCGCCGCCGACAAGCATCTTTTCCGTCTCCTGGCGGCTGTTAGCCATAATGCGGCGTATTGTGGGTGCGCAGGGCGTGCGTCAGAGGCGGGACTCGTGTCCGGGATGTGCATTCATGTGCATACCTTCGGCATCGGGTGGTGGCGGCGCGTTCATCGGTGTCGGCGGGTAATACTGTAAGGAGGCACAATTGAGGAACTGTGCAAATATAAGTAAGCGTAGTAAGTATATCACTTTGTACACATTTATATAACGAGTATACACATACATATAGCGACATGAAAGGACTAGGAATTTTCTGTATTCTGTATTGTTACAATGCTGTTACAGCGAACTAACTTAATCACCGTTTGCTGTAGTCAAAGAGCCATACATAGATAATAAACTTACCCCTACACGTCCATTGTCATAGTCACGGCTCGCTTGAATGGTCAACTTCGCCTTGGAATGCATCGCATCCGTTAGTGTGTTCCTATGATGTGTCGACACGCCCGCCGCTGTGGGCACACCCGAGCCGAGCATCATTGAGCCATTCGATTTGGCGTTGCTTAAGCCGCCGCTGCCTGCCGCAGATGAGCCTTTGCTACGGAAACAGAACTCAATGATGGCCACGAAGACGGCAACAAGCAAACCGCCGATTAGAATGTAGAATATGCCAGCGACATTGCTCAGCGAGAGCTCATTGTGCGATGCCTCCTGATTGTCTTTGTTCGGATTGCATTCGGTTTTGTCGTACCACCATTTATTGCGCAGCTTTATCAGTTCACCGTTCTCCTTTAGCGCAAGCACAGCCAGATTAATGGGATCCCTGGCGAATGTGTGTATGTGTTTGTTGGAAGGTAAAGTAATAGTTGAAAGTTTTAATATTACATATACACAAGCGATAAAAATCGTTTTCAATAAAGGGAAAGCATGAAATTCCAAGCGACGTATTTACACTGACTAGTTCTGCCATACCGCCTGTGCTACTATGAGTATCTTCAATATATTTATTGCATGCGCGTTTTTTATGCTTCAGCCCCCCCTGTCGGTCACCTAGGAAAATCATTTTGTGTTTGTACTCACTTGAGCGCCGAGCCGAGCGGTGTCGCTATGCCAAAGCCCTTCGTATCCAGATTCCGTCCCACTTTCATTGTGTCACAAGGCTCGCGGGCATTAACATACTCGTTTTTCGGTGACTCAACGAGCAGCGCGTATTTGCCCTTTGACGTGCGCACCCGCCGGATGCCCTCGTCATACGTATTGACGAAGACATGCTTACGTGAGTTCATGTATTCCCACATTTTGTTATGTAGTCCGATTTGGGAGCGCTGAAGAACGAAGGCGAAAACAAAGAAAGCACAAAATAACATTTATATATATACATTTCGGCATGCCACACATACACACACACGCACACACACACTCGTTTGTACGTTCATACAAGACGCAAGTCAAGCGTGTGTGTACTTAAAAGTCTACAAATAAATTCAGACATTTAAAAATTTGAATTTTAGCTCAATTGTTTTCTACTTGCAACAAAGTTGCCTTCTTTTTAATTGAATTACGTTCAACGCATTCTAGATACTATGCTTTGTTTTAGCAGTTGTCTTGATTGGTTTGAGTATTTCACTGATTTCGCATACATGTTTATTCATTCGAATGAATTAAATTTCGGGTTTGTGTTGAGTAAATAACATTTTGTTGCATGTGAAATAAAAGTCATGGCATGTTCGTTTTATTGCTTCATTTGTGTATGTGTGTGTGTGTGTGTGTGTGAGTATCGCAGTTTAGTGGAACAATGCGGCAAGATTTAACATAAAATTTAATTTTCCGCACATGTGACTAGAATTGTTAACACAATTGAATGACGTGCATGATTTTTCCCGGAATCAATGCGAATTTGAAAACATCATCGCCTGCAATTATTGACACATATCACGCACAAACACCTGAGCACACTAACACACACACACATAGAGAGTTACGTGCTGAATGAAACAAGAGCCCCACGCATTGTAGTTGCAAGTGCACAATCATATCGGTCGGAGAATAAACAGAGACGCACACAAGCAGACAAGCCGAACTGATAGGCAGACACAGACACACAGATACAGAGGATGGGAAAAAGGTAAAGTCAAGCCAGAAATTGGGGCGCAAATCTGTTGTTGCCGTTGGCCGACATGAAAGCGTTGAATGACAGCCGCTCGAAAGACGTCTGCCAACATTTATTGTGCCGCACTGTCACTCTGGGAACTGTCAGAGCAACGGGGGCACAGACACAGACGTAACCGGATGCTTGAGTATTGTATGTATGTATGTTATTTTACGACATGTTCATGTACTTACCCTGAAGAAATCCCATGTGGAACCGTGCAGCAATGTGCCGTACTGCACCTCAGTTTGCATGGCCAAGTCTTCGGGCGAATTGATCGGCGTAACCATGCGTTCGACAGTGAGAAATGCCGCCAAATTGGCCGTATACGAGGAGATCAATATGAGTGTAAAGAACCACCATACGGCGCCGACAATGCGACCGGATATCGAGCGCGGCGACAGATCACAGCCCTGCTGCATGAAGGCGGCCAATGAGAACCAAAATGAATTCAATATGCTGAACTCGTTGACGACCATCGAACTGGTGACGCCAGCCGATGACACCGTTGACAGGCCACCGACCGCTGACGCTGACACGCCCGTTGCCGTCGTTGTGCCCGGCGTTGGCGCTGCCGAGCCGCCAATGATGCCGGGCGGCTGTTGATTGGCAAGCTGTTCGTGATGTGCATGCGAATCTGTAATTAAGAGCACAAGATGTACAATAAGTAGAAGCAGTAGCAGCAGCAGTAGCAGAAATTATGGTTAGACGAGTGTGTTCAAATGCGACTACAATCAAACAAAGAACTGCATTTGATAGCCAAGATTCTGCACTGCAAACACATTTCGTCTTCTTTTTAGTTGATTTTTTTTCTATCAACTCGTTTAACGTCAACGCGAAAGTCACGTGCTATCGCTTGCATGCATTCGCAATGCTTTGCCCGCCTGCCACTTGAATTTAGCAGCAATATGACATCAACATCAGCATCAATCATTCGAGCGGCGTCGCCATCAGCCTCATCAGCCTCGTCAGCGTTGTCGTTTTCCTATTGCCACGACGTTTGCCTGATTTCTGACAATCGTTTTTGCTGTCGTTTCTAATTGATGGCACCACTTTTCTCACTCACACTATTGCACTTTAATAGCCTTGTAAATGTGCGCCAAAATCGTTTCTTACACGAATTTGCCATGTTGCCTTCACTTCCGCTATGCCATGATTCGCTTCCTTTTTATATACTCTCTCGTTTTACTTCTGTCTCTCTATATAAAGTCAAACGCGAATTGCATACAAAATTTTGTTGACTTTTCGCTTAACTGACATTAAGGATGTTTTGCCAGGATGTCAATTGAGTTTGTTATGTCTTGTGTACGATTATGACAGACGTTTTTATGTCGTTTGCGGTCGGCGTTGTGTGCTGCTGCTGCTTTTTGTAAAAACATTCGTTAGCGCAGTCAATAAGAAATTTGCTGCGACAGATACGCGCGCTGTCTCCGTCTGTCGTTCTGTCTGTTTGTAACACAGTATAATTTTATGCAGACACAATTGCCTTGAATTTATATGTTTTATATAATATTTCATTGATGAAAAATAAACTTAAAATAATTTTGTTTAATGACAGATTTGAATTTATCTTTATTCAACCGCAAATTCAATTCCCGTTACATTGTTGAACAGCTGGAAACAACGCACTGAAAGCATGCACAACAAACGCTGCCGGAAATAGTATTAAAATGCTGGCAGCAAGAAAATGTAGACTGGCGGCCAGACAACATTTTTATTACAAACGCACACGCACACACACACACATATGTATGCAAATGTAGTCGTGAGGCGGTGAAGAATATCATGTACAGAGTACATACAACGTACGTATTTAGGACACATGCAGGATGTCGACAAAAGCACTTACCTGCAGTCGGATGCTGCGGCTGCTGCACAATGCGCCACTCGTATGGCGAGAAGCGCGAGACGAAGAATAGCACAATGCTGACGCCAATGTAGCTGAAGATAACGCTCACCTAAAAATTACACAAAAAAAGGGAGTAAGAAGAAGAAGAAGTATAAATAAGTGAAAAGCAAAGGATAGCAAATAAGTATAAAAGCATCTATGTGGAGAAGTTGGTTTCAATAGTTCCTACAATGGCGGGAATTTTTCATTAAATTTTGTCGCTTTTAATTGAAGCGGCAAAATTGGCGTTTGTAGCAAACAAAATTGTCGCAAGTTATACGAGTTACAGGCGTAGGTGCATGCAGGTATAAGTTTACAAAAAATGCGTTAAGAAAATGACACAAATAAACGTAGGATATGACGTCAAAAGACAAGGCAACTTGAGCTAACTCATGCCCGGCGGAAATAACACAACTGAAGATGTCGACAAGCGACATGAGCTCTAATAGGTGGATCCTATAGCAATGCGAAACCAAAATTGTTGCCGTTGGCAAGGACAAAGGACACAGCGCCTTAAACGACGAGACGAGACGAGTGTAGTCGTGCTAAACAGGCAGCGTACCATGCTCAATCATGGGGCGTGCCTTTGAGCGTGAGCCAATGTCGGCGCACGTCATGTGCACCTTTGTGTGCTCATTTGAATAGGCAGCAGGCGACAAAATATGCCGTTGTCACCTGAGCATCTACTTCAATGGCTGCCAGAGTCACCATTATCTCTCGAGCGCTCGCTCTCTCTGTCTCGCACGCACGTTGCTTGCTCTTATGTATGCATGAATACCAATTGTGTCTGTATGTTTGACTGTCTGTCTGTCTATCTTTACATGTGGCGTACATATATGTGGGTGTGTGTGTGCGAGCGTATAATTGAACAATGTGATGGCTTGGGGGAAGTTAACAAGCATTGAAGTTTCGCTTCGCGCTTTTGTCTGCCATGGTCCTGCCATGAATTGCCTTGCCTTGGTTTGCCTGCTTGGTTGGTTGCTCTTCTTTTCGTGTCACATTTTTGTTTTCCTTTATCGTTATTTTTTCATTCTGTGCACTGAAAATGCTTCATTTAATTTATGATAAATTTTTGTAAAAGACTTTTTTATTAGCTTGTTAACTTTGCTGCGTCTTTACGTACTCACACTCACACTCATACATATATGCGGGCACATGTATGTATATATGTGTGTGTGCCCGTGTCCTTGTGCACGCATGTTTTAGGCTTGTGTATTTGTAGCACGGCAGCGACCTTTTGCTCGAGTAGCTCCGATTTCAGCCGACTTACTGCCGCTACTGTCGCTGTCACTGGCTGCTGTTGCTTTCACTTGGCATGTTAAACTAATTTGCATTTGTAATTTAAACTCATGTCAAATTACGTATTAGATTTGCTTTCATTTTGTGCCATCACCCGTGCCCTTCGTCCGTCCGTACGCATGTCTGCTGGCAACTCAACTCAACTCAACTCGACTCAAGTCAACTCACCCATCGGGTTGAGCTCTGCTATGACGACTTTTATTAGCTTTTAATTTACGTTTGTCGCGCTGTCAACAATTCTAACATTGCTTTCGAGATTTGTTCATGTCTGAAATGTGTTTCAGTCCTCTGTGATTTTTTCACGCGTTTTGTTTTTGTATGTAATGTGATTTCTTTTCTTAGGCGGGCCTGGGCGGCGTATACGTAATATTTGCTTTGATGTTTGCCATTATGATTTATGGCGTTTCAAATGAGTGGCAACGGGAATTTAATGCAAATTAAATATGCTCTGTAAACTGTATAATAGGAAAGAGTACTAATTCGTATAACCAAAAGAAACAGTGAGTCGTTAAAGTGTTGGAATATGGGGGAGAGAGTGAAGGGCGCTGTGAGTTGCCGACATTTAATAATGACAGACACGTTTTTTAAATAAAAAATAAACTTTTTCGTTTACTCTATTAAAGTTTGAAAGCTTACTTGGTGCCAAGTCGTAGCGCGAAAAGACACAGAAGCAAATAAAACGAAAATAAAGTTGGCAAAAAGTTTAACAAAATAAAACGTAAAAAAAAGTTACTTAGGAAGAAAGTAATGCGCGGATCAAACTTTACTCATTTGTATGCGGCGTAATTTTATCATGGTTTTTCAGACGTAACCAGTGTGCAAAACTGCCACAAAGAAATGAAATTCAACTAAATATAAACAAAAACTTTAAACTTGGACAAACAAAACCCAAAACCAACAACAACAGCAACAACATAAACAATAATAAGAACAACAAAGCAACTTTGACGAAATCGAAATGTCGATTTTGAAATGAATGTGCAAATCGTGCTTCATTGCTCGTAAATGAGGCGTCCGTCCGTGCACGCAACTCACCCAAATTTCCTGCGATAGCGGATTCATGAAACTAAAGACGCCCGGCGTTTGCTTCACGGGCTTCTTAATCATAATCGAAATGCCCAGCGACATGAACGGTTTGCTGAAGTCAATGACACGCTCACGCTCGGCGGTAATCGTCATGGCGGCAATCGCAATATCCGCTTCCTGCAACGAAACGCAAACGAATCATTTGCGAATTTGTCATTTGTCATTTGAGGAGTCAATTTACCTTACGCACAAGTTCGCCGACCATGCCATCCCAGCCGCCATGCACATTGGGATTCTCAGAGCCGTAGGTGCCATCCTTGACTATGCGCAGCTCATCTGCAGCCAAGAAACATGCTGTGTGCACAATTGAAAAAACAAAGCACACAAAAAGCTACTTACAATTTATGCCCAACTTTTTGGCCAATAGATCAGCCAAGTCCTTACAGTAGCCCTCAAAGCGTTCATTGCCCTCGAGCTGCTCGCCGAAAGTCGGCTGCTTGAGCATAATGTATGGCTCCTCCAGTAGTGTGGTGACCACATATGTGCGATTCTTCTCGAATTCAATGTGCGGCCGAAGACGTACATA
The DNA here is from genome assembly GCA_037044515.1 of Phortica magna. Classification (NCBI taxonomy): domain Eukaryota; kingdom Metazoa; phylum Arthropoda; class Insecta; order Diptera; family Drosophilidae; genus Phortica; species Phortica magna. The sequence continues at coordinate 132,454 of JBAMBP010002894.1, read as the reverse complement.
TTTTGCATTGAGCGGCTGCAGGCCGGCATCATCGCTCCACTCGGCTACCTTCACCATGGCGCTGTTAACCGTCATCTCCACCACATGCAACGTGTAATTGACGCGTCGCCCATCATCGTTGAACTTGATATCGCCGGTGAGGCCTTCTATCTCCACCTGTGGCAGCAGCGGCCAAAAAAAAAACGGAAATTATAATGTAGCACGCTCAACAACATCATACAAAGGCATCAATGAAATTCTAATTTAGCTTCATTACCCAAGCCAAACCCAACCCGAACCCGAACCCAAACCAACCGAGCTCACTTCAGTTCAGTTCAGTCGATTCATTGGCCTCGTTGCTTACCTTGCGCAAATAACGTGAAATTTTATCGCCATGTTCCCAGGGGTTCACCCAGCCCTTTGCCGTGTTACAGTCTAACGCTCGCGGTGCCGTGCCCGAGCCGCCGCCGCCACCACTCGTGCCACCATCGCTGCCGGCAAAGCCAGGCTGCGCGTTACCGCCAGAAGTATTCAGTGCACCGCTGCCGCCACCGCCGCTGCCACCACCACCGCCGCCACCACCGCCCTGTGTCGATGCGGCTGCCATCAAAGTCTGGCCGCGTCGTTGTACGTTATTGCGGAATTGATCGGGTTTCTTGCGCAGGATTTTATTGAAGGCCTCGACTAGCACGAACACGGCATCATACATGAGCGCGGCCTGTGCCTGTGAACAAAACAAGGATATGTTTCCATTTAATGAGTGCATTACACGCTGTTATTCACAATTTATCCTTTCTCGCTGTACGGCTCTTTTTTTTTTTCTTCTTCTGCCTGTTTACTCTACTGGGTGTTAATGTTAATGTCTGTTGTGCTGAGCTGAGAGTTTGTGGACCGTTGGCGCTGTCGGCGCGACCGGGGCATATATTGTTTTATGAGCCTCATTGACGCCCCCACAAACTGGCATTGGCTTTCGCTTTGGCTTTGGCTTTGTCAGTTGCTTCACCTGCCTTTATGGGGAGGGGCTGTGGACCATGTTTGGCTTACGCTTGGCAAATACTTTGAGCGAGTGCGAGTTTTTTTTTGGGTATTTTGTTAGACTTCTATGCGATGCTATGGCAACGTGTCGAATATTAACCCAAATTTTATTTGCTGTGCAAATATCCGTGCAATGAAATATTAAATAATGTTTTCAAGTGCTCAAGCTCAAGCTGTTTTCGGGTGGTTGCCACGTAAGTTGGCAGCGCACACGTGTCAACACTGCTAAGGCGTTCAGCTGAGCTTGTTGGGGAATTATGGTTATTTCATTACAGCAAATTGATGAAACCGCATTTCTTTTTTACAACATGTGATTTAAATAGCAACTGCAGCTTACAGATACACACATAACTGTCTACTTCAGCAAAATAAAAATAAAAAAAAATATGAAGAAAAAAAAAAGAATTAGGAAGTGCTTTAAAGTTAGTAAAGGCAACATTCAAATTCATAGAAGGTTAGTAATTTTAGCACAAATCCAAATTGAGTTTGGTTATCTCAGCGCTAAGAATATATAAACCCATTCGGTGCGCATTGATGAACCCATACAAAATGTGTCCTTTCTAATGCGCTTAAACGTCAAGTTGATGGCTTTTTATATAATTCAGCAGATACAAACCCGAAAAACCGCATTTTGTGTCGCTTAAAAGACTTTAATATAAATTTCCACACAAGTCAAATAAACAAAATAAAAGAGAGACAAATGAAACGAAACGAGAAGTAAAGCAACATGAGATGTGGCACGGTCAAAGCGTCAGAGAGACGGCGAGAAAATGAGATATACAACAACTGAGCGTCGAACAACGGCACGGAGGATTCAACTAACATTAAGCGCCACAAAGTGAAATCTTTGTCAACAAGGATAATGCCAAGGAAGTACAAATATAAATAAACAGCGCACAAACTAAACGGGCGAACGTTCGTTCTCTGCATAGAAGTGCCAAAGCAATGAACACAAGGCCAACAAGGCAAAGCAAAGCAAAGCCGAGCAGAGCAGAGGAGAGCCAAGCAGAGTAGTAACTGCACAAAAGTTGTCAACGCTTGTTTGGATTGTGTAAACTTGTCGGCATTGAAAGTGAATCTGAGAATGTGAATGTTATGCATGAATGAGTGTATAGTGTGTGTGCCAGTGTGTGTGTGTTTGAATTGGTGTTTGTGTTTGTGTGCGTATAATCAATATGAAAAGCAAACTATTTCAATGTTTGGCCAAATGAACTCTTACCGAAATCGATTCACGGCCAGCGCCGACCGACGTTTGCGGATCCAAGCGTTTCCAACTGTCATAGAACTCACGCACAATCCGTCGGTTTGTGTCAACGATGCGAAATCCCGTTATGTTAATAGCGCCAAATTCGATTACCTCACTCTCCCAGCGATCATCCATGACCTGCGTGTGTAATAAGATTTATGAAACATACTCAACCGGTCATTTAACCGGTCGTACGGTCGAAACTTACCAAGCCGCTGAGCAAATAGTGATATGTCCGCCTGCCGAGTCTCAGGTCGCGCACATGCTGTATGAGTATCTCCTTGGCCATTTCCGTTGGGCAATCGAGCACGATATACTTGTTGGCAAATCGATCGATCTGCTCGAGTGTGTGCAGAAATTCAATGGCCATCGACACATTCGAAATACGCTTTACGAGTTCCACCTGAAAGGACTCGTTGCCCGGCTGCAGGCCCTGATAGATCTGCTGCAGACGCAATAAACCTGAAAAGTGTTTAAAGCGAAAAGAGAGAAAAAAAACATTAGTCACACATAAACAATAGATTGCATTGTATTGTACAGTTAACACGACGGCATATCAACAGTTTTCAGCTCGTTAGGCTGACGCAACAAGGTCCGAGGTCCAACTGATTTCTAAACAATACACAAAAATCGCTAACAAACTACACATTTACCTCAGTGACAATCATGTGCAAAGTACGACTAAAGTATGCCAAAATGGGTTTCAAATCATTTTCAATTTGCAATTTACGCTTGTGTTTGTAAACTCACACACACATGCACAGAGCCACATTAAAACCCGGCACAGTGCTGCGAGCAAACATTAAAAGTCACTCATGTGCTCTATAGGCCGCATAGTAGTATGGGCTTTGTTTTGGTTGGCATCAGTGACATTTGTATATAGATGGGTGGGTGTGTCTGTATGTGTGCGATTGAGTATCTGTGGCTGTCGATGCGTGTGTGCCTGCTTAGCTATCGCTTTCATTGGCATTGCTACACGCTCGTTTGAGATTTCATTTCTAGTTCAATTTACATTTTGTGCTGATTGAGTTATAGCTGCTGTTGTCGTTGTTTTTGTTGTCGTTGTTGTTGTTGTTGTCGTTGTCGTTGCCGTCGTCATCTTTAATGTCGCCATCATCGGTGTAGTCTTACAACGGTCTTATACTCATGAAATACGAGTATAACCCAGGGCGCTCACTGCTTGACTTTGGGGAGTTGAACAAGTTCAGTTCAGTTGAGTTCAGTTGAGTACAGTTCAGCATAGTTTTGAAAGCTAGCATGATTTGTATGACAAACGAAAAGTCACATGACATTTTAGCACATATGTACGAATATATATGTATGTATGTGTATAGCAATACATAAACAAACAAACGCACACACAGAAGATTCGTTGTACTTGGCAGAAGTTTTCTTTGGCTCTCGCTCATGTGTTTTTCCCATACTCTTCGCCTTGCCCTCATTCATACGCAATTTATGTTTGCGTATCAAATGGGATTTGTAGAAAACAAAAAAAAAAAAAAGAAAGCCAGATAAGAAGGGCAAAGGAAACGAGGTGCCGCATATAAGGACGACGACGTAGTAGAAGGCATGCGCTTGACTTCCGGTCCGTACGCCCACTCTGCTAGCGTCATTGCGCTTTACTTTGATTTAGTTATTGTTTTGAGTAGTTACAGTTACAGATACAAATACAGTTACAGATACACTGCCACTTACGCACCACAAACAATACATTGACAATTTGTTGTGCTTGCTTGGTTGGCTTTGTGTATGTGTGTGTGTGTGTGTGTGTTTTTTTTTTTGTTTGGTTTTTTAGCTTTGATTTTTGTTTCGATTTCGTTGCAATAAATTTTTGTTTTGTTCTTTTTCGAAAATTTCATTTGCTGCGATTGTGCATGGGATTGGTTATTGGAGCTTAAGGATTTCGGGGGTTTTAGCTTTGGATTTGTTTCCCTTCATGTGCGTGTGCAAGTACGATTTCCAAATGGATTTTGTGAGAAAATCGAAAGTGTAATTGAAGCATGTTGCTTTGCGTTGTTATTCTTGTTATGTATGTATGTGTGTATTTTTTTTTTCTTTGCTGTTGTTGTCTTGATTGTTGTTGTTGTTGTTGTTGCCATTGCTATTGTTTTTATTTGTACATTTTGATAAATTCGTGTAGGGTCACTTTGTGGCGTTTCATATTATTTTAGTTCTGTTTTTATTGTGCCCCACCTACTCTCTACCCATGCCGACACATGTATCCCAATTCAATGTTGTTGATTTGCTTTTTCGGCCTTTGTTCAATGCGAACTTTGTTTTGTTTTGTTTTGTTTTCGCTTTTGGCTTAGAATTTTACTTTATCAATAACTGACATCTGGCTGAAACTCAATATGAGTAATTCGAACATACAGACAGTTCGAAAATCTCTCATATTTCTTCATAGTAGCAAACAAAAAGTTACAAATTCTATTTAACTTCACATATACAAGTTATGACAACACTAATATACTCGTTGTACTTCCGCTTGTTTTCAACTTGTCACAGAGTTGTTATTTATATTACATATTTTCCTAATTTCGAACAAATTATTATTATTTTTTTTTCTCAACTTATTTTTCGAAAATTTTATTTTATCGCTCTGCACATGAGCTTGTTTGGTTATAATATTTTACTGGTAACGAAGGTCACGAATCTGATGCCGCTTGGCTTGTGGCTGCGCTGCGGCATATGTTCTCAATAGGTTCCCAAGTGCACCAAACCCCAAGTGATAGCGTACTTTGCAGTTATTGAAGGCGCCTATGTTTGGTGTAAACATATCTAATAAGCAGTATTAAAGGCATTAAAAGTATCAAATAACATGAAAGTAAAAACATAAAACTCATAACAGCAAAAATTAATGGCAACGCGTCTATCGACACAGACGGACAGCGGCATGGCAAGCAGCGCGCCACTCATGTTTGTTTGCATTGCGTCTTTAGATACTTTTACGTATCGTTTTTCTTTATATAATAATTTTTGTTGTTATTGTTGTTTTTTTGTTATTCAAGATTTGTTCATGCAACGTTAAATTTAATATTATATTTACTGGCATACAGTGAGATTTTGTTTGTGTTGACTGTTACTCAAATCGTTATTGCCATGTTCAAGATCAACAGAACATTGTTTGCACAAAACGAAAACAAGAAACACGAAACAAAAAGCAAATGAAAATTATTGTATGTACAGAATTCGTTAGAAATGTGCATAAATGTTTTCATAGCGCCCCAAATTACTTGACTTGACACAAACGCCCAAAATATTCATATTTCGTATGCATTCGCAAACTAAGCTGAGCAGGCAAAAGATCAAAGCAACATAAATGTCGAAAAGTTAAAAAATATTAAGGCGACTATCAAAATACATATATATAAAAATAAATGTATATATATATAATAAGTATAGAGCGTACAAATTTCGCATTGAAAAATCGATGTGGCTACAAATTGTTATTCTGCATCCAATCAGTGCTGTACTGCCTTCGCCTTCGAAAATAAAACCATTTGCATAATTTTGTACGCTGCCAGTGTCGATAGAATGTGAAATCTCGAAATAAATTTTTCATATTATTTGCTTTCATAGAGCATGGAATTTATTTTTCATGGGTAATCAGCCTGAAAGCGAAACGAAGCAAAAGTGAGGCGAAGTCAAAGTCGTTGCTCGTTGGTCGTTGGTGAAGGCGAAGGCGAAGTGGAACCAAAGGTGAAAGTCATATTATTGGACATGAAAGTTTTAGGTTTTTCATTATTATTTTTCTTTTCGGTTTTATACGAAAATTACTGAAAATGTTTATACGAGTTAAATTCCTCAATGTATGAACATTTATGCAAAAGCCAATTGGGGTCATTTGTGTGTTAACAAGAAAACTGTGATTTCGTTTCTTTTTTTTCTTTTATTAAAATTGCTAGGATGCGAGCAATGCACAATATTGTTGCTTAACGGGGTATGCAGGGGGCGGGCGGTACGTCAACTGTGTAAAGAAAACGCTGACGTATTTATTAAAGATGAGTCAACATATTTCCGTAACCATTTTGCACAGCAACTGTTTTATTAACACAAGAAAAAAAAAACAAAAAAAAAAAAACGAAACAAGTAAAAATAAAGAAAACAAAAAGAAAAAAAATATGTTTTCGTTCTTTTCTTTTTTTTTCTGTTTTTTGTAAATTTGGAAAAGGCGTGCGTAAATACTTTTCGCTGAGCATAGCAAAGTAATAAATTTTATTTCACACCAAGTCACTTCGCACTGCCATGCGAAGCCAGTCGAAAAGTCATATGTAGACGTGTGTAACGCATAGGCGTGAAAGCGGGCCACGGCCCGGGGGCTGAAGAAGGCACAGCAACAGAGTCGAACCTATACAAGGACGTTGTTGAGCTTTTTTTCGGAAATGACGTTTTTTTTTTTTGGGCATGTGAATTTTTTGTGCGATGTTTTTAACACGTCGACGAAGGCTTCTTACAATGGCGATACATAAAACACGTAACACAAAGTCTTAATGTGACTATGAGTGGAGGTGCGTGTGTGTGTGAGTATGGTGTATTTGCGTAGGCGATATGTGAGACATCTCCTTTACAACACTCTGTTGATTGTTAGCCATTTTATTTTGGTATTTCGCGTTTACTTTTAATGTATCTGCTTTGTATCTTGACGCGTGTTAATATCACTTTGTAGGCTGATTGTATCTTAAAAATGTCGCCTTCGTCGCCTAAGCGCCTTAGCACTTTTCAAAGAGTGTTAAATAACCAAACAAAAAAAAAAATAAATAAATAAAACAGCAAAAACAAACAAAGAATGCTTCACGCCAACAATAACTTTCAATTCATTTAACGTGCTATATATGTATGGAGGTTTTTTTGTACCCTGATTTTTATTGCTTTCCGCATGTATCTTGATGTGATTTTTATGAGTTTTCATGATACTTATTTTTTTTTTTTGAAAGCTTTTAAAATAAGTTTTCAAGTTTTGATTTTCTGATTGTCACTAAGCAGTCAGCGTTGGAATGTATCTTATTGCTTTTGGTTATAAAAGTGCATTTAGTTGCGCCATTTAAGGCATGCTATTCCCATTATTTCGATAATTTTTAGTGCGGCAAGCAAAACAACGGATTTATTCAAGTACCTTTAGTGACCATAATGTTGTTAATAAAATATGAAGTCATATTTTTTCGCGCTGTTAACATCTTATCTGTCAGCGACTTTTGCCTAATATGATATGTGGCTAATATGATACATTCATACAGTTAAGTCTCATTAACACGAAATTGGTTTAATATATTCTCTAACAAATGCCATTTAAACCACCAGCGGAAAATCCAAGATGCAGTGAGCAGGAGCAGCCACAAGGTATTGGCGACTGCAGCGACATCACATACACATATTACTTCCAGCTGGCCACGAAGTCTTGTCTGCTAATTGGCGTCAAGGGCTGTGCGTCGAGTGGCATGAACAGACACTTGACTAAACGGCACTGCAAGCACAATTGTGCACAATATCTGAGGCCAAGGCGGAAAGAAGCATGGGATCACTCGGTTGAAAGGCATGGCCACTATCGACCAAAACATAAAAACCCGTGGAATATAACGGCTAAAACAAACGTTAAAAAATCAGTGAAGAAATCAACAAAAAAGAAGCAACAACAAAAAGCGCCCAACGTTGAAGTAGAAGAGTCCGAATCAAGTGGAAATGTGGCGGACTATTCATGAATTTCATGCAACAGAAAAACGCTTCAAGCGCAAACATTAAACAATTTTCAACTTTGATAACGAACGAACTTGTAAACAAATCTAAATATATACGCAGTTACAATACAGATACAACGTAAAAATGCATATGTGCGGGCATCCAATAGAAAGTACGCACGCATTGAAATGTGCACAAGCGCACAAACTCAAACTGACAGTTGACATTTCAAAGCGTATTGTGGCAGTTTTGTATAGAAATCGAGTGCACAAAATGCGACCAAGGACGCCGTTTCTGTGACAGCGCAGCTTTGAGTTCATGGTTAAATTAAATGACGACAGACATAAAAATTTGAACGAAAGAAGAAACTTGCTTGTGCTGCACTATTATGCCTTTTATAATGTCGCACGATTACAGCTGCCTTTCATACAACTTAATTCGTTGGCAGGCACGTAGCGCCTACGAATCATTTTTATTTCGCACTTTTTCTATATTTGGCGCCATTACATTAAGTCCAAGCAGAAGGCGAGGAGAGTTTATCTGGCCTATTAACGCATGAATCGCTGTGGCTGTGTGTGTGTGTGTGTTTTTGTATGTGTTTAGCCTTCAGTCGTCGCCTGCTACAACCGCTGAGTGTTGTACTACAACAAAATATACAAAATAAACTATTTATTATGCTGAATAAAGAAAACAAGCAAACGAAAAACGAAGAACAAAAAACATGTTCAAGTCCATGAAGCATCATGTAGAACAACTGCCAATGATATAACTCCAAGCGAAACAACTTCAACTAAATACACAAAAAATACTTGTAAGTAATTCTCTTTCGGTTGGCGAAGTTTTTTTCTTTTTTTCGGTTTGGAAGTTTATGTCATGTAATTTTCTTTACTTTTTGGCTTAAATTTCAACAACTTGGTTAATATTCATGTTACTAACGCAGCATAACTTTCGCTTGAGCATTCAGTTCAGCCCAAATTAGAAATAATGCGCACCGACAGTCCCGTGGGTGCGCCGCAAACTGACGCTTCATTATGAGGTAATTTCCGCACTTATCGTATAATAAAGGGAACAATTCAAGCACAAGTAGTTGCTCAATAAATTTACAAACTTTTCTACTCCAAAAAAAACAGCATAGAATATTTCATATTTTGCGTTTAAATTGTTAAAGTTTTAAATCAGCACAGTTACACAAATGCAAAGTTGTTAAAATAGTTTCATATTGTACTTACCATCGTGTGAATCGTATAGATAAATTATTTTGTGCCAGCCATAAAATTGTATTGCATCAATGATGGCCTGATGATAATCCGGTCGCATGCTTATGGCAAAGTCGAGAAAGCCGGAGGATGGTGTTAGGACCTTGTTGCCGAAGGTCAGCAGCATTGTTGTTAGTCGGACGCACAGGCGGTGTGGAGTTGAGCGTGGGGAGGGGCGCGCGTAAATTATGATAAATGTTTCAACAAAAATGATAATGAGCAGAACAAGAGAGAAAACAACAAAGTTAACAAAAACTGTATCATTATGAAGTTGTCGAAGTTTATGCTTTTGTGTCGCTTGTTGTGCTGCAGACACGCAGCGCTGCATAAATTATGTGTAAATTATGCGCGTGTCTTGTTTTACTTTACTTTGTGCCAAGGCTACTGCACAAAGCGACAACGCGGCGTATGATTAACGTGCACATTGTCGCTGTGTGCTGTAAGCTGTGTGCATTGTATTGCAAACGGCCAATTTACAACAAATAGTGCGCATTTAGATAACGTTAAGTCATTGAAGCAGTGCACTAATTTAGTGCTGCCTACGTCAACAGTACTTGCCACTAGGCCAAATAAATTTCAAGCGCGGCGCATTGAACTCATGCACACTGCTGAAATAACTCATATTTAATTGTCAATACTTACTTTCTCCGGAAACCAGGGCGTCACGAACGGCATCTGAAACGTGTTCGAGTACGAGTGTAGCGTGTCGAAGGAGTCCGGCGATACGGCGCCCAGCATGGAGTAAACGCCGCGTGAAAATTGATTGCAAACTGCGGCGAAAAGTCGCAAAGATATTAAATGATAGCCATATGAAGAAAAAAGAGTAATGCAAACAAGCTTAAGAATCAACTTCAATAAGTTGTTAAAAAAATTAACAAAAGAAACAAGCGAAGCCAAAGTGGACGCCCAAAGTGAATTTTCATTTAAAAAACGCACATTGTTATTAACGCGCGCGTTGTAAAGAATAAATAAATAAAAGGACGCACGCCACGAGGCTGGCGCTGACGGGCAATGAATGCGCGCAAAGAGGCATTAATTAAAACGCCATTGTGCCGCGTATACCATATTAAGAGGTTAAGATACAAATGAGTACTTACTCAGTCGCGACAATTTGAATGCGTCCGCCGTATTGATGACATCCACGTACGCCTGCAGCTCGAAGCGGCGCGATGACACGTTCAGATTGTGATTGAGCATGGCATATTTGAATGCCGATTGCACTTCATCGGTGCCCTGCTCGAAAATGGCACCTGCAAAAGAAGCGCATACAATTTTCAATGAAGCTTCAAATAAATTTCATTAATGTTTTGTGTAAAAATAAAACAAAATATGAAAAACTTTCTAATTAATGAATTGTACAATGGCGTCTGCCATTATTGCGACCATTAATCGCCAAGCTGGGTCAAGGGCCACTGAACCTGCTGGTTCATTGCAATAATCGAAAATTGTCATTAACTTAAATAAAAAAAAAAGAGAGTAAAATACAGCATCAAAGGCTCTTTAAACTTTCTAATTGCTTTTTGTTCGAATTTTCATTTGTTTCAGCTTTGGGCGTTGCCTGCCTGAACTTCTGCTGACTTAACGTTTCATGTTGCCCATTTACTTTTTTAAATTTTTCGATTTTGTTGTTATAAGTTTTTTTTATTGTTTTTTTTTTTTTGTGTTTTAAGTGTTTTGTTTTGTTGTGTGTTGTTTTTGCCCACCATGTTTGTGTAAAATTCGAATGAAAATTGTTTGAAAATTTTCAGCAGTTTTTAAGTGGCGCTTAAAAAAGTTAATAAGCAATAAGTATTAATTTTCAAAGTGCAAACTTGGTAGGAAAATATTGACTTAAGTTACAAATTGTGTGCACGCTGTCGATGGCAAACTTTTACATTGAACAAGTCTTCAGCATAAAAAACCCAAGTGAAACGAAAACGAAAATGGGCACGAAGAACGAGAATCGAATCAAGTTTGAAATTGAAATTGCGGCCATGAGAAGTGGACTCGTTCGAAATACTTCAATAAATTGTATTATTTTCTTTTTTATTATTACAACAAATGAGTTTCTTCTTTATAGTTTTTTTAGGTTATATGATTTACTACCAATTGCTGTTTGAAGAGTCTCATCATTTCCGTTTTCAAAATTGAATTAAATCGTTTAAAGCAAAGCGCAAATGAAATATGACAAATAACAAATTTTTTTTAGTTATTAAACGATTTTTTATCACTTTTGCTTCATTATGCAAAACACAAATAAGCCAATTAAACATTGAAAAGTGCAAATGATTTAAATTAAGCAATAAAAAAGAAGCCTTTAATGGAAGACTTTAATTATTCAAGTAAAAAAATATATCACAAGCGATAAAAATACGAGCTTTGTGTGCGGTTGCAACATCATTAAAAATATCAACAAACAAATTAATTAAACTGAGGGCGTGCAATATTGCTGATGACCATTAATTTTGCATTTGACTCCTATCAGCGGTATTATGGATAGGCTTATATAGTCTTCCGTACATTCGCCTTTTTGTTCTTACAGCACTTTGCGGCAAGTGACACCGTTGTAACAAAGTGTTCGTCCAACGACAATAACAACAACAACAGCAGTCGCACTAGTCGAGCAGCAATACAGTTTTGTTAGTGCCATAAAAGTGTCCATTTCGCAAACAACTGCACAAATTCGTGTTGCATTAGAAGGCGTGAGACGGTTGTAAAGTCATCCTTCTGGCTGTATTACGACCGCGCGACAAAGTATGCAATATAAAAGGCTCAACTTGATGTGCATTTGGGGGCGGCCACCACCGCACCAGCTGGAGATGGCGGCGCCGTTAAAGTGTGAAAAATGTGAAAAGGAAACGAAAAATCCTGCTCCCTCAAGGGCAGTTGAAACAAAAGTGTCCTCGGCGTTGTACTAAATGGCCCGCTAAGCGCATGTAAAAACAGAAAAAAAGAAAAAAGAAATATTGTGTGGCGCATGAAAATGACTAGCGGCAAAAAGGCAATGTTATGTTATGTTACGTTATGTTATGTTCGTAGAAAACAGAAACAAACATACACAAGGTACACACATATGTATGCATACATGTGTATTTATAAGCTTTCACAAAATGCCAACGAAAAATACTAAGAAGTGACATTTGTAGTGTTCCATGAATTTGAGTAAGTTCTCTTAAAGCCGTCGAAAAATTTCAAGGAAAAAATTTAAAATTTTCAAGAAATACAAACAAAGACTTAGCAAACAACATCATATAATAAAAATATATATAATGTTCTCAAACACAAAGTTCATGGTTAGAGTGCTTCGCTTCTGAAAATCTTATAATTTCATGGCAAGAAAAAAATACTTCAAAAATTATATCATAGAGAAATGTTCAGCAAGTATGGATACTCCAAAATGTGTCCGCTGATTGCTGTCAATATGTTTAAAAATCACAGCTTCGTTAAAAAATCCTTGACTATCCGAACTGAAACTTTATCTTCACTGACGAACACGGAATTTTGTAATTAACAACGACCATAATAATGTTTTGTATGTTTTTTTCAGTTCATTAAGTAAACTCAATTATCTGACTGAAGAGCTAACTCGCTAACGAAATACTTGTGATGTCCTTATTTACCGAAACAACGTCAATGTAACATAGAAAAAATATAAAATGAAAAAAAAAAATGAATAAACAAGTAAACATTCAAAAAACTAACAAACATGGCAGTCATGATTGCATTTCGGCAGTCGTTTTTGCCAAGTTTTTTATCAAACAATTTTTTTTTATTGTGTTTGCATGTTTGCATTCGTTTTTACTTGAACTCACCTAATGGGATTTTCTCCGTTAATGACGGCTGCGCGGCAACATTCTGCAGCCAAATGACGTTGCACGTCAACCATAACGTCGCGTAAAAGTAGACACAGATGAACTTTAATCCAAAGCACATTTTGTATGAATTTTGTCGTGTTGCTATATGATAGTGTATTTGTGTTTTTTATGTGTTTTTTTTTTACACAATTTTAAGGGTTTGTTGGTTTATTTTCACTGTGACTTGCAAATAAAAATTTGGCGATGTTGAATTCAGACTTTTAAAGTTATTTGATTTATTTAAAAATTTATTTAATTTCTTTAATATTTTAATTGAATTTATTTAATCGGCAAATTCACTTTCATTCACTTAATGATTATGCATTTCAACTCATCGCACACACAAAACAATTCAGATAACACCTCATTTAATTTAACGTTGCCTACTTTCAGGCTTTGTGTTTGTCGCATGGTTCACTTTCTTTGTTATTTACGTCATTTAATACTTAATTAATTTTTAAACACAATTTAACATAAACACCAGGCCATGCAGCTATGATTATGCAGCACATTTGCACCGAACCGTGACGTTCCAAGCCGTCGCGCCGCCGTTGACGTTGACGTTGATGCTGCCGTGCCGCAACCCTTTGCAAACACACGTGCACGGACAGAGAGACGCACGTGTCCTTCGCACCTTACGTTCATTCCTTCGCTGGCACGCTTATACGCTCGCTTGCACGCTATTTGGCTCGTCCTGTTTCGAAGTTAACATACGACAATACACACACATGAGCTCTGCTGGTGATGAGACGATGGTGATGCTGAGGCTGAGGCTGATGCTGACGATGCTTGTGTGTTAGTTCAGTGAACTATATGAAAGTAAGCAATGTTTTGCACCGTTTGTAATATGAATTTTATGCGTTCTGTGTGTCAGTGTGCCAGCTGTTGTTGCTGTTGTTATTTTTGTTATTGTTGATATTGTTGTCTCTATCCTTTCGGTTGGCTGACTCTGACGCTTTTGTATTGACTTATAGTATGTTTTATTTTTGTAAAGGGTTTTTGTATTTGTTCTGCGTTTTACATCATTTCACGTTTTGTTTATTGCACAAATTTTTAGTTGTTGTTTTTGTTGTTTACTTTTGTCTTTATTATGTAAAACTGATTTCATTTTCATTTGTACATTTGCAAATGTATGTCAGTGTCAACGTTACAATTGTTCATGTCTGTTTCTTGCTGCTTATAAATATAAGAGGCCCGCATAAGTTAAATGATTTTCGAGACATTAAATAAATAAATGTGTTTCAATAAAAGATATAAGGAAAATATGTTGGTTTATTCGTTGTCCTTTGACTTGACCTCATATCAGCTAGAAATGATGTTCAAGATGATGGCAAACATTGAGACTGAGTATCTTATTAACCAAACTAGCGCTTGATTGATTAATGTTTTTTGATATTCTTAAGTCTGTCAGAGTCTCGTAACCATTTCATAAAACTTAAGCAAACAACCAGCTCGTTTACATAAGGCACACAAACTATTTTTGGAATCACCTGCCATCCATCACGGCTATAAAAGCAGGCAAAGACATTAAAAAAAAGACGCCAGTTAACGCCTCTGAACGCTTTCAGATAATACGCTAACAGCCACTTAACATTCATACTTTCGGCTATTTTACTCTAGCCTGTTTTTTGTTACAATATCCTTCTGCGCTTTATGTTATCATAACCGCTCATGGATACTTCGCACTTATTTGAATTTGAATTTGCTTAGCTGAAATGGCAGAAAACCCGACAAAAGCCAACGCAAGACTGCCTTGCGACGCCTCCCCATACACATTGCTTGGGAGCCCAGAAGAAGCTTTCAGTTGGAGCCATGATCCCACTTAATTAAATTTAAATTAGAAGCAAGTTGAACGTCGCTTTGGCTTAAATAACTGGCGCTTGCCGCCCTTTTCGTGTTTTCCTTCTTTTTCATTTTTATTTTCTTTTCGTAAAAGTCAACTGAGTAGCGTCCGTTGCGATAAACGCCTTCAACATCCTTGACCAACTTCGGTCTGTACAAACGGGAAGTTAGGACCACTCGCGCTCTACAAGAACAACTGCTCGAAAGCACTTTTGTTAATTAAATAATTATTTTGTTGCCGCTAGCTGATTACATTTATTTCTATGCCCGTTTTTTTAAGTTGTGTGCCTAAAAGTAATAGTATCAACTTCTCTTTAGTTGTACTAAACCTGAGAATAATTTGAATATTTTAATTATTTTCTTATTTAATGTTTTCTGCTTCCTAAGCACTTTTTTCGACAAATCATGTTTTCTTTTTTCGCCTCAATTCTCATCGTTCTCGACTTAGTCTGAAAACCAATTTCAAGTTTAATTTCTTTAGCTTCATCAATGCTTATTTTTTAGCCACAAATCGTTATAAAATGGGTACTATAAACATTAATCCATAAATAAGTACTTCAGTTGAAGCTAACCAAACATAAAATGAAAATACCGTGCCTAAAAGATCTTCGAAAAGCAGACCAGACCGCATAATAATGTATTTAAATAAAATCCCGCTTGTTTGCATTTCAATGAGGTAATTGTTATGCGAATAGACTGAGTTTAATCACGTCTTTGGTATATCCCATGTTTACTTAATTCGAATCGCATTATGAAACCCAGCAAGCCTTATATTTTATAATCTTTACACGTTAAATGACATTAGTTTTAAAATCAGTAATAAATTTGTCTTTTTACAGCCTTTTAACATCAAAGATTGCACGGACAATCCAACTTGTCAATCATCTTCATTATTCAAAATTTGACAGCAACAAGAACAACAACAATTTTTTGTTGTCAATTGAACTGAATACTTCTTACAACACTTTCACATTAGCGGCGCCATCAAACGCTCATCAGGTTTACTTATGTACTTTGACATTTATTTTCACTTGGTATTTTCCACTTTTCACTTGGTTTCGGTCACGAAGCTTACTTTTCCGCTTTTCGCCAATGTTGAAGCTGACACTCAAAACTGCCTTTTAAGCGATTTTGCATTTGATTTGCATAAGCTTATTTATAAATAGCCGCTATTGTTATTCGTAAGCACTCAGGGCGCTGCTTCTTCATCTTTTCGACCACGCTTTAATATTGTATTTGACGTAAAGCCCTGTCTGGTGGCCGCCTTTGATTAAAAACAAAAACGCGACACAATCGAATTCCACACAACCGAACTCCTCCGCAATTTTCGTCTGCTACTGTTCGCGCTCGAAGAGATAATAAAAGGAATTACTTAAAGCGAGAGCAGGCAACACGACCAGGCGACAAAGCAACAAAGTTGTCGATTCAATTCGTCCGTGCTTCTGTGCGTTGCTCTCATTTGTAGCCGGCAGCAACGGTTTCATGCGTCGAGAGCGGATGAGAGAGATGTTGAGATGCTGTGGCGTTGTGTGCCAAGATAATGAGGATGCTGCACAAGTCGAAGGCGAAACCTGCTGCCGAGTGAAGCCGATGTGTTTTGTTCGTGCTCAACTCTTAGTGTACTAAAATGAGCGAGTTTTTCCATTCATGTTGATTGTACTCACTTTACAAGGATGGTATTAGCTGTCAGCAGAGCTTTTCGGCATCTTTTAGTGATACTGACCTAGTAACCGTTTTTCAAGTTTACTCATTTCTTGTAAAGTCAACCCATCACACAAGTCCATTTCTGTCTCGGACACTGTTGTTACTCCATTGTTGTCTTCAATAATTGCGAGTTCTAATCACTGACAAAAGTGCCTTTTACTTTGACATAAAGTATTTAATAAAAGATGGTTTCTTTATAAGACGGATTATTTTAAATGTTCATATCATATTTTCCACACGTTAAGACTTACTTTAGGTGCCAACTTACGAACAATGGCATTTGAACTGAGATAGATTGATGACTGCAACCAAAGTATTAATAATAATAATTAAAATTAATGGACTTATTTATAATAACATTTATCAACTAAAACGCACATGTTGTATGAAGCAACACGTGTTTGTATGCAAATTATCATTAAATAAAAAACTTATTAAAGAGTTTTCGAACCCAAAAGTTTTATATTTGTGCATGCAATGCATAAAAACCAAAACATACCCGACACATGTTTAATAATTCAATGAAATGCAATATATGCATACATATGTATGTATAATAATATCAATTTTTTGTTAGTACAAAATATTTATAAAGTTTCACAAATTTTTTCGTATATATCAGTTTTTTATGTTTTCGGTTTTTGCATACATTTTTGCATATCATTGCTATGATTAATTCAATTTTAAAATTGTTGATTTTTACAAACATAACAACATTTAATTTAAGATGATGAAAATAAATTAAAAACCATTTTGACTCGCATGAAATCTATTATGCGTTGCTTAATCTTATCCGCGTATGAAATGCATGAGCATGTAGCGCAAACATTTCTTAATTACTTGTGTATTGTGTGTGTGTGTGTGTGTGTGTATGCGTGTCTGCCTGGACGTGTGAGTACGTATGTATGTGTATGTGTATATGCAAGTTCAACGCTGAGTGTGTTTGCCGAGTCACGCAACTGCTGTTTGATCGTGCCTCTGATGACAAAGAAAGCTTGGCTGGCAGCTTCATGATTTGCGCTCAGCCCATCTTTCGCTACAGATAGCGACTGATGGCGCACGTAATTGCAGCGAAAAACTTGAAACAGTGGTCTTTGATTGGCTGCTCATGGGCTATCTGCAGGCGTATGCATATCCTTTGAGAGGCAGCTTTTGTTAAGGAAAAGTAAAACAAGCTTTTATTGTTTTTTTTTTTGCAATTCATGCTTGGGGTAAGCAAATTGATGACTGCAACAGGCGTTGTTAATATTTTGCATGTATTAAAATGAGTTAACCATTTAAAGTCTCATGTAATATAGATAGGCGTGCATGTAAGCAACAATAAGGAGTTTCAGTGAAATGTTGTCGAAACTCATGTCACAAATTTATATTAAGTGCAAATTTCTAAACGAACTATGACTTGTATTCCTTTGAGAATACTCAATACTACTAAACATCATTGTGCCATCAATGGCTACTCATTTGTTCGGGCTCTCGTTTATAGCTGTCAATCGTGTCATTTGAGCAATGAACAGACAGGATTCAATTGAAATCATAAATGCAGCGATGCACATCGACGCAATTCGAACAATTCGGACGAGCCTCTTGAGCTTGAGCTGTGTACATTTTATGTCATTTATGTTGCTTCACTCTGACATATTGGCGAATAGCTCACAATTTAATTACTCAACGCCGTGGTCGATGTCACACGGTTGTGTCTGCAAATCGATGACCAATTTCAACCGCACCCAAAGGATAACTGTGATTATGGTAATGCGTAGTCTGTATGTATACGCACCGTTCTAACCGTTCACAATGTTTGAATATCTCATTAAGTTTATTGACCGCTTTCTTAATCAACAAAAATAATTTTTGCTACTTTTCGATTATCACAAATGACACGTTTAGTTTTTGTAAAGTGATTCGTTTATACGTTACGTTTTTTTCAGTGCAAAGATATTTTTTAACTTGAATTAAATCGCTTTAGAATCTGTTACTAAGACAGTCTGAGTAATAAAACTGCAGCAACAAACAGAAGCATGTTATAATCAAATTTTATTGCTCAGTTTCCGGGTATAAAGATACTTTATTATAATGACATTTTAACATTATTGACATTGCCAGTTGACTACGCCAAGATGAGAAGCAAGACTGTGTGCCCTCTGACAATTTGTATAACATTCGGTGCCAAAAATTTGGCTGTGTTTCGCATTGCATTATGGCATACTATGCAAGTTTAAATCAACATGTGATTATTTCAAAAATTAATTGATTTAATTCTTTGCGGAATATCTTTAAGTTTTGTTACAAGACCACGTTTGAGACCTTTCGAGGACTAGAACAATTCAAACGCTCTAACTGACACTGTCACAAGATATTAACTCAATTGGTCAAATCAATTCCGGGTTATTAGGCAATTGAGAGATAGCGTAAATGTCATAAAAAAGTTGAACTTCTTGTTGCCATGTGCGTGTGTGTTCATTTTGCTATTAAAACAAAACCAACAACAATTCTTTTGCGAGATACATCCGACGTCATCATCAATAACTAGCAAAGCAATTTGGCTGTCAGCGCGTAAGGCGCAAATCGAATCCTCATAAGGTCTGCTGGCCCACGCCATTCGCTATGATATTATACGATACAACTCAATGAGATATAACATTCAAACATACCAAGAACGAGACTTCTCTAAGAGTAACGGGAAGCTTTTCCAATTAAATTTATAACTTATTTATGACATTGCAGTAATCTTCTTTAGGCATTAGGCAACGTAATAAAAATGATTGAAATATAATTGAGAATTGACATAAAAGTTGCTCGCAGCATATAAAATCCACACACGAATACAAACACAGCAGGGAAAACACCAACATCAACATCAGCATCAGCAGCGGCACCGGCAGCGGGCGCAGCAGTCAAACATGCTTGGCACTTGTGCACAATCAACGATTACCTTTACACCTGCCATTGTGAAAATAAGCCATAAGCGGAAATTACATCAAAAGGATATTGTTATATCGATGAAGATGAAGCTAAAAGAGTGTGAAAAGGGGCGGGAGAGCACTCTCAAGCAGAGACAGAAGGAAAGAGAGCATAGGGCAAAGTAATATTAGCCGAACATGGATGCGTGCTGCCAAAATGTAGAAAGCAAAAGAAAGTGACTTTTTATTTTCTTTTTTTTCTTTTTGGGTGAAGAAAGGCTAAAATGGTAAAAGGAAATAGCAGAAAAATAAAGTAAAGCAAAAGGTGCTATAAAATAAATAACATAAGAAACCGAATAAACATTTGGAAAGCGTGGCGAGTTGCGTGTAGGCGTGAACTTCTCTTCGTATGTGTGTGTGTATGTGTGTGAAATGTATCTATACGCATGCATGCATGTATGTGTGCTTGTTTAGTATAAAACAGACTTATCCTAATGTAAAAAAAAGGTGATACACTAGCATACATACTCGCTCAACTTTATTACAAGCATGTTCACTACGCTGCCCCCTTCGACCTTCAAACTGCTAAATGCGCTCAATCTCCTGAGTAGCTGTGTACGTTGTGTTTAAGATATTTTTGTTTGAAACGGTAAAAGTTAGACACGAAAAAGCAAAAGCTAAGAGGATTAACGTCGAACAGCATAAGAGTAAACGGCGAAAGAATATACACGAACACGCACACACTCAATCGTACACACACGCCCAAAGGCCCAACGGAAACGGAAGTCGCAAAGGCACGGCAAATGCTTTTCGCTTTCGCTGCTGACTTTGCTGCTTTCACTAAACCAATCGTACTTACAATATACTACTACTCAGCTAGGTAGCTTACGCCTCCTGCCCATCGCCGCCACCGACTTTCTTTCGCTTGTTTGCATGTCGATTTGCTGGTTGAAATGCCTGCTGGCTTTTAGTTGCCGTATGATAAGAATTTAAATTGAAATAGTTTTTATACGAAAATTGTATGTCTAATTTTATAATTTATGCAGTTGAAATGCTATCAAGCGTTGAATTTACACATGTAAATGGGTATTTTGGAAATTTATATACACAACAAAATTAAGGTGGTGATATTTTACTCAAATGAAAATGTTTATTTATGTCAAGAAAAAAAAATAAACTTACATGAAACGACGGCAAAAACAATTTGTAAAAGGATTTCGATACTCAAGTTTGATTCTGAAAAGTATGCACACAAGAAATAGAAAGCGATAATGAACTTGAAGTCTTTTAAACTAAAAACGGAAATTGTTCAAGGAACCTCTTTTCCTATGCCATTTTTTAATCTTAAACTGCTACTTTCCAACACTCACACGTGCTGTCTTCCAGTCGTAGCAGACAGATTACCTCTATGTTGTCTTCGATTGGCTTATACTGTTGTCACCAGCGTTGCATTCAAGAATTGTAAGTCAAAGCGATTTCAAAGGAGCAAATATGTAATCAAAAGTTCATACATGCCACACAAAAGTGGCATTGAAAGCGCATACGACATTTGTGAAAAGTTGAGCTGTTTCCAGGCTTGAAAACAAAGATAGATGACAATGTGCGTGTGAGACTCGGAGCATCACAGCAGCTGAACATAAGTCAGCAACGAGTAAAGCAACGACGTTTGCCTTTTATCATCATCATACTGTGAATGTCGACTGTCAATTAAGTCTTTTTGACTACAATATTGCTGAGTTTGTGCTCCATTGGCTGAGAGCAAGTGTTAACTTACAAAAATTTGCGCTGGCCTATTCAGGCTTGCCACAGCTCACAGTTGCACACAGCTAATTAAAAGTGTTGCACTGTTTGCCTTTTGCTACTTGAACAGAACAGTCAGCATATTGACAGTAGAAATGCAAAAATCATTCATGGGAATTTGGCAAAGAATAAACACAGTTGAGCAAACAAGGCTGCAACATTTTAATGCCTCAATGGGCCCAGCGACTTAATGCAGCAATGGTTTCGGTCCTATGCATTTATACATATAAAAAGCGTGCACATTTTCAGATCGTTTTCGTATAAATTCTTTTACAAAATTGCAAACAACAATGTGAGATTTTCAATTGGCATGACTCGAATGTAATATCGCATAATTCGTGCTCATTAAACGAACATAGGCTTTGAGTCCTTGCTCTACATGCAGCGCAGAAGCGTAGTCAGAGCGTAAAAATATCGTACTGCAGATGCAATAAACTTCAAATTTATGAACATTTATGGCAATTGAATTAAATTCCAATGAAATGTGACGGAGAACTTTTGGTCGGGAGTGGCTGATAGAGGCGGTGCAACTAGACTCGACTGCTCGCCACACTCCTTGGCTTGCTTCTCCGCCTGCCTGCCTGCAGTAATAACTGTTATTTTAGCTATACATAAGTGTGTATATAAATAAGTGCATATGTGTATGTATCGCATGCATGTCTTCACACATAGATACATTTGCACATGTATCTGATATTTTGGCATCTTTTATTATATGCATTATTATGACTCTTGTCGCTTGTATGTGGCATTGTAGAACAAGCCTCCGTATCTGCGTCTGGTATGCCACATTAAGCATAAATAATATTTATGTTTTAATATATGCCACAAGAAAATGAAGATATGCTTTGTGTCAGTAGCATTTATAATTTGTTAATACAAAATAAATGTTCATGCATACAAATATTTCGCTCGCAAATTAAATCGTTGCATAACCTTTTTGCTTATTTGTAGACAAATACAATAAATGAAAAGCCTACAAATAAATTGTACCTTTATATGAAACCATTAAAAAACAAACATAAATGAATGCCATTTTCGGCTCTGTCGAAACTCATATGCTCTTGCAAGCATTTTTCTAAACATAGAAAAGAAAGTTTTTTCAATACCAAATACTGAGTTTTGTATACAAAAGTCTCTACCTGAGAGTCTCTCAGAAGAGTTACCATACATCATATTTCTAAATTTTACCATCATATATATTTATATATTAAATCAACAAAACAAAGTGCTTCGATCAAGCTTCTATAAGACTCTTTAAGAGCTCTGATAAAAACAGATTGTTATGAACACAGACACACTCGACTCATGTATATTAATATATGTTTATTATTATATGGCGTGCGTACCAAACTGTATGACTTTTTTGATGCACTCTGCAAAGAGTATAAAAACCTAAAGAATTAAAAAATATGCCGCCATTGCCGAAGGGTTTAAAATGCCACAATCGCAAAACGATTTCATCACGAAAATGAATTTCTGCGTTTTCGCAAGCCTTTGATGAAAAATTCACAAAACGAAAAAGACATAAATAAATCAAGTGCAATTCCCGCAAAGTCATATAAATGCAAACATTAAAAAAGTCGAAAAAAAAATTTCAAACGAATGAAATTTAATTGCGTCGTTTTTTTTTTTTTTGCTTTCTTTTTGCTTTGCAAAGCTTCACATGACTCTTTAACTGAATTTTCATTATAGAGAAGAGCACGCAAAGTGAATTAAAAACAATTTGCAGTTTTTTTTTTTGGGCTTACAGAAGTCGAAAGTAGACAAATTTTAATCAAATATTGATAATAACTGTTAATCGCTTTAATTTGAAAGTACAAAATTAAATTACAATGTTTTTTTTTCACATCATTAATCACATATGATTTGTTTTATTTTTATTGTATTTACCTATAAAGTTTTTTGTTCAATTTAAATTAAGGCAGTTAAAAAACATAAAATGCAACTCAGAGACAAAGCAAAGAAAAAAAAGTTCAATTATTTTAAAGTCAAAGGAAATTCATAAACAACAAGAAGACAGTCAAATCTATTAAGTTGAATAGCCTGGTGAGCATGTTGTGCTAACACATTCGCTTGAGAATCTCTTGACTGAATCGAGTTCTAAGAGAATAAAACATAGAAGAGTAAAGCAGAAAAGAATAGAATAGAATAGCATAGAAACGAAACGAAGTGGTGCCAGTGGCACTTGACTTGACTATGCTGGAGCCAGTTCGAAGTAAGTGGAAGTCGGTGCTGAGAACAAAAAACGCAGCCAAGAAAGACGAGAGGACATCTTTGTAAAGTGCTTAAGGGCTGCATAAAAGCATTTATTATTAGATTTTATTCAATTTTCTATTCACTTACGTTATGAAAATGTATTTTACTTTGTTTATCTCACACACATAAGCACACACACACACACACACACACACACACACATAAGCAAACACAAACTGAGACTTTGCTTGACTGAACAGAGCAGAGCAGTGAAGAGGAGTGTCTCGGCTGAGAGCGTGTGTCTGCTTACGAGCGTGTTGTCAATGCGGTGTACTATAATTGCATTTGCATAAAAGTCAATTGAACTTTCTCTATTTTCTTCACAATTTCTCGTTTAGTATTCACATTTCACAGCTTAATTTAGTTGTTGCTCGAACTGAAATCTTCATATGCATAAATTATTATAACTCATTTGCTGATTTCAGTTATTGTTTTTATTGTTGTATTTTGTTTTTGTCTTGCTAAAAGCAAAAATATTTTATTTGTTTGCGCTTTGACAAAGTAAACCTCCCCTTACATTGTGAGTTCATAGTTACACACATACAGAAGTGAGCGTGTGTGTGTGTGTGTCTGCAAATCCGCCCACCAAACATAAAGTTATAAGCCAAAGGCGTCGGCAATATACTGCAATCAAAAGCCATTATCTTTGAGTTTTTTTTGGGGCGTGCTGAAAAACGACCAAGCGCTGAAAATTGTTGGCAATGTGTCGTTTTGAGTTTGTTGCCAAAAACTTCAACACATACAAAGCATGGTACACTTTTAATGGCTATGAAAAATGACGATTGAATAAAAGATAGTAAACTAAAAATAAAAAAAATATATATTTTTTATGTATAAAAAACACACAGTTTTCTTTTTGTTATATCGTATTTACACTTGTATTTGTTAAGACATAAAACACAACTTTAATGTACAGCACAATTTATACTTCATGCCCAATTACCTGTCACAAGTTAAAACATTATCTCTCATCATTGAAAATACTGGCACACACAAGTAACAACGATAGAACAGCGCACAATAGATAAATATCAGTTACACATCATAAATGCTTTTGTTGTTGCAACTAGCATCAAATTGCATCCTCGCAGGTAGTTGAAAGTAGACTAATGATATCATAATTGCTTTTGTTTCGCCCACAATGAATGCATTGCGCTGAGCAGCGCTGCTTTGTTCTGTTCTGTACTGTTCTGCGCTGCGATGAGATTCATTGCGATACGTTTCATATGCAGACTTTTAATTTGGTCGACGTTGGACAGCTTAAAAAATTACATGTTCTTCGCTATAAGCGCCGCACCGCGTCGCAACGCTTGCTAAGCTATTTTGTTGGCAACAATTATCCCTTTATGCCATGTCGTAGCCATTTTGCAAGTTGCACAGCAACGGCGACGGCAATGGCAACGTCAACTAACGAGTAGTGACTAAACAAGGCAGAATGCTGAAATCCTTACCAACGTTTATTACTCACTATGCCACCGGCAGCCGAGCGGGACAACAATAACTGATATACATATCACTCATACGTCATGACTGCTACTAAATTTTAAAATGTCAGTAATACAAAAACGAGCAAACGAAAAGCGAGTAAAAAAAAAAAATAAAGCGGAATTTAGATTTTTCACGGATCTCATTCAAAAAGTAATCTGTAGTTACCAGATTTATAACCTCGACAACTGCAACTCACTTGTGTGCGTCTGTCGCCAAAGGCGAGCCAATCAAAGCACAGTGGCGGCAATTTTGCTTGGCACGCAAATAGTGGGCGCGGGCGGGCGGGCGGTTGTCGGCGCTATTCACTGAATTCGAGTTCGCTAAGCGCATGTAAACACGTTGTAAAAGTGTTGCCAAAGCACAAAATGGATGGACTACAGTCCGTGAAATTAAATGCCAGCGCGACTTTCAAAATTTTGCTTGATTTTTGTCGTTAGTTTTTTTTTTGTTTTTTTCTATAAACAAATTTCGTTTGGTTTTTGGTTTTTCATGTAACATTTTGAATTTGTATGCCGTGTTGCGTTATACGCACCATTTTTTTTTTTGCTAACCTTATTTTTTTTTGTAGAATTTTCGTGCGGAAAAAGTCGCTTATAACTTCGCTTTTTCGCGCACAACTTTATTTAGTCGAGCGGCTTAATTGGCGTATGAGTGTTGAGTCTTTCAATACATATCATTTATTAACGCTTTCAAACTTCTTTAATTGTTTTTATGCGCTACTCAACTGCGTTGCATTTATTACTTTTGCAGCGAATTGTCTTTTTGAGTTTTTAAAGTTCGTTGTCGCCGTCGACCAAATACTTCAATAAACAGTCACGACAGCACAGGCCCTTCATTTTGATCTTACTTTACTCACTCACGCTCGGCATTTTGTGTGTGATTGTTCGTTTGGCCTGCCATGCTTTAAGGACAAGTGCCTCTAATCCTTGACTTTGCTGCTAATGCACGTCATATGTCAAACACCAAACAACGTTTATACTTAACGCAATGTCTTCTTTTCATGATAACACCATGCGAAACGCTATAAACACACACACCTACAACAGCACACCACAAACACGACACACCGCAACACAGCACACCCCAAGCCTGTGCCTTCTGCACTATATCATCACAGCGTCGCATACGAAGCCTGCATCTTTTTCTGCTGACTTGGCTTACACTCCTACGTCCTCATCCTCGGCCTAGTCGTCTTTGGTTAATATTACATCGCAACGCTTTGTATGCCATGCATTTTTCTACACTCTTGGCTTTTGAGTGTATTTAAGTTGCCTGCCTGACATCGCCCATGCCGCACCAACCGACAAATCCACGACCATTCAGCGTCTGCCCGATGCTTGTCAAGAAAATGTTTTAAAAACTTTTCTTCTTATTCATTTTGTTTTTGTACTTTGACTAGCGGCGTACACACATCACTTGTATGCGTGTTTGCCTATGTGTGTGCACACTTTTGTGTATATGCACATGTGTGTGTGTGTGTGTGCGTAGTGCCACAGGCATTCTGATAAGAAAAATAAACAGCATGCATGAGTGCCAACTCAAGTGTCATTTATGCGTTTTAATACCACAATTTCATTTTAAAATTAAACAAATAAGTTCGAAAGCTTCATATTTCTAGATTTTTAAAGCTCTTTGTTGCTTTTATATGTATGTTTAAATTGTTAAACTATAGAACATTTTATATTCTAAGGCGTGTAATCAAATTATGAATCAATTAGCTTATTTTGAATTTTACTTTTAAAATTAATTTATGGCATATAAAACTTTGCTCTTAAAAACCATTAAATAAGGTTTTCGGTCTCTGCTGTAATGAATTTTGTATCTTACCGTATATTTGTTATCATTAAAAGCAATGTCAGCATTTACCAGTACAATCTGAAGCTCATGCAGTTCCAGCTACAAATGCATGTACTTGTATTTTTGTTGTGATGCTCAACAATGTTCAAGCCGCTAAGCTAACAAGCTCAATAATTTATTTCTGACGACATTTGAGGCCACAAGCTCAAGAGTAATAGATACAAAACATACTGATACAAGATACACATAGCTCGTGCTTCAAAGGATAGTGTTTCTGTGTGTTTGTGTGTGTGTGTGTTTTGTTAGTTTAAAACATACATGAAAGTCAGACAGAATCTTAAATGTCTTACCTCACATTAATGAAATTTAGTTTAAATAAAACAAATTTGCTTCGTTAAAAAACATAGAAAGATATCAAAGAATTTCTCAAGAAAGTCAGCATTTTTATGCGATAATAAAAAAACAATTATCACATCATTTTTCATCAATATATTTGTAATATAATTTCGAATTCGTTACTCAATGCCCAAAAACTCGTACAGACACATTGAAAGCAAACGAAACGAAAGCAGAAGAGTCTTTGCCAATAGCTGGAATGTATTATGTGAACAGAGAATATGAGAAACAACCATAATAAAAAGCAATCTATGAAAGAAAATTACTTATAAGGAGTATTATTATTTGTAGTTAGTTGAGTCAAACATGTGTTGAGCAGTGTGGTGTATCTTGTGTGTGTGTGTGGCTATATGTAAGTATTTAAGTAAGTTCTTAAAAAAAAATTATTGTCTTTAAATTTATTTAACAAATAAAATCGATTTGTGTCGAGAGAATGCACAAAGATTGAGCGTAAACAGCAGACTTAACATTTGCTTTGCTGTTAATTAAGTATTCTCTCATACATATAACTGAAACATTTTCCGATAATTTGCTGATTTAAATAATTAAACATCCTTGAAACATTTTCAGATTATTATGAAATATTGTCTGCATTCATTTAAATGCCAGAATCTGCTTGCTGCTTGCCATTTGAGTTGAAAATATTTGGTTGGTGGGTAAGGAAGCCATGGAATTTCTCTTGGAGCGCCAAAAACTTGCTTGGCTTGAAATAACAAACTCAAATGAAATACGCAAAAACAGAATAATAGGAAAGTGTCTGCAATGATGATGTCGCGCGATAGCAATGACTTTAAGCAATAACTCTGCAGTCTTAATATGCATGGAGTCTTTTACTCTCTGCTACATAAAGGCATCAAGCACTAACATAGCATTTTGCAAGAACATTTCATGCGCGCCACTTATCCATGCTCGCAGCTCATCCTTGCGCGACTAGTAACGCATGCTAATGTCTTAGCAGACAAACTGAGGGTTGCAAAGACGTTGTGTGCGGCGTGCTTAGTTCATGTTTGACTGCAACTTGAAAGAACAATTTAGACACTTCGCAGCTGTGCCCCAGTAGCGCCACTTAAATTGTCACAATAAATTGAACACTTTTATCGCTAGCTGAGGGTTGCTTCTATCCACTCAAAGTTAGCTTCCTCATATGTGTATGACATTCATTTTGGCTTTACATTTAGTGACCATATTTTCGTAATTGTTCAATGCATGCCAACTTACCGCTTCAGTTCATAAAAACCTACTGAGTTTTCACTTGTAAATGCTTAAACATTTAACCAGTCGAAGAGAGATTTGCCAAAAACTTTGCTTATTAAAGAAGCACAATTGTGTCCTTGCTCGCTTAGCATTTAATTATTGATTAGGCAAAGTTCGTTGTACATAACAGAGCCAGAGCCAGCACCAGTTGATGTACGCAGCTGTCGTTTGCTGTTTTGGGACTACATTGAAATTGTTAAGTAAGTGTGCATTAAACTTGCAGATACTTGGCACTAAGTATGGCCGCCACGAAGTTTGAGGTTGTTTTGATTTATTAACCTTCACCAATACAATTTGCAGTTTGCTTATTGCGCAAAGCCAAAAGGTTTAAGCGTGCGTAATACGAGCCATAAAATTTGTACTTGTGTGTCTCAATTCACGTATAATAATACAATATTTTATGTTAAGCAAACTTGCGTTTTCCGTACGGCGAACATTTCTCATTGAAATGCGATACGCTGCGTTGGCAATAAAACACAAATAAATACTCAATAAAGGTAAACGGAAGTTAATATCGCGGCTTTGACTCAAGGGTTGCCGCAACTCAGTGTGGCAAGATGAGTGTGTAGAGTTGTGTACAAGTTACCCGATCACTTAATCGTATTCGTACGCTTAGTACAAATCGAGTCTGCATTGGCGCTATTAATATTGTTTGAATGGCGACAGTTCGACACGTCTTGACACATTCTTCAATTTTAATACGCTCACGCAGTCAAGCATTTAATCAGTGGTTTAGCTCGTCATGCAATTGACGACGCATCTATGTGCTTAGCATCAAATTTAAATGTATCTTTCTCATGCTACTTCAAAGCAGTAGTCAGTAAGCATGCTGCAAGCCTTTGTCATAAATCGTTTGGCATTTCCGTTTTGCATTGAATAAATAAAACTAACACTGCCGTTTTCATAAATTTACGTCGCGTGGCATAATGTGTGTAGTAACGCCAGCGTGCACAAATAAACGTTGAAAACGTATTTTTAATTATTTATTAACGGCGATCAACGAGGGACACGGCCGGCAAAACAAACCACTTTGTTTGTGCACTGCGGCTGAACCTTTAATTTATGGCAAATTGTTAATGCAATTGTTTGAAAACATGAATAAATAAAAATACAAAATTTATTTCATATTTGCACAGATGATTGTGTGCAACTGTGCGCATCCACTGCGACTATCACTGCAAGGTTTAATAATTTCCTTTGCGGCTTAAGTTAAATTTATGCATTATTTAAATAAGACGATTTAAAGCATATTTTTCATGCATTAATATAATTACTCGACTTCCTCAACTGTTCATTATTACTTGCCTTCTACCATAAGCCAAAAACACAATCGAAAGGGTTATAAATCTTCGAACTTTCGAAAGTTTATCAAAAACAATCTATTTAATGACTAAACGATGCTTTAATCTACTTAAAATATAAACTACACAAAAAGTAGCAAAGAAAACTGCCACTGTGCAAAAATATGCGAAACATTCTCGTATATGAGAAGAGCAGAAAGGACGAAAAAAAAAACTATGATAGAGGAAATGACAATGCTAAACGAACAGAGTACGCAATTCTTGAAGGATGTGTTAAGTCAAAAAATATGTAAATTTTCAAATATACGCACAAATACTATCATACACTTATAGACACATGCACACGTCCATAAGAAAAGAACGACGAAAGAATGACACAATCGAGCACTCTAAAAAGGACGCAGCAGCAAACGATGCCGAATGAGAGGACCTTAGAACGTGTAATGCATACGAAAGTAGTTGAAAATATCATCAATGGGTAATATGAATACCTAACTAAAATGGCCGCAAAGATGAAACGTCAAAAAAAAAAAATACAAAGGAAGTGAGTCTAAAACTAATATACACCCACACACACACACAGAGTAGAACATTTCCGACATTTGATCAAGTAAAAACAACACACACAGACACAAAAGACAAAAGACAAAAGAAATGGCAAATCTGCTGCTCTGTAGGTGACAAAATCTCATGAATATATAAGCGCTTAAGTGAAAACCACAAATTTTTCGATGCCAAGTACTTAAAAAAGTTTATAAGCATTTATTTTATTTCACACTTAATAACTTTTAAACATTTTAAATGCACATTATTTGAACAACATAAATATTCGTTTTGCCATTGTAAATTACGTAACGTGGACATTTTCCTATAAATCGTTTGCTGTGCAATAAAAGATATAACAACAAAATGTCAGTTGGCTCAGAAAAGTTGCAAATATTCTGGTAATCATGAGCACGTCCTTTGTGGGATTCTCGAGACCGACCGAAAGCGGGCTAAGCCGGACGCAGTGAATCCACAGTCATGTGCCACAGCCACAGGATTAAGCAATAGCAACAACAACAACAAAACATAATATGGCATTTAAAAAAACAAAGCTAAGCAAACATTTATCGATGTTGCAACTTGAACTATTAAATGACAATAAATTTTGATGAACAAAAAACAACAAACAAAAAACAGTGATAATTGATGCATTCATATGCTCATGTATGTTTTCAAAAATACTTTTTTTTTTAAATTAACAAATTAAATGTTTATCGATTAGTTTTCGGTAAACTAACACACAACTACGTCATACCAATTAAAGTGTCTAGCAGTCTAATTTGGAATTGTAGAATTGTAGAATACAAGAGCATAACTAATTGAAGAAGGCTGAATATGTTTTTGGTAACTAAAATATGTCAATTAAGCATTTAAGTAAATATAATTGAGTTCAGAGACGCCATGATTACCCATTCGGCAGACAAAATTAACTTGTGACAAAGAGATCTTATTTCCCAAGGGCGCTCGCTGCGCTGCCATTGTTGTCGTAGACCGAAATGTCAGTGCGACACTTTGACACACAATTTCGATTAAGATAGAAATTACGTTACAATCAAAAGCAAACTATTTAAATAAACAATAGGAAAACAAAACAAGTGACATTTCCCATGCGACGGCACATAAACTCTAAGTATTTAAAGTGTGTATAAGTTGTATGAAATGTCATGTGTTATGCCATGCAGTCAAAATTGTAAATTATTACTGCTGTCAATTGAACGGGCAGGCAGCAAGTTTCTTAAGCACACCAACTAACCTGAGCAAATAAAATTTGTGTGTTTGCTTAATTATTTTCTATGTACACAAACATTATCTGCGCAAAAAGTTCAACTTATTTCAATGCAAGAAGTCATCCAAAATTTATCAAACTCAAATTTTTGTTAACACGTGGAATGCCAAAATTCGAGTATTTTGTTGTTAATATACATATTTTTTTTTTTTAATAAAACTGATTAATGAATGAAATCAACACGGCTACTTTATATGCAGATAAAATTAACACCAACACAAACACAAACGCATATATGCTCAACAATAGTTGGCATTATTCCGCCCCGTTTATGATAAGTCAACTTGATGTGCGTTGCGACCCAAAGGCAAAACATCTTTGTCAACCGCTCATTATGCAAATTGTGCAAAGACCACGCTTCAAACTAATTTGTCTCTGTCCCCAGTTGTCAGTCATTCACTTACTCAGTCTGTCAGTCAGTCAGCCAGCCAGTTGGTTGGTTGGCTGGTCTGCCTATAGCCGTTGATGACGCCAACGCAGCTGCACACGCTCGACAATGCTCAGCCGTGAGCATTTCCTTTATGTCTTGCCATTCCTTTTGGCCATTTACGCCGCTCTGCCGCCGGCCTTCGTTTTGTATTACTCAGGTTCAGCTCTATCACTTCTATTTCTGGCCATAAATTAGCAGGCAAACATGTGATGGTCGCCTCTACATGATAAACAAGTATAGGTGTCCGTGCAGTTGACTGAACTGCTTACAAGGCAACACAAACTCAGGTTTGAAGTTGTTTTGAGTTGATCTTAGGTATGGGAATATGTGGAAATGTGTGTCGAGCGCGGAATTATTAAGAAAGAAGAATTGTGCGTCAACTTAATTTGCGTTGGTGATGACGGCATTACTGATGATGATTTCCCGGTGAGGACCATGCAGCAGCCTATCATTTCCCGCATGCTTAAAATGTCGGGCACAATCATCACTTCATCTCGCCTGTCGCTATAAAGTGTACATTGCAGACGAAATTCATTAAATTTTTTGTGCGCGCTTTCTTGCCTGCTTTTGGTTAAGTGGCTTTTGGCAAGGCTATATAATAAGCAAAAAAAAAAAAGAAGGAACACGATGAAGGCCAAACGACAAGAGACAACCAAAGAAAGCCATGACTGAAGCTACACACAACAGTGTATAAAGCGTGTCCTTTCCATTGTGTTTGAGCCAGCAGAAATTTCGTCAAGTTGGCCGCCTTTCATTCAAAAGTCGGCCGTGACCACACAAGGCAACGTGTATGCAAAGTATCCTCTTCATTTATTCTATTGTACGCTTTTTTAATTAAAGCGTCAGTTATTTATGCAATCATTTAAACTAATAATCTATTGTATAATGCTGACATGTCATGTTAAGCAGCTATAAAACATTTGTTGCATTTTTGTGCGCTTGTATAAAATTCATTTTATGGTTTACCCAGTAAGTCAACAAAAACCGATTTAATCATGCTCATATGAGTCTTCACTTAATTGAGTAAATTGCGTTGCTTTAAAAATAACCAATTTAAAACGATCAGCGTTTGTATAAGCCAATCTCATATTTTTTCTTAATTAAGAAATTGCTTAATCTGAAGAAAGTAAAATCAGTTGAGCGTGGAAAATTGTGTGTGAAGTTCATGTCAAGAGCGCAAGCCTCGCTTTGATTTTATTGTTTCAGAAGTGATGACAAATTTGCACTCAAACATACATCAGCGTATGTGTGATTGTGCTCTTTACGCATGACAAAAGCATCAACGAAATCTATAAAAAACCTTTTAAAATGAAATCAAACAAGCATCGAACCGTAAGCAAAAAGTCAAAGTCAGATAAGCAGCATGTCTAAAAGTGACTTTGAATTTTCTTTATTTCGATTTTTTTTGTTATTTTGAAAAGCGTTAAATGGCGCGGAAAACAAAACTCTCAAACCATAAATTATTTTAATACAGCTTTGAAAAATCTTCCTTAATGGTTTCGTGGGTCGAGGCAATTGACTTTGTTGGT
Source organism: Phortica magna (assembly GCA_037044515.1). Lineage (NCBI taxonomy): Eukaryota > Metazoa > Arthropoda > Insecta > Diptera > Drosophilidae > Phortica > Phortica magna. Next base: position 98,901 of record JBAMBP010002894.1, on the reverse strand, counting down.
GAAAGCCTTCATATGCTTATTGTTCATAAAGTTCCTTTTTCTTTGTTAAATAATCTTTGCGCTGTGAGTACTTAACGCTTTCTGTGAATGCTCATTCTATTAAGATTTGCCTATTGTCATTTTTCTTGGACATTTTTCATATAAAATAAACATATTTTCAACAAGCAAAATTGTAATTTTCTTTTGATATAATTTTCCACCTAATACATACATGCTTAAATACTTACATGCTGAACATTATAATTAAGCTTTTAGTTTACCATACCATGTCTTCTATCGTTTAGCCCATATTCATCTTACTGATTTCGTTGCTGCCCTTTCCAATTACCAGTCAAACTAAATTCACTGCTTGTGTGCGCTTCACTAATGGACTTGCTTCCGTAAGTTCTAAAAAATGATATATGACTTTTTCATTTCCTTAATGAAATTAACTTTTCCGCGAGAGTTGAAACGCACTTCAATTTGTTGACTTGAATCGCATTAAAGATACTTCACTTAAATATGTTTCCTGTAACAACGTTCGGTTCTACCTCTAATGCCAGCACGTATTTCTCACAACTTCTGTTTACACAAAGCAGCATAAATGGATTAAAAAGCACGAACGGGCAGACAATAATTTGAACTTAGTACAAGACGCAAACGGCAGTAAATTTAATATTCAGATTGGAAAATTATAAGTGCAAAACGTTCGTCGTCTAGTTTAAGCTATAACTTTCAACATAACGGCATGTTGCAGATTTTGCAATTAATAAATATCCTTTTCATATTATTGATTTTTGTTTTAACATGATTTTACTTTATCTGATTTAAGTATAATCAAAAATACTATTTTATTTTGCAACCAGTAAGGAAATATTTTGCAAAAAGAGGAGCAAAGTTACTCGACTTACCCAAATATTTTAATATTTTTCATGGCATCCTAAAACTCTCGTTTGTTATTATTTTATGCTTGCATCATTTTATACACATCTACAAGGACGTCAATGTCGAAAGCGAAAGGGCTAATCAAATACATAAAGTTTGCGCGTGTAAAATGCAAAAGTTTGCCAAAGTTATGAACAAAATTTGCAATTACATAACATTTTAGAAAATTTTATTAATATCACATTTAAAACAATGATTTTAAACAAGTTAACATCAATTGAAGCAAACATAACTTGAATTTGCGCAAGCACAGCACTTTATATTTTATCAAGTGCTTGCACGCTGTTGGAGCAAATGCTTGCGTTGCTTTTGTACTCCGCTGCAATTTGCATTTGAGAACAAGCAGTGAGTTCTTAGAACGATTCGTAAAAGTTCAAATCGAATGTTGTATCTTTTCAACTTAATTTCTGTAATATTATATGTCTTCTTAGATATGTGCAGAGTACCCAAGCACTAAGATGCGCAAAATCCAGTTGGTATTATCCAATGCACGTTCTGCAATTTAATAAAATGTCTTATTCTACCCATTATTAAATGGCTTCCTTAGGGATCATCAGTGAAGTCTCATTAGAGAAGTTCTTGTGGTCACGTACAAAATTTTACTCAAATGAAGTTTAAGTTTGCAAAACCATATAAACGCAGATCATCTCATGTGAAAAGATTTCCTGCACTTTCCGTTTGTCTATAAGCAAGTAACTTCCTCGCTAATTAGCGAAAAATATTAAAAATTTTATTACATGCATTCAACGTGTGTCTACAGAAAATCGAATTAAAGACAACCACACTTGTTTCAACTGAGCGCTTGGCAACTAAAGGCAAGAGTCAACAAATTAAATTCAAGTTTTATAATCTTGCACATATTATTGAAACATGGTGATTTTTTGCACCAATTTTTTCACTTAAACGAAAAAAAAAGGATATAATATCACTGTTTTTGGTTCTTCTTTCATATGGCCAGCAAAAGATGTATGCTCGTACATGGACAGTTTTTATCTGCTTCTTTACAGCTGCTCAGACGGCACCGATAATATTATGCCAACATTTTTGGCAACTACCATAAAATAACTGGCAAAATTTATGGCGCGTTCAGATGCTGCCAAAAAGCGACAGTTATTCCTTTTCGAGATAATTGCAGTTTATTGCATTCTATAGACTTCGTGCAACGCATCTCTTCGTCTCTTTCACTCTCCTATTCCCACTTCTTATCTTTCTGTATCGTTTTCTTACTCACTCTCTTTCATATTTGGCCATTTCCTTTAGAGTAATTTAAGCGTAAATTTAAGAACATTTTCACATTTATTAAATTTCACACGATTACATTATATTTTGTTTCTTATATACAATTTTTCATTCAAAGAAAAAGGTTTCCACAGTTCTCTATCTGAAATGTGAATCAAGTTAAATGGTAGGGGGACCTAATTGAAGTATTAGTAGTACCAAAGTTGCGTTGGAGGAGAAGCCACGGCCTCGGACCGACCCTGCTTCCCTTTATATATTAATTTAAAACAAAAATGTAAGAATTAAAAAACTTTTCTTCGTAGATATTTTCTATGTGTTTATCTTTAATTATAAACTTAAGTACAAAATGCTATGCTATAAGAAGTATTTATGCACATAAAATCAAAACTATTGTAAAAACTATTGTACATTCATATGTGCCTAAAAAAATAACAGCAGAAAAACATGCTTTCTGTACACGAATCCTAACCAATATAAATAAATACAAAATGGGAACAATATATTTACATTCTTAAGCTCAACCAAAAATTCGATCTCCAACAGAGGAGCACAGCTGTCTGCGATGGGAGACTTCCTTTCGTTCATTTTTGCTACGCAAGAAGATTTGATAGTCAATAAGCCGTTTCGAATCCAATGGGCCCCAATCGGTGTAAGGCTTGAGCGCATTGCGGACACGAGCCATAAAGGATCCCTTCGGCTGCCTTAAAACCGCATGAAAGGCCCAATAAAACAGCTGTCCAGTAATACACGTGGTTAAACACCATCCAAAAACTGAGATTATTTCATAAAATATTTTAACAATTAAAAATCAATTTGTTTTTATTGTACTCACTACGATAGCCCAACGGAAATTCCTGATCATTATAGGTCAAAGGTTTCATCGTAATCACCATATAGATCAGTATAACAATCATAATAATTGGAGTTACGAGCGACCAGCAAATTCGGTAGTATATCGATGTCTTGATGTCCAACATGAATTCGGCATCCTGGCAGAGACGTTTAACACCGTAAACCCAACCTACGGCAATTAACTCCACAATGGCAGACACCAACGAGACGAATGTGACACCGTAAAAGTCAAGGAGCTTGACAATATATTGGCCACCAGGTGTAATATACACCAGGCCAACGAGAAAGCCCAGCACGCATATTGTGATGACAATAAGCCAACGCTTCACATTTACAAAACGATCTTTAAGCACACTCATAATACAGCTGACCATGCCAACATTACTGCCCACGCCGAGTATGAAGAGCATGATGAAGAAAAGCACCGAAAAGATCTATTGGAACGGCCAATGAATTAAACATAATATCGCATTAAATAAAACTCGTACCTGTGGCATAAATTTAAATTTGGCAATAGCATCGGGATACGATACAAACGCCAAGCCAGGTCCAGCCTTCACGACGCTCGCAATATCGGTGGTCCCGGATTCGTAGGCCAGATTTCCCAAAATGCCAAATATGATAATGCCCGAAAGCATCGAAGTGAAAGTATCCAGTGTTGTGACTATATTTGCATCTCGATAAATGTTGTGCTCAAAGCGATTGTAGGAGGAGTACATGATGATGACGCCGAAACAGACCGCAAGTGAAAAGAAGACTTGTGTTACGGCGTTGTACCAGACTTGCGGCTCGAGTAATTTGTCCCACTGTGGTGTGAGGAAGTACAAAACGCCATCGATGGCGCCTGGCAACGTTAGGGCGCGCACAAGCAGGATGAACATTACAACATAGGGAAAAAGGGCGAGCACATATGACGCCTTGCCAGAACTTTGTACGCCTTTAATGATAATCAAAGTGACTGTTAGCCATGAAAGCGCCAACATTAAAGCCAAATTCCAATTTGGATAACCTATGCCATTCGCGAGTGTGTCTGTTTCATTGATAACGACTCTATCGAAGTACAGTTGAGTCGATGAAATAAACTCGCCGGCGATACTGGTTGCATTATTGAATGGCTGAAAATCAGCGTGCTCGACATCCTGCAAAGAACTTATGCAGTTAGCGCCCCATTCGGGCCGACAGTAACTCCATGGCAGTACAGTTTTGAAAGAATCGAAAAAGTAGCGCAGTGTTAGAGCCATCACAGAAGCATAGTATGTCGCGAGCACACCCAATGAAAGCAGTTGTGCATATCCAATACCTAAATTTATTAAATTTAGAATAATTTAAATCACGGAATGTGCACTTTTGTACTTACCGCGCATCATTGGTGCAAAATCAAAGACCTGCACAATACCACGGCTCGAGAACTGTCCCAGCAGCATTTCCATATAATAGATAGGCTTGCCAACCAAAACCAAAATAAACAAGTACGGTATAAGAAACGCGCCACCACCATTCTCTAATGCAGTAAAGGGAAAACGCCAAACGTTACCCAAGCCAACAGAGAGCGCAATGCAGGACATGAGAAACTCAAGTGAGTTGCCCCAATTATCGCGTTGCTTCGGCGCTTTTGACGCTTCGGCATCGGCATCGGCAGCGCCAGCGCCGTCTGCACCGCAACCCGCCGACTCCGCTTGCTGTTGCTTAGTCAACAACTCGGTTGGTTCATTGGTCTGCTGCAGAAAACAAAAAAAACGATTCGTTTTAAACGATATTAATCAATCACAAATCATGGCCGGCTTTTTCTCACCACGTCCGGTTCGCGCAGCGGATTCAGTTCGCTCGCCTCAGCATAAGGCGCACTGGCCGTAAAACAGTCCATTGACTCGGCGGCTGTCATATTGCGTGGCGGCAACTGAAGCCAAAAATATAAAAAATATTAATAAAGAAAAACATTCCGAACTATTTCAATTCAGTGGTGTCTCCGTCTACGTCTCCATTTCAATGTCAATGCATCCAAGTTTCGCTTGAAAAAAAATCAACTCTTCAAGAAAATAAGCATAGTCTGCGCCTGCGTCAGCACAACTCATATTCTGTGTAAAAGAATACGCGCACGCTGAATTTGAGTCAGCGCTAATTACCAATTGGGGGCACTTCTCGAATTATTGGCTGATGCAATTGTTGCAAAGACTTTCCACACACTTCATAAACAATTTTGATTGCACATTTTGTGGAATGCACGTTTTAAAGATACGATGCATGTCAATTTTCTTGATTTCAAGTAAATATTCACAAGGTTAATTAATATAGAATTTGGAGCTTTGACAAACCTTCACTTATCTTGAATTTTACTTTTGGTTAAAAAACGATTTCTGCACAACATTGACACAAACAAATAATAAAATTATAATTATTTTTTTCTCACTTTTCGCACTTAAAACACGTTGTCACAACTTGATGGTTTTCTATTTAAAAATAATAGTTTTGTTTTGATTATATTCAACAAACACAACGAATAAAAAAAAGCAACACCATAGAATTCTTCTGAAAACCAATAAATATAACTGATAACAAATAACGATGCACAGATCATAAAAACGGTATACTGTTAACGTGGTGTTTTTAAATTATTATTTATTATTATTTCTTGAATTTCTTTTTATTAAGTTCCGTTAGCATTACAAGTGCAGAAGTGTTTGCGAATAGCCGCAAATTGTTCCCGCTTTTATAGTCCGACGCAGCTAAAAGAAGCATTTTGATAGAGCCAAGCTCTCTCACACTCATTTGCTCTTTCTCTTTCAGTCTCATTTCACTCACTCTTTCTGAGCCTCTCCGTGTACATTTTCACCGATCTTCACGAATTCAGTTTGCTGGCGTGTAAAAACAGCTTGTCGGCAATAAGTCGTTGCTTGACACCCAAGATTTGTTCTGTTTAACTGAAGCAAGCCCTTTTCGTCTTCTGATATCATGTTCAATTTGTAGTTTATTGTAATCAATCAAGCCAATTTAAAATTGTGTTTTAGAAATCGTTTTCAAAACCAATAACAAACCAAAGCATGAATTAAAGTCAATTTCTGAATATATAATCAATCGCCTCATAAATCTGCTATAAATCGAGCAAAAAACTCTCTGTCACGTGCAGGGAATGCGGCTTTAGCTTATTATTGCAACTCAAAGTTTTCCTTTGAATTTCTACCAAGCAAGTTTGTAGAGTAATCTGAGATGATAAAAGATATCATCAAATACATACGACCAAGAAAAAAGAAGAAAAATTCACTTGTCACCCTTCACCCCGAAAATAAAATATTGTCATGGTACTGATTTATTTAATTACAAACAGAATTCGACATTTTAGCGATTTAATTATTCCACAAGATTTAAATTGCTTACCAAGTTTTCAAAATTAATATTTATGAAGTAGAACATTTGGCAATTTTCTTAAAATTTTTAATATTTCACACTAACATAAGTGAACAGAGACTTCAAAAAGTCTAAAAAATATATTTCACCTCTTATTTTAGTTTCTTTGATGAACAATTATTGTTCTTAATAACAATAACATGAAGAATTCGGTATGCATAAAAGTTTTATTTTAAGAGTTTCGCAATAATATACTATTAAAGAGACGTAAACCTTCTTAATATAGGCCATTGCAAATGTAATTTAGCTCCCACACAACAATGTTTATGACGTTTACTCGTATGTTGCAAGCAATCACTTAACACATACAACTTCTGGATCAAAATTCAGATTTAGGTACACAAGATAACCGACAATTTAACGTTTATCAAGATTAAATAAAATAGTCAAATGCGTATTTATTATTAGAATGAATTTGGCGAATTAAATTTTAAAAATTACGTAAAATGAATTGGCGTAAATAATAAAACAAACATCATGCGCCAACAACAAATACTCTCACCTTTGCCAAAGTCGCCACATGCAGCTTGCCACCGACCCACTAAAATGTAATCGATCCACCACAGCAACGAGTTGCCACAGGCACATGCCATTTTAAGCGAACACATGCCATGAAATAATAGATTTGCAGATGAACTGATTTATGGCTCTTGAAACTTCCAGTAACATACGCCAGTTGATCTTTAGCTCGGATCGTTAACACCTTGTTACCACACTGTTACACAGAGCTGTCAAATCACAAGACAGCGAAAATTATGCATGGTTTTACAAATTTTCACGCTTTTTCGCCTTTTTATTGCTTGCAAATATTTTTAGTGAGCTTTTTTTACAAATATTTTGGCTTTCTTATGAATTGAATAAATACAGCCATTTTGGATTCAGAATAGTTGGCAGCACTGACTGGGAGTGTCGAATCAAATCAAAAAAAGATGAGTCTACTTTAAGGCTCACACTAAATTAATAAAAAAAGAATAATTAGAAAAGCTTATAATACTAACATTTATTGCAATGAGTTTGATGTCAAAACATAAAAGCTTACACAGTAAAAAAACTACGTCATTATTCTTTTTACACACTTCGTGCAGGGAATAGAATTACAAATTGAAGTTTATTACACATAGAAGCAGACATTTCTGACCAAACAAAGTATATGTAAATATATTCTTGATGAGAAGGTGAATTGATCTGTCTGTATATATATATAATCTCTTTCCACAGTTCTAGAGCTATTGTTCGCAATTTTATAGATCGGATCATTTTTTCAGTCACAAACTGAGACACTAGAAAGTGAACGTGAAGAGTATAAAAACGTCGGCAAAGCCGAAAATGATTGCTTTCTGGTTTTCTATTTACTTAGAAATACAAGCATTTTGAAAACTATACATAACATCAGCAATTGCTTTGGCTGCTGAGTGGTTTGGCAAATATTATTTACACACAAGTAAATAATTAATGAATTTAATTATTATTCAAGCTGTGTAATTTTCGTTATATTGGGAGCTATGTTGATTAGTTGAGAAATAATATTTGGTGTTTCTATGGAGAGTCTATTATTTTATTATGGTTCTGTTTATGCCACCAAAAATTATTGGGCGTTCATAAACTCTCGATTTATACACACATTGCAGATGACTGGAGTCAAATAAAAATTTATAGCTTAAATGATAAGCTAAACAAATGTTCGTAAATCGCTATTCTCAACAGTTTAATACCCTATACTTATATGCTAATACTAGTGAGTACTCTTTAACTGTGTTAACTTTGTTAAGCTTAGCACTTAACAATATATAAATTCGCGTTTATCAAGAATTTGATACTCTATACGCCAATTTTCAAAAACCACGCCCTATTTACTTATAAGCACATTATCACATGACTGGTGTGCCCTCTTCATTTATGTTCACTTGACTGTTGGGTGTATCAGAATTGAAGCTGTTTTAAAACGATTAAAACAAAATAAACAACTGCGATGTCTTTGATAATTATATTTGTCTTTATTTATAAGTCACTTTATAAGACAATGAGTGGAGCTCATCACATTCGAAAGTATTCCAATTGCAATCAAGGGTAATTTTAAGACCCGTAAAGATTTCAAATACAAAATGATGCGTTGAAACCTCCTTCACCAAAGAGTTGCGAAATCAATTTGTGGCTGCTTAAATGTCACATCTTAGTATTTTGATATGCATAGCAGGGTCGCTATGTCTCGCTAAGTCTAGTTCATCGACACATATCTTTGATAACTTAAGAAAATCCAAAATTGGTACCACGCTCAAGTAAACTGCAACTGATTCTTTGTTAGGCTTTGTGGTGCTGTTGCGGTTAGAATGGTTTCTGATATTTATTGCACACTTTGTAGCTCTTCCTAATATTAAAGAATTGGTTTTTCAACTTAAACCGAAACTACCTAATGCAAATTAGCTTGGCATACAGCGCAAACTTGCTAATTCTAACAACAGGCTGTATAAACAATCTTTATCGCAATTTTAATTGCACACACCGCCTCGAAGTTATCATCTCGCACAGCCCCCGTCGCCAGTAATCGCTCGGTCACAAAAATATTCTGAGCGGCATGCAAACAACAAAATTTGCATTGTAATGAGCGACGTTGACGAGTTAAAAGTAAAGCGACACATTTGCAAAGAATGGAAAATTTTCATTTTGGGTTGTTGTCACTTTTTTTTATTACTTTTTGATAGCGTCTGCTGGCGAGCATAATTTATGGCAATTGGCTAAAAAGTAAAGACAAGTTTAATCCCAACAGCACGTGTAGTTTCATTCACCGATTTTAGTTGTATGAGTCAAACTACGACACTTGTCTAATGAAACTTACATATGTATGATAACAGAACAGCATGTGTAGAGTCAGCTGATAAAATGTGACGTTTTTCTAATAAGAAAAAAAATATATTTTATTTGCAAACTCTTAAAGTTCTCTTTGATATATATTCTTATCTACTTTTAGCTGGCCACAAATCGTTTATTCATACATTTTTATCGCATTCATAAAGCAAAAGATGCGAGCTTAACAGTACATTTGCATTTGAACTAAACAATACATACATATATGTGAAATCTGACTGCTTTGTCACTAATGAAACTACAACCAAACGGCTTATACAGAAGAAGAATCTAAAAATCTGTTTAGTCATTCTTATATTGAAATATAATGTCATTGACTTAAAATAACAACATTTTTAAGACCAAAGACCGATTGTCATTAATATATATAATTTAAAATAAAAAAAGGGAAAACCCGATGCTTATGTTTGATTAAAAACAAAATTATTTTGTATATATTATTAATTTGTTTATTTTTATGTTTAAATTACAATGATCTTCTGCTAATAATTTTAATGGTTACAAATAATTACAGATCATGCACATGACGTATCTCTGATAAGAAACTGAAACCATAATTAATATTTTAATTATCAGTCTATAAATTAATCATAATAACAAAATTTGATTTGATTTCTATATACTCATGTGTTTATCTACAGTAATTTTCAATAGATAATAATATTGTAAAATAACAAACATATACATTAAAAGTTCTATTAATAAATATTTGAAAGGAATTTGCCTGCTTATCGCTTCAAATCATTTTCAATTATAGACAATAATCAATATTAATGGTCTTTGATAGAAAAGTAATCACATACAAACATTAAACGTTATAAGCTCGCAGCGGCTATCAAGCATTGTACGCGATCTACAATTTCCTTCTTTGTGTGAACAGTTGGAAAACCTGTCATTGAAACTTGTTTCGGTTCGGCAACAACGCGAATTGCCAAGCTAATACAAGAGCTATCCAACTCAAAACACGCTTCCTCTACCCTGTCCATGTCCAGAACTAGATATTGTATATAACCGCAAGTCACACACATAACATAATCAAATTAGCACAAGCGGTATATACAACAAATTTGACACGCGATTTATACATTTTCGTATGACAAAACTTGCGTATGTTTCAAATTTAATACTTGTGTATCGTATTTGATTATAAAAAGTTATAATTTCTAATTTATTGTAATAATAAACAAACCATATGTTCATATGCATACAGAGACTAATGGAACAATCAAAGCGTTAAAAATTCATATCGCCTTTTTTTCTTAATTTACCTAAAGTCCAACATAAAGATACCAACACAAATAAACTGTATTTATAATTCTAACTTATCAGCGAATTTATCAAGCTGAACTATTCGAAACTCCATAATATGCTTGCAAAACACAAATCAGCAAAATAGTATATAGTGAAACTGTAAAAAAAAACAGCAAAAAAAATAAAACAAATAAACAGCTGATTGCGCTCGCTAGGCTTTGTTCAAATGATTGGTGCAACGCTTACCGCACATTCCATTCCCCGCGCATAAATCCACACGTCACATCGTCTTTGCCAGCCATGATAAGAAACCTTACAGTATGTATGTAAAGAGCGTTGCCTATGAAGCTTTGAGTGTATCTAAATATGTACATATAAGTACATTAGTGTAAGTGTGCGTCAGTCGAATCGCTCAACGAATGTAGCGCACTAAACATAAGCGGCATATATGTATGTATAAAAAATGCGGGAACGTTGTGAATATGAGTTCAGTCAGTCGACCACAGTCGAGCGAAGTGTGTTGCCCGTTGAGATACGAGATTGGTTCTTGTTTACCAGCAAAAACGTATAGAGCGAAAATCGAAACAAAACTTTGCCAAAGCCAAAAATAGCACAAAGACGACCAACAACGACATTTGCGTCACGCAGTGAAAAAAAGCCGCGTGTGTTTTGTGTGAACAATTTGCAGAAAAAATAATTTTTTTATGCGTATTTCTTTACATAAACTATCAGACTTAAAAAACTAATGCACCGCGTCGCGTGAGAAAAATTAAAGAATAACCAACGAGATTTAGTTTCATGTCTTGCCAAAAATTTCAAAAATATCCAAAGTGCTCAGTTGTTGTTTAGTTCGGATGACGACAATGTCTGAGATTTAGCCAACTTTTCAAGGAAATTTTTCGCTATACGCAATAACACTTCAGACGTTCTTGAAAATAGAACCAAAATAAAATAGATCAAAAACAAAAAGAAATTATTGAAAAGACTTAAAAACATTTTCAAATAAAAATTATCACTGTGTCTTTCTCACAAATTGCATGGGTAGAGTTATGAGAGTGAATTCGTTGCCGCCGCCCATTTACAACTGCCACGCCTTCCACAACTGCCATCGTCAACAGAAAAACCATCAAAAGTCTAAACTTAAAAAACCCCAAATATATTTTATGTTCAACAATTTATGCAAGCGAAGAACTTTAACGGAGCATAACTTATTGACACTAAAATCAAAATCGGAGAGAAAGTGAATTGTGACGATTTGTGCCAACGAACATTTCACAAAGAAAAAATTAATTATTCGAAAGTTTTGAATACATTTTTTTTTTTCAAAACTGCGAAGTGCCAAACTCATTGGCAATTGAAAGGGTAAGTAATCAACTTCTGTTTTATATGCACATAAAGTCGATGTTCGTGGAATTTCAAATTTGTTGTTCTCACAGTTTTTGTGTCTTAGCTTAAAAAAAGTATTTAAATTCCTCGATTGCGTGCAACTATATCGTCAAATTAGTTAAAAGAAGGGGCAGGAACACTTGACTTATGAATTGCAAATAAGTTCTTAACCAATTTAAAATCATATAAGTATGTTTAATATTCCCACAAATGATGCAATGAGAAAATCTTTGTAAAGAAATTATTAAAACAAATGTAAGACTAACTGCACATGTGACACTTGCCTGACGTGACTGATTTCACACGCAATTATCGAATTTTAAACATATATTTAATAAATTATACAAATATTTTGTGTCCACTAATTAATAGAAAATTTTTGAAATTCTCAATTAACTTTCGGTTGACCTTGAGCTTGTTGACAGCGTACAGAATTGTTTAATTCTTAAGTTTATGTAACTCGCCTTGATAATTTGTTAAAAATTAAAAAAAACTTCTTTACTTTGTTTAAATAAAACCAAACGAATTCGACTCCGGTTTTGTAAACATTCAAATAAATTAAACAAAAAAACAAAACATTCTTATCATTAAAATATGAAAATAAAAAAAAACAAACACCAAAACTATAATTCATTGACCTACTGAAATTATTCATGCATATTCAAAATGAATTTTAAAATCGAAATTTTTGGTACCAAGCAGATTAAAATAAATTAATAATAGGCGAAATCTAATACGCTACCCTAATTATGATTGGGTTCAAAACGGCCAACAAAGAGAAGATACGCCTTTCTAAGCGCGACTAACTGCTAAATTTACGATTTGCTCAACCAGATGTGATACAATTAATAAGTGTAGAATTATCAAAATGGAAAAAGAATAATCAATAATTATGAGAACAATAGTTAGATAAGCATCACGCACATTAAATGCAAGTCACCGACAAACTACAAAAAAATCTAAGTTTATGAATGTATTTCAAATATGTATTGGTGTTGCTGGTGTCGGTGTTGATTTTGATGTCGTTCGCATGTTTGGTTGCCGTCTGTCGGTGTCATTGATAAAGTCTAGTCGCGAAAGATTTTGTCAATGACTTGAATTGAAGAGCTTCGACTCAGTTTCAATTTAGACATATAAGGTTTCGGTTTGCTAGCCTCGCTCCGCGAATCTTCAATTGTGAACTCTAAACTATTTTCTTCGTTTCATATTGAGCAATAGAAAAAAATAAATTGATTATTTCAACTTAATTGTTAAAGAGCCGACATCCAAAAAAAAGGCGAAAAAATTCTTTGATCCATTTGGATCATATGTTTTGAAAAATTGTGCTTAAAAGCAGTGCGAACATGTATCTTATCGTTAAATTTAAACAAAAGTGATACCGACATTCATTGTATTGAACGAATGTACAAAAATTCAAACAATTAAAACTGTGATAACCGAACTACGATAGTTATTTTTTATAAGTTAATCAATAAGGTAAGCCCTGAAAATTTTCCGCTCAATAAATATGACTTGTACTCTTCCTCTTCGCTTGATTTTAGTATATATTATATATTTCGGTTCGTATTTTGTGAAACTTAACCCCGATTTGACTCACATCGTGATCCTTATCGAATTTAATCCACTTTAAATTAATTAATAGTCATTTTCGTTTCAATTGGCTATTCTATCACTTTAGCAAAAGTTTTTGTAATTACCAATTTAATAGAAAAGTACTTCGTAAAGCAAGAGCAGTGCGAGGAGCATAGTACATAGTACAAAAACGAAACAAACCAAGCTAAACCAGCTTTTGCCAGCAAAGTGTTTAATACAAATACAATCAAGTCCCGTGTAGTTCATTATGATATTCAAAATTATTCAAACAAAACTGGCAATTCGAGCATAACACGTGGGCTCTTTTAAGAAATGAAGATTTCATTTCCTCGCAATCAGTTAAAAAAATAGTTTAGCAACAAATGTAATATTATATTGCTTTATTAATTATTAAGCACGCTGAATTGCATTTATCGAATAAAATAGATTTTTAAAAGCATTTTAATAATTTATCTATTTTATATTGAATTTTATTTTTTTTTTGTATTTTGTTCCTATTTATTTTTGGTATTTGTTTTGCTTCACTTGACACAAATTGACAGCCTCGCAACAATTGAATTTCTTTATTCAACATTTGCGTTATTTGCTCACAATTAATTTGTCATAAGTGATTCGATTGCCTCAAAACGGGATGGTTTGAGTGGTCTTTGGTAGGCACATCTGCTACCCCCAACATTAATCAATGTTGACGTTCAAGCGCGCTAACGGCCTCAACGACAATGATGTCTACGAAGTCGACGAAAATGGCTCAATTAATTCAGTTCAATGTCTTATGTATAGTTTGTATTGTAAATTTGCTGGGTGCGAGAAAGACGAAACATCACATGTTTATGCAAAATGAAGCAGAAAATCAAGAAAACAAAGTGAAGCTCGAGAAATACTAATGAGAGACAACAAAAGCAAATCTTGATATTACTTTGAAATGAGTTTGCGGCTTAATTGGAAAATTGTGTTTATTTACAGTTAATAATGAAATTGTTGTTACTGACTGACTTATTATTTACTTATATCTGCACCATATCGTTAGCTGCAATATTTTTTTAATTTATATAATGAATTCAATTGAAAATTTGCTGTATTATATATTACCCGAAATGTAAGCATACGCGACTGTCAATATTAGCAAGTGTTTGATTATTATCAAGTGTCTGACCGTGGAGAATTGATTTGCTATGAGCGTTGGGGTGAAACAAGTTCCTGTAGTCTTGCTCTTTAGAAATCGTCATATCAAGAGCCAAAAATATACAAAGCTTATTTATTCAGGTGCAGCATTTTAAGATTCAAGAGGACAGCGTGAAATTTGAGACGAACGGGATTATAGAGTTTATTACCATAAACAGATGGTGAAGGGAGTGACGCATAAACACAATTCATGAGAAACATTACGTTATCCATTTCATTCCATAATAATTATAATACAATATTATTATAATTTTTTTTTTTTTAGAAAACCACCAAGGCTAAACATCTGCAGTTTTGCAAAATCCTGATACACCCACGCACGCACTCTACACGCAACTTTCTCTTCAGTGCACCAGAGCTTCGATTCAAACACAATGGTTGGTGTCGCCGCCAATAACTCATCGACCGAGATGTCGTCAAAAAAAAGTCCAATGATCAAGTTCATGCTAAAGACCCGCGAGAATCATGCACACAACCAAAAGCATGACTATTCACATGTTTTTCGCAGAAAGACGCGCTATGAACTCATCCGACTGACAGCGATCGCCATGGCCATTGAGTTTGCCTACGCGGCAGAGACATCATTTGTGTCGCCTATTCTCTTGCAGATCGGCATCAATCACGAGAGCATGTCGTTAGCTTGGGGCTTATCGCCACTCATCGGCTTCTTTGTGGCACCGCTGTTGGGCTCGATCAGCGACCGCTGTAAATTAAAATGGGGCCGTCGTCGACCAATTATCTCATTGCTCTCTTTGGGCATTCTCATAGGCTTGATACTTGTGCCATATGGCAAGAGTATAGGAAAACTTCTCGGCGATCAAGAATTTAATAGTACAATTGCTCTGGTAAGCAATTATACAAATGACTTAACGCAGGGCAGTGTGGCTGCCTTGACCTCGGCCGAAAATATAGACACGGGCACCGCAGCGGATTATAAATTTGCGGTTATATTAACCGTACTAGGCATGGTTTTACTTGATTTTAATGCGGATACATGTCAGACACCTGCACGTACTTATCTGCTCGATATGTGCATACCAGAGGATCAGTCAAAGGGTTTGACCATGTTTTCGCTATTAGCTGGTATTGGTGGCACAATCGGTTATGGAATTGGTGGCATAGATTGGTCCAAAACGCAGATCGGTGTGTTTCTAGGTGGCAACGTACCAACGGTCTTCACTATTGTTACAATCATTTTTGTGATCTGTTACATCGTCACGATTACCACGTTCCGTGAGATACCACTTAAGCTAATCGAAAGTGATTCTTTGCTTGGTCCGCTCTCGGAGAAAGCAGTCAAACGGGAGTTAAATAAGAAGAATAACGCAGTATATTACATCAAAGAGGTGAGTTTTAATTAATTAGTTTTCAATACATTTCTGTTTGCTAATTTGCCGTGTAGACCGACTTACTTCAACAGGAAATGGTCGAACTTTCAAAAGAACCGGATTCCGCGACCGATAGTGAGAGCTACCAAAACGGCTATTCACCGGTGATGCTCACCTCACAAGAAAATCCAGAAGCCAGTAGCAAAGCAGTGCAATTGGAAGCAGCCACTGATGATGAACCGCCAGCTACGCTGTCTCAATACCTGAAAAGTATTTTCATAATGCCCTACTCGATGCGTATACTTGCATTCACAAACCTCTTGTGCTGGATGGGCCATGTCACTTATTGTCTCCACTTTACCGACTTTGTGGGAGAAGCTGGTGCGTATGCCTAACCTTATCTGACTTTACTTTTTACTTTACTTACTTTTTTAACCTTAATCATCTTTAGTTTTTGGCGGTGACCCCAAGGCGCCAGCTGACTCTGTTAAGTCGTTACATTATGAAGAGGGTGTACGTTTTGGATGTTTGGGCATGTCCATTTACGCCTTATCGTGTTCGGTTTACTCTTTGTCGGTGACAAAATTGATGAAATTCTTTGGCATTAAGGTCGTATACATTAGCGGTATGGTGTATTATGCCATTGGCATGATGGTTCTAGGTTATTGGCCCACTAAGTGGGGTGTTCTGGTCTTCAGCACATCGGCAGGCATACTCTATGGCACACTTTTCACAATACCCTACATACTGGTTGCCAGCTATCATGCGAAGAACTGCGTAAGTGATATTTTGTCTCTCTATTTATTGAAGTACGTGCTTAATTTTTGTTTTTTTTTTTTTTTTGTTTCTATGTATGTCAACAGTTCAATGTGAAGAACGGTGAAACTGTACCGCTGAAGCGCGCACGAGGCTTGGGCACTGATGTATCCATCATAAGTAGCATGGTGTTCGTAGCTCAGATTATTGTGTCGCTCAGTGTTGGCCCCCTCGTCCAATGGCTCGAATCAACTTCTGCCGTTTTGTACGCTTCTGCTGTTTTCTCGGCTGGTTCAGCTGTTGCCGCCTTGTTTGTTCTGTATGTTTAAAGGCGTTTAGTTTCAAATTTCACGTTCTTATTTTTTTTAAACAAAATTTTATTTAATCACAATACAAAAGCTATTATAAATTAATGACTAATTTTACAAATAAAATGATTTACCTTAACTGAATAGATTCTGTCTTTATAAAAATATTGACCTCATTATTTTACTTATATCATCATCATCTATTAAATAATGTACACAATACTTTCAGTTTTGAAGAATTATTATTTATGTTACTTGTGATATTGCGTAAACGTCGAATGGCCAAAGGCAATTTTTGGCAGGATGCGAACAATTCCAAAACAACAACGAAGAACTTGAGAAATGAAAACAAGAAAGAATAAAATGTTAATAAAACAACAAAAATAAGATGGCAACAAAAAATTATTTAAAATGCAAATGACGAAAATAATTATAACGAGTAGCAAGCAGGACAACCGATGTTCTTTCACTCAAAGTTTCACACAAAAAGAACACAAGAAAATATGACCGCCAACGATAATAACAAACGTCGGCAGGAAAGAAATGACAATACCAACAACTGGCGAAATGAGTTTTTTGTTTATTTCTTTTACTTTTTTTTTGTTGTTGTTTTTATTACAAACAAATTAACAAAGTAATGAATATAAGCAAGGGACAAAAGCAATGCAGGAACCGCGATATTGCTTTCATTTTTATTATTTGCTTGAGACATCAAGACGATGTTTCAATGTCTAAAGCAGTTTTGCTTAAATCATTTTGGTTTAGTACTGCTTACACCAAGGCAAACATATGCAATATGTTTGCTTAGTCGAATCTTGGGTTTTTGTATGCAGTTTGCAACTAATGGCAATAGCAACGGCAACTCGATATATTTATTACTCTGTATGTACAGCAAGCTTCGCCAGGAAATGAAGATATCGTGCAACATGATGTCAGAATGAAATACTGTATTTGTTTCCTAAAAATATACATTGTGTCAGGCGAATGTATTTTAAAGTTGCATATCTCAAAAGGAATTAATCAACTGTAATACAAATAGACACGTACGTTAAGCTTCGATAAGTTGGTCAGCGGTCATCTGGATTAAAGCTGTAATTCAAAATACTGGCCTACATATGCTAATTGCATTACATGTTATCGTAACAGCAAATCGGGCCAGCAACAAGAAACATTTTTTAAATAAAAATTTAAGTATTTGATTTTTGTTTTCAACATTTTATTATACATAATTTTTTTTCGATCGATGTCTGCATAAAATGTGCTAAAACAACTACTCAAAGAATACAACACACATCTACTGACACACATACACTCTTACTTACTTACTCATATTGAATACTGTCTGTAAGAATATTTACAGATGTTATTCATACGCCACGTTGACAATAGTAGAAAATGCAATTTATGTTGGAAAAACATTGCGTAAGTGCATTTGACACGAGGCATACAAGCAGTTTGCTCAAGTAGCCAACTCCCGCCGATGGCACTCTTCGCTGTTATTGCTGCAATGGAAAAGGCTATAAAGTATGAATTTCTAAAGGAATTTACATGCTGCACTCCTCTAAGCAAAAAAACATGCAATGCGCGCACATACTTGTCTGTTTCTGCTCGTTCGCACTTTACACATTTCATGTCAGTCTACATTTCATATGAAACTCGGCATTATTATTTTCTTTATCATACTGCCAAATCCATGAGAGACACTCAATAAGTATTAAAAACAATGCTGCAAATGTCAATATCACTTTGCTGCTTTCAAGAACCCGTTGACCATTTAACAAAACAATAATTATTTAACACTTTATGACAAATACAAATATTTACCTATTTTTTTAATTTTTTTTTTATATAATGAAAAAAGTCATGCTTACATTAAATTATAAATTAAAGTCGCCGATACTTGTTCGACGTCAAGATGGTCAATAACATTATGAACTACATAATCTTCAGAGCATTATTTCTACAACTTACATTTCAAAATAATTTTGATTTTACATGGGAAGCACTTCTTTTTGATCATTCAAAGGTTGCGTTTGTAAGCCTTATTAATTCAGTTCAATCATCGACATGAATGGCATGGATACCTTGAGTTATCGTTTTTATTATACTTCGTTTTTTTGTTTTTTGCGTACTTTCTCTAAATTATCTTTTGCAGTGCTCGTATAAAAAATGCTAATACACTTTCTAACACTCTTATTGGGAAAATAAATTCATTTAAAATAAATTACACAAACACACACACACACAATGTATAAGTTAAATTTATGCTTACTAACACATGTACAGATACACATTCTTCAACATATTCTACAAACAGACAGTATGTTGGACCGACGTCGACGTCGACATTGTCAGTTTGGCAAAACACAAGCACAAGATTCTTGCATCCAGTATGAAACGGTTTTGTTCGGTTTTTGCTATGCCTGGCCTTTTCTTTTTCGGATAAAATACCAAATTACGACATAAATAATGCATAGATAACGAAATTTATTACATTTCATGTTGCGTATCAGGCACCGTCCGGTGCGGCGCAACACCAAATGAAACATTTCCACGATGCAAGCACCCCTAGTCAAGTGTATGTTAGTGAATGTTTGTATGTTTGTGTATGTGGACTGCACTGCTAATTTATGTCGCGTGTTAGTTTTCAGATTTAGCCAAAAGTTTATCGCAAACTATATGTGTACATGTGTCGATGATAAGCGTATTGGAATTCCATAATTTAAATCACTTGATGTACCATAGTGCGACAATATCACAAATGCCAATTTCTGGTTTTATTTCGCTTCAGTATTACTCAATCAATTCAGTGAGATGCTACAACTAAACTATTCATCTCAATGAAGTCTTATTTTGACATCATTAAATCAATTAATCAGTAAATTATTCTATTGTTCCATAATGAAGATTAAATAACAAGCAAACAAAGAAAGTAATTCGATTTGTAGGAATATATTATTACTAAGCAATCAAGTTCTTAAAACTAATATAAGTCAACGAGATTTCTATTCAAATATTAAATAGCGAGTTCTTCAAGTGATATTTAATTAAATATTACGAAAATAATTGAAATGAATGAACTAGAAATCCGGTTGTTCAAACAAGTTTTTTGAATAACTCCAAAAAAAGACCGTCAAAATACCAATTAAAAGTTGGTTTGTACAAACATTTCTTTTACATTTTTTTCTGCTCTGAATGTGTCGGCAATCCCGATCGTTATCTTTCAATCCCTTATCTAAATTACATACATCATTTAAAATTTCAACACTATACAAGCACATGTGTCAAACAACTATAGATAACATGTGAGATCTCAAAGCGAAGACCAAGCTTTTGGTGAATTTTTTAAAAAGCTCTTTTTAGTAAAAACGTAACCCAAATAATCTAAAGCTTTCAAGTAAAGCTTTACTTCTGAAACACAGTTCAACATACAGCAGATAACGCTTAAATGGTATGACATATTCGAATTTGAGAACGTAAGAGAAAATAATATGCAAAATGAAATTGTCTTAACAGTCGGACATGAAACCATAATTTATATATCATTCTTTTTTTCATTATTTCCAATTTAAAAAATCCCCACATAATTTTAGGTAATAGAAATGTAAGTAAATCCATTTCTCTTTAATATTCGAATTCGTAACTCGAAACTTTCGTCGCTATCCTTGCCTCAAGCCATCGAAATAGCACAATTAACTGGTATACTGTTATTAGGGGGTTATTCACAAATAACGTTTACACGTGCGCCTACATTTTATTTTCACCGCTAATTTGCGCAAGTTTTGTGACTATGCAAGTCTGGTAGTTTTCTATTTATGAACACGACGCTTATACATTTGTATTAAAGGCCTCATTTGTTCTCGTTCGTGGGGGTCTAAATGTTGTTATACTGTGTTCTTGGCTGTTGTATACCAATAAAAAACAATGAAATCACGCATAGGTGGCCGATATGACCGTTTTTAATATTTTAGTTTTGTTGAATATGACGTATACGACAGCAGTGCTCACTAGAATTCAGTGGTAAAACAAATGTTTCAACATTAGCTTATCTCAAGTTTTGCCTGTTCAAATCATAAACATTTGGCAATATGATATTAATTTTTAATGATAACGAAACTAAGCACTTTTCTTCATACTACTTTTAATTGTTAACACGACTGCAAATTTTTATTCAAATTTTAGAGTTTCATATCTGCGCCACCAAACGTTCTCTTTCCTTGTTCAACCAAGCTTCTATCTCATATGACAACATACGACTTTTTTGAGCTTTAATACTTGGACAAGGTGCCACTTTCAAAACAAAGACTTTCTTTCAAATCTTTATAGGAATCAGTGTGATCAATAAGCGTTGTCTGCTGCTTGGTATCAAAAACAATGATGTTAGTTGTTGTTAAAAAACTCAATTCTTTAACAAATCTTTTGTCAAACATACACATGAGCCTGCTAAATTAAACACTTTTATAATAACCTTTAATTATTGCAAAAAAAGTGACGTTTGATTAAAAAAAAAAAACTAGAATCTTATATAACCTTTCTTTAAATTCGATCAAGGCGACTTTCTGCGTATAAATTTATTCCTTACATTTAAACTAAGAGAGCAGCAAAGAAATAATTAAATAAACCAAATCAACGAATCAACTTGTATCGTATGGAACGGACTTGGCTACACTCAAGACTCTCTGTGATTGTGACGTCGATGAAATCGATTGATCAGTTTCATTAATATTCAATGTAGCCTTTCAACCTCGTTGAATGTTAACCTACTCTTAATAAACTTCGACCCAAATGGGTGCCGAATACAAAGAACGTCATTTTATAAACTCACAAACTGCTGTCAACCCATGTCAGTAAATTTGTGCAATACTAATCCAGTTGGAAAACAGAAGCACACATACGCATCGACAACTATTCTACACAACCAAGAACAACGTAGACAAAAGTTTGACGAGGCCTGTAACCAAAATGTCGAAATGTAAACGGATACAAAATAGAAACGTGTAGCACTCAAAATGCAAAATTCCATTTCCGGTTAATGTCGAACGTTTGTGTGTACATTATTATAACACACATGCGAAAACAAATATATACAAGAGATACACATACACTCAGGGACAGACACAGGCACAAGCACAAGCACAGCCACAGCCACAGACATTCTCGACAGTGCGGCATTGTTGGCTCAACTCATTGAAAACAAACAAAACTTTCAGTTTTACTTAATATGTAAACACAGCAAATTAACTTTCATTCGAAATGAGAAAAAAAAAAAGAATATAATAAAATGTATAAAAATGTAAAACAAAAGTTTTTGCTGTGCTCTTCTGTTTCAAATTAATAGTAAATTACGCTGCCAATGAACGTGCTCACTCCTATGGAATATTTTAGACTCGAGCATTTGCCTCTTAGTTTATAAACAATTCAGACATTCGGTGAAAATTGGTGGCGCAGAGTGTTGGCTCACAATACGCTTTACTTAGTATTGAAGTGGCAACTCAACTTATACGTATATAAAAAAGTTACCATTTTTTTAAATATGCAACCAGAGTGACATTAAAAATATCAATATTGGTTGACACAAGCCGCACTATTCTAAATGGACCATGATTGCGTTTACACACTGATGTTTGACCAAAATGTGTTATGTAAAAAAGATAAAGTTACCATGTTAAACCCTTTAAACTGTAGCTTTGCAACGTTTTGGCCATTAGTTTGCACAACACACCGCCCGACGCCTTAGAGGTCACACATTCAATCAGGATGAGATACCATCATTTGCTCATTTTACATTTCATCACTAATGTCAGGCGGCAGTAGCTTAGTTTCGGTATCATCATCAACATCATCAACTTCTGACACCATCATCAACAGCCACGGCATCATCAGCATTAGTCGCAGCATTGGCATCATCTGCTCCAATGATGCCACTCGATTTACCTTGGCATGGCGCTGCACACAGCAACATTGCCAGCTATGTGTGTATACAGTTATGTGTGTGTGTGTGTGTGTGTGTGCGTGTTTGTGTACGGCATAAATTAATAAAATTTTCATGTGCCAAATAATTGCAATTAACATGAGTTCTTAATTAAGAGCACACCGCAGCGACGACGCCCAACGCCGACCAACCAGCTCACCCTCACGATCCGAAACAGATTCCATCAAAGGATATACTTGTACACACACACACACATATACTCGTACACTCAAAAACAGCCCACCCCACAACTAACCTCACACACACACACACACACACACAAACGCTTGCTGCAGCGCATTTTAATATACGAGCTTATGCGGCAATGGCATTGTTGCTTTTGCCTTTGCCTTTGCTTCTCGTTCGTTAGCTGCCTCCATCTACTTCTCGTCCTTCTTTCATTTGTTCGCTTGTTCACTTGTTTTGTTACTTTCGTTTATGTTCGGTTCGGCTTAGTTCGGTTCGTTTTCGTTCGGTTTCGTAAGAAAGGCATTCATGCTCCATTTTATAATGTATAACTTGGTTGCCTCCTTCGTTAATATTCTTCTTCAATTCAGAGCGCATATAAACTCAGTGAGCTGAAGTTGTGTGCTCTGAACTGAGCCAAACTGATTTAAGCTCAATGAATTCATCTGCCACCACCACACCTTCTGGCTTGGCTTGCCTGCTTTAATAACGCCTTGCCGTCGTTTTTTTTTTTTTGATTTTATTTTTGCAAATTAAGTGTCGATATTTCATGTTCTCTTCACTTAATTAAAAATGTCAAAGGGTAAATTGTGTTTGTTGCCATTTGGCCTTTTACCAAATTCTTCTCAATATGTATGAATGCAGGCTGACATCCGCAAAAGTTATTCGATTAAGTATGCGAGTGTATGATAATAAATGGCAGGCACATGCAAAAAGAACACGAATACATACGATCTTAATGGCACAGAAAAGTTCATGTACCATAAGTGAGATATTTATATATAGAAACCGAAAGTACACTCGAGAGATACTGATAACTTGAATTTTTATTTGCTGTTTGCAAAAAAAATTTAATAAGTGTTTTGAATTAGTCTCACAAAATACGACAAATATATCGCCTTAAATCTACAAATAAATTGTGTCCATTTAAACTCATGTTATAAGACACAACGTAAAAAAAAAAGTAACACACACAACACATCGACTTGGAGGACGAACTTAACAACGAAATGACAAGAAGGAAACAATTCTGACAGCGTCAAGCATTTTAAATTGTGGATAATCGTAAGAGCGACACTGCCATAAGACTAAAAGATAAAGTACAATAAAAAACAAGCACAAAGTCATCTGCAATAATTTCTAGCAAAGCGGAAAGTAACACATATTCATACATACATATAAATGTCCGCACATAAATAGGTACATAAATGTGTATGGTATATATGTCACTGCACACAATCACAGACTGGTGAAAATTAAGAAAACACATAAAGTATCCGTGTTACAACATTGTACTTAGACACATAGGAGTATGTGGCTGATGAGTCAGTTAAAATGCATGACAGACAGGCAAACAACACAAACTCGGACACGGACTTGGACACATAAAAATGAACGAATGAACGTATGAAAGTATGAAAGGATGCTTACAGTGGGCTGTAAGGCTGGTTGGTTGGCCGTCATGTGAATTGAAATGAAAAGCGTACAAGAAGCGTGTAAATTGAAGTGAAAAGGCAAGGAACTGTGCAACCAACTGACTGACATAAATAAGTAAACAAATGTCAAACTGACATGTACACAGAAGAAGCACACAAGTACTTGTACACGACACAGTCACTTGATATGGGCCGATGGCAAAGTAGATTGAACGACATTTTAATACATGAAATGAAAGCGTTGTTAGAACATGCTACGAAAAATGTTACAACTAATAAGAACTTAGACATATATGCAAGTTGCTTGCTTACTAGTGAAGTATTAAATTAATTTTACGAACACAAATAAGCTCAAGGATACTTTGAAATACCTTTAGCTAAAATCAAATAAATACATAAAATGCACAAGTCATAGAAACAGATGCTAAAATAACAAACAAAAAATATGAATGTTTACTTTCGCACAAGAATCGTATAAGTGCTTATGTATGTATGTATTTGTGTGTGTGTGTGTGTGTGTGTGTTGTAAATGTGTACATAAACAGAAAAAGTTAACCAAAATAACACTTAAAACCGAAAACAGTCAGTACCATGAAGTACCAGAAAGGCCGCTGACACATGTATATATTTGAGTAAGGTAAACGTAGATATTTGTTCATGACGTCATAACTCATGCAGAGAGCAGCATCACTATGTAGAGCGTAAAAAGTGCAGAAGCAAGAGCAATACGTCAGCACGTTCAGTGCTCTCATCTGTTTGCCACTCTCTACCAAGTCATGTAATTCGACAAAGCGCCGCTTTGATGGTTAAAAAGCATGTTTTTTTGTGTTTGAATGAGCATGCCGGCTGCCGAAACAAAGTTTGAAGCCAAACTATTGCAATTGCCGACAGAAACAAGTCTCGTCGTGCATTGAAATATGACACTTTCTTAAAAATCCATTCAGTAAGCACGCAACACAAATGAAACAAAAAACAACACAAGC
Organism: Phortica magna; assembly: GCA_037044515.1. Classification (NCBI taxonomy): domain Eukaryota; kingdom Metazoa; phylum Arthropoda; class Insecta; order Diptera; family Drosophilidae; genus Phortica; species Phortica magna. The sequence continues at coordinate 73,242 of JBAMBP010002894.1, read as the reverse complement.
CTAACAAATCACCGGTATTTGGTAGTTATACAACCAAGCCTGACTTAAACTATGAAGTGATTATGTTTAAATATTTAGTTAGTCTTAATTACAGTGAAGGAAGTCGATCAAATTTGTTTGATGAAACTTTTAGGCATCGGTTCGAGCAGTATTGAAAAGGATAATGGCGTGGCCAATGAAGAAATCAAGTTATATATTTTAGCAATGACTCAAATGTGCAAACACTTTATGCATCTGCCAAGCAGTGTAACAAAAATTAATTAATTTACTTTGAGCACGCTCAAATTCAGTTCAAAAACCTAATCGCAAGCACAAACCCAATAAATTAATAATAAATGAATTTATGTATAAAATGTTGTAGCAAATTGACATACAGACACAGACAGAGACACAGATACAGACAAAAGGCAATGTCACGAACGGGCGTTGATTCTTTTCACATTAAAATTCTGTAGTTACAAGTACAATAACATAGGAGATAAAATAGACAGCATTAAAAATAATGAAAACAAAAAACAAAACAAATAAAAGAAAAGAAACACCAAGAAGACAAGAACGGCGAAAAACGTAAATATGAAATGGTAAAGAAAAAAGGTCACGCACTGAATTTGAAATGAAAATGCTTTTCGCACAAGCAGACAAGCACGGAGAGTCACTAACATGTTCATCAAATAAAATGCCAACCACAACAACAGAAACAAATAGAAAATCAACAACGACAACGACCACGACCACGAAGACGACAACGACGATGAGCGTGTTCTTTCCTTTTCAACCAAGCAACTAACACATGTATTTAACCTCAGATTAAGGCCGTAACATACGCAATTTTCCCAAAGACTGAGAATGAGTGTGGGGCGTGCCATATAAAAGGCTGCAACAAGAATTAACTTGAGTGCGTAGCAATGCTCCATGAAGGTGTAAGAAACAAAAACAAACAAAATAAACAAAAAACAAAAAAAAACAAAAAGAAAGAAGACAAACACACTTGCAGACATTGGCGACGGAAACATTCAAGAAGATGGCGTCAAATAAGAAAAGATGAAATCTACAAAGCTAACAGCACAACGCACGCATATACACGCGTACATGTGTGCATGTCAGGGGATGTGACGAAAGCGGCGGCGTGCGTTGAGGTAAAGAAGCTGTAACAGCAGACACAAAACAGCTTTGAATGATAGTAGGCGAAAAGCGCGCAGGTATCTAAACAGCGCAAAAGGACGAAGGACATACAAAAAGCAAAGTGTGAGCAGACACAGTAGACAAGCATCACACAGACGGACAAATAAACAGAGAGCAAAATAAGCAAAGAGAAACTTATAGCCGTGTTCGCTCTTCAGCGACTCGTGCAGAAATCAATAACAGCCAAGTGTAAGGAGCAGGTGCAGCCGCCGCAGCAGCACAAAGAGCAAAAACAACCAACTTATTCGTGGCGGCAGCACCAACGGTAGGTAACATTATTATTACTTTCATCATCAGAAACAGCAGCAGCAGCAGCAGCAGCATCAGCAGCAGCCGCATCAGGCAGCAGCAGTTGAGGTCAGACCAGATGTCATACAGACACACACACACGCACCTACTAATACACTCAATAAGTATTCGCTCTTGTCTCCATTTTAGAAAATTCCCGGGCAAACGCTTGCGCTCTGCCTTAACTTGACTGACTCTGACTCTGTGTCTGATTTCGGCTCGTTTAAACATTATAAAAGTGTTGCCGTTTGTTCTTTTCTGAGCTTTTCTTTTTTTCTTTTTTTGCTTTTGCTTTTGTTGCCTTCTCTCATCTCATTTGTCGTATTCATCTGCCAAAGAATTGCTGTTGATGCCTTTACCTCAGCTCAGCTCAGCTCACGACGCCGCTACCATCATTGTCACTGTCCCTGCTTCACCTTCGCATCGTCCTTTCCCTTAGCCAACTTCACCTTTATTGTTGACTACATTTTGGCATGAAAACTGTTTTCATTCCCGCTATGTTTTCTTCCCACTATTGTTACATTTATTTTTTCCTTTGCATTTTACTTATATGTATTTTTGCGTTGTGGGTGACATTTTCTTTAGCGTTGATATACCATTCCATTCATAAGATTTTCGCTGCTTAAATATTTATGAGACTCAAAAATTATGGCGAGCATTTACACACCCTTCCAACTCACGCGCGCTAAATATCCTTTTCGTACTTCGTGACTTTGTCATTGTTGGTGTTATGCACCGATTTCGATTTTTTGTTTTTTATTATAATTATTTTTTTGTTTTTCCTTTTCCTTTCCAGCACGCAAACGCATAAATTTGCGTATTTGGTTCCTACTAAAGCGCAGACTGAATCCTTTACTTGAATATTTTAATATACAGCGATAATTAAAAACAAGAATACTAGAGTATCTGAACACTGTTGTCTTATCGTTTTAGAATATTGCTTTTCATCACCAGCAAAGAACTTCATAATCAACAAAGTTGCTTCGTAAAAATACTGTGTAGAAACAACTATTGCTTTCTTTATGTACTTCACATAGAATGCATCATTGGGTGCCTTGAATTGTCGTTGGTTGTTGGATGTTGGTTTTCTATTGTATGTACAGCGATACATTATTTGTTGTTTATACATATTTGTCAATTGGTCTTCTTCTTGATTTGTCACCTAATTTTGCACTATTCGCCTTAGCTCCGCATTGCCTCAATGGCTTGTTTTCAAAATGAATTAAAAATTCAAAATGTAATGAAAGCAAAATACCAACATCGCCACTAGGGCCTCGACAAAGTGACAACGTTGGTGGCCAACGCTACCTTCACAAACACAGCAACCAAATTCAATGAAAAACAAATGATCAATGCTGTCAAGCGGAATATTCTATACTCTTCATGACGTTGGAAATACTTCTCGCAACTGAAATGCAGTTTATAAATTTCAGTATATAACTCAGGTAAGAAAAGTAAAGCTCATGAAGTATGAGTATTTCTTAAGAAGAAGGCTTTTAGTTATAATAATGCAACGCAAATTTTGTAAGTTTTTATGGAAGGTAAAACATATGTTTTAATACTAATAAATATAAGATCGATATGAGATAATGTAACAAATACGTACTTATAATAGTTTCCATAGATATTTCATGAGGTTTGTAATACCACTTCGACTTTGTAACAAATAAAGCGGCAAGCAGATGATTGCGTTTAGCATATGAAGTGTACAAATATACTTCGACAGCTGGAGCAGTTGTCGAACCTGGAGTAAAAACGGAGCACACTAATAATTCAGTAACAAGCTGGTGACGACGACTTCGACGCAAGACAAAAAAAATAAAAATGTAGTGTGTTGTATGTGAGAGTGTGAGTGTGTGGGATTGTATATGAAGCATGTATAAACGAAAAGTTAAAGAAACATTTTCGCTTCCTGCTCCTTTGTGTCCAATGTCCTTTTTGCTGGTTTACTCACCATTTTTCGAATGCTCGACGCGTACACAATTGTGTCCGTCGTCAACATTGTTATTGTTGTTGCTGTTGTTGTTGTTGTTCCTGTTTATGTCGGTTAGCAAACGAATTCCTTACTTGCTTCTTGCTTGTTGTTTTTTTTTTATTCCTTTTTGTGCATTTGTAGCAGCAACTTGGAAAAAATCTAAGTGAAAATAAAATGTTGCTGACTTGTCGCAGAGAAGCTGTGGTAAAGTGCGCAGTTGAAATGGATTTCTGCTTCATTTGTCTATGAGTTACATGTATAAAAATACAAAAAAAATCAACAAAAAAAAAAAAAAAGAGAAGAAAAACAAAGTAGAAAATGGAAATGCTGCTGCTTTTGATACGTCCATTGTCGCAACATGCATATATTCTACATGGACAACCGCCCTACAAGCGCCGCTCTGCCGTGCACTTATCCAGCGCCTAGATGAGCTTAGCCATATTCATGCCGGAGCGCGGTTCATGGCACATTAAAACACTGCTGTGTAAATGCGGTACGCCTCCTGTTCCACGCCGTATTCATGCCACGCGCGCTCAGTTTGTTTTGCAAATGGAAATATGTGGCAACTTGTTTGTTTTTATTTTTATTTTTTGTTTTCGTTTTTTTTCGCATTTTTTCCATTCGTTGTATTATTAGGCAGCGTTGTAGCTCGTGACACTACTGCCCCAGACGTTGTTGTTGTTGTTTGTATTCAACGCTGATGTTAAACTGCGCCTTGGGCATAGACAACTTTAATGAATTTGCATTTGCATGCGACCAAAGTGCGGAGCACTAAAAGGGTAAAAACAACACATCCGGCGCTGGCAAAATATAACTAAATATTTTTTTTTGGTATTTTGTTGAATTTTCCAGCACTCAGCGATGCTTTAATGAAAGGTTAATTATTCGTTTATATATTGTACTTTTTCATCTCTTCTTTTATAACAAAGAGATTAATCTGCAGCTTTTGTTTTCAAAATTTAATACCCAAAAGGATAACCACACAGAGTATACATGTATATTTTTGTAACAACAGAATGAATTATGATATTTCAGCCAAGAAGTATGCAACATTTAAATCATAAAAACGGAAGTTTCAATATGAATCGGACCTTTGCAGCTACTACACAACAAATACTGGAATATACATATATTACAATTATCAATAATTGATAAGTGCTTAGAAAAAATTATTTTTTTCAATTCAGTCAATACAATTTTTCTTATTATGAATACTTGTTTGCTGATAATCGTGCTTTAAATCTTTTACATTGCGGCACAATGGTCCATACCACCGTGGAAAACCCAAACAGATCATAAAATGTTGGATAGCTGCCGCAAGCAAAGCAGCGAACTTTATTTCTTTTAATTTCCTTTTTTCGCAGAATCGAAAAAGTGGCACAAACAGACTTTATCAATTGTGTGCGTGTGTGAGTACGTGTGAGTGTGCATATGTAACCAATGAAGAACCCAAAATAAAAAACCGAAAATAACTCGTTAAATTGAGTCCTTGTACAAGCTAAATAAATGGGCTAAAGTTCTATTTTGATAACAGCTGAGCTGCAAGTAGCGTAATTGTTTAAAGCAGCACATAATATCGATCCAGTTGACTCCTTATGTCAAGAATTAATGTTGGACTTTTGGCTTAAATTTTTCGTCACTTAGAGTGCAAATCGACAACTATGGCCAGTGTGACAGTACGCCAGTGTGTAAGACTCGTGCCTTAGATTTACATATTTTGATTTGTGTGCGTAAGTTTCGCTATAAAGCTTCGCCCGTGTATCGTACGTACGGCAATTGGGAGCAACGCCGGGCCTTGCACACTACATGGCGCGCGTGGCACTGGCATTAGCTTTGACTGAGTGTGTGCGTGCATTAGAGCCTGCACCAACAACAAGCTCAAAGCTCTGCAAACAAACACACACATACACATACACTAATACACTAATACACGCATGAGAAGTCAACGAGCGAGCGAGCCAAAGTAAATCGTGCCGAACTGAATTCAACCGAACCGAGCAGAGCTTCGTTCGTCTTCGTTTTCGCACTCGCAAATGGCAAATGCTCGTTTATACGCTCGTGTGCGTTCGTTGGTCGCACCCTGATTTTCGAATGGTTCATGATGTAAGTTCTGGGCCAGTCGGTCTCCGCATATTCGCCTGTTTTCTACTTACTTTATACAAAGCTCCGTATTCTGCGCGTCGAGGCATACATTTACTTATAGTTTTTTAAGTTGACAAAAAGTGAAAAAGTTGGTAAAAATTATTAAAAATATAAGCACATTCGTAACGTCAAAAATTCATTAAAAATTTGCTAAATTAAGCATGTGTACAACTGTGCAAAAACAAATTTTCATTATGGAGTAGCAAGGATACTTCGAAGAAAAATATAAATTTTTCATACGTATTTAGTATAGAGAAACCGAATTCGGGTGCCAGTGTTTGTATGTGATGGCGTTTATGTGTGCAAAAGTGTGTGAAAATATAACAGCAGCTAACAGCAGCAATAAATGAAAATTCAGCTAAAATCGACATTAATCTAACAATTAGAAACGCGTCTTGAAAACAAATTTTAAAAATAAACCAATTTGAAATACATATGACAACAAGAATAAATTCTTCAACAAATTTTTAAATTATATTTGAATATTCGCATTGGCAAATACACTCATGCGCACTTACATTAGTTGACAAAGGCTTTCTTTGGGCGATGGTGTTGATTTACAAAGCCAAAGTAAATAATGTGTGAACAAAAAAACTTCAAAACAAACAAAAGCAGCTATCATACTCGATCCCGACCGTGTTCTATTATGCTTGGTGGCCCACAAAAATTCTTTGCACGCATTTGGCACACACATTTTTCATCATTAATCTTACTCTATACTCAAGTGTTAAATATTGTAGGCCAGCATCAAAATTCAGCATATTTAAATATTTAAAGCTTAAGACATCATTTTTAGCAAACTGATAACTTATGGATAAAGATTTTTTAGATTTTCTTAGAGATGTCTTAAAATTGCGAAACAAATTAAACAATAAAATTAAATCCTTTTTATAATTTTCAATATTTATTCAAGACTTGCCGCTGGCTCAGGTAGATAACGATGGAAAATCTTCACTCAAAACAAGAACACATTTACGATAAATCAAAATTATATCAAATGACCAAAAACATTTTACTATTACAATTTATGAATGCATTGTTTCAAAATGCTCAAAAGTCCAATGAGAGAAAACACTTGAACTATAAAAACAGTAAAAGCATTGTTGGCAGTTACGTAGATATGCACACGGATGTCAGTAAAAAAGCATAGACCAAAAAAAAAAATAATAAAAAACAACGCACACAAAAAAAAAATTCATAATAAAAAGTCATCAAGTACAATGAAAGCAAAGAAAGGTTATATGGTAAAAACACAAAATTTCAACACAGAGCAACATAAACACACACACACATTACGATGGTATCAAGTGTTTTTATACGGCCATTTGTGTGTGTGTGTATAAATGTTCTTGTGTGTATGTGTGTTGTGTGTAAGAGTGGCAAAGTACCAAGCGTTATTGCTAAACAGAGTGTAACTGCCGGGGTTGCCATTGCAATCGCACACAAACTAAGAGGCTGAAAGCCTAAAAGCCATGGTGAAGGCGCAGCAAGTCGCGAAACAAATACAAAAGCAACGAGCAGAAACTTTTGTTGTTTCCTTTTTTGGATTTTAAAGTCGCAAAAGCAAATAGTAGCCGAAAAGTATGCAGCACCAAATGTGTTGTGATGTACGGTGTCGTGCCGTGCCGTTCCGTGCTACTCTGTACAGCTCTTTGTGAGCGTATAAAATAGAGTCAAAGAGTACAATTATTAGAGAGAGAGAGAGAGAGAGTCAGAGATAGAGAGCGCGGTACGAAAGCTTTCGCTGTACTATGTGTATAAGCGCGGATCTGTCAGTTGTCCCTGCCGAGGCCGTGCAGCTGAAGTTATTTTTATTTTGGCAAGGAGCTCGATTTCGCTCGATTTTGCAGACTCGAATTGTTACCAATTCCATGACCAAGCAGGCAGCAGGCGTGTCTATGCTTGTATGCATGCCTTTGTGTGTGTATGTGTGTGTGTGTGCACGAACTTTGCCATCATGAAAATTGTATGCAGTGTGCGGCGCGCCCTGATTTTTTTGTTCACACAGACGCACTCACCCACAAACACTGTAAAATGCTCGCACGGACAAAGTGAATTCAGTGAAACTTTTAAATAAAAATTATATACAAAAATATGTTAAAAAAAAAAATAAAAATTTAATTTAATTACAGTTTGACGAAATAATAAAAAATTATAAATAAAAGTGCAATAAAAAATTATTATAAATAAAAAATATGTTGCTGACTAGGAGAAAAACGATCTATAAATGCTGCTAAATATCCTGCAAACTGTAAACAATGCATTTAACAGGCAAAAATGTTTAACGCGTTTCGTAGTATGCAGACCAGCCGCAGCACAGACAACTTGGAGCAGCAATTTCATTTGTCAGCAGCCGCCAGTGCTATTCGTTAAGATGTTTGTTTTCGAGCAACTGGGATGACAATGAAATGTTTGCGCATTTAGGCGGCGTTTAATATACAAATACAAAGTAAATTCTGTATCGACAAAATTAATACAACAGTAAAGATCAATCGGCGACGTGTGTAAGTGTGGCAGAATCGGGCAAGAAAGTTTAAGGACAAACATAAGAACACAACCAAATACGGGAATATTGCTGAGCGGCGCATCAAAGGACTACGAACTGATTGCAAGCGCCGACTAGCTGGATATTAATCCAAAAAAAGAGCAGCGCACCGAAATTAATGTCACTGCTGCCAACTCCAGTTCCAACGTCAACACCTACATCGTCATTCACGCCTCGGCTACTGTCGCCATTGTCATCGTTGCCATCACCAGCATTCTGTGCAGCTGCAAGGCTTAGCGTAGGCGCTGCTCGGTTGTTACTCCGTATTCAGGACCATTTGCGTGTTCAAGATTTTCCGTTAACATGCACAAATGACGTTCAAGACGTATTCAACTTAAAAGCGCAACGACAGCCACAAGGGGGAGCAGTTGCCATACAAGTTTCCTGCCGTAGTTGTGTCAGTCAAGGCTAGATCTAGTGTATCGTTAACTTCCGCTAAAATAAAACAGTTTTTAACAACAAACAATAACACTCAAAGAATCTTAAAATTAAAAAAAAGAAGAAACACCCAAAAACCAAAAACAAAAAAGGAAACATTTACTAAAGTTTAAACAAGGAATACAACAACTAAAATTGACTGACTGCCGATGCCTGAAACCAAACACGTTGACTGACACAGTCATCATTACTTTAAGCTAAGAAACGTAAACTTCTATAAGAAAGGCAAAACCATATAAAATTACTAAACAAAAACCAGGACACATATTTTCTAATGCAAGCACCGAAACTGTAGAAGCAACGTTTACCCAAAAAGCAACTTCCAACATTTTAAACAACACACTAAGCAACTTTAGACAAACCAAACTGCTCCAACAACAACATGAGTGATTCAATAGCTGATAAAATAACAAATCTGGCGCCTCGGATGCGGCTGATCACACTATGGCTGGCCTTCAATCTAGCGTTCATCATACAGCAGCCAACAAAGCGAATTACCACAGTCGAAGCAGCGTAAGTAGAGAGTCCTTTTAACAAAATCATATACTGCATATTACTATAACAGCCTGCATATGCTAGTATATGAGGGTTATAATTTGAGTATTGCCACAAAAAACAAAACATTTTCACGAGCTAATTTCATATTTTTCCGTTAACAAAACATTCAAGTCTCTCTATATGGTTATTTTCAAAATATAAGTAGTTCATTTAAAACATCTTTGTTGGTTCTCAGGATATTTGTGATATGTACCTTCAACCAAACCTAATTAATACTTATAAATATAGTCACTCATCACAGAATGAATCCAACTAACCATGTAATTTCCAGTAATTGAATCACTTTCAAAGTTTTTCATTATTTTTAATGTTTAATTCAGAAACAAAAAAAGTCGTGCTTGTCATGCGCAAATTTATGCGTAATTTCATAAATTAAAATGCATGTCACAACGTATCATTTATGACTGTCACAACCAAATGAGCGCCATTATTTCACTGTACACTCATATTCTGATACACAAATTGGTGTGATTTACAGTTCTTAATTAAGTTAATAACTTTATATAGCAGCAAAGTTGATCGTTTTGTGGCAAAGTGTTAACTTTAATGGTCGGTGAACATTTACTAATGTAATTCATAATTACAGCAACAATTTTGTTAATATGACACTTTCATGGATTGAATTAGGCCAATTTTATGTAATTATATTTTTAGGAGTGTTTGTTTAAGTATGAATTTTCCCATTGCTTCATAATTTATGATGATTAATGCTAATTCATATATTTTGAAAGCGGTAAGTCAAGTTACTTTAGCCGAATTTTTATGACGATACATTATGCAAGAGAAATATTTCATAATATGGTCAAAATAAATTATACTCGTCAAGAACAATTGAGTTAAAAAAATATTAAATAAACTTGACTTGAGTTCATAACACGCAATGCAAATTAAAAGCAAAGCACACAACAATGAAGTAAATTAATAAGATTATACTAATAAAAATACAACATTCATATTTCAAAGCACATAAATTGAATTAAATTTCTAAAACCTCTCAAAATTATAAGCTCAAACAAACACTTCCAAATTATACGTTATAAATCCGTTCCAAGTTTCAATGTCTAATTATGTCCGTAATAAAGTTGCAATAATATAATGATTTGTCAATTGGAGTTAAGTCTACAAAGGCGTAACTCGCACTGTCAGAACTATCTGATGCATCATATAAGCTTATCGTATATGACACAACCTTCAAATTGTCGAAACCGAATTTAATTTACTAAAAATAGAGAGACTGACTTATTTGATTCCGATATAAGAAAAATAGGCTTATTGACGTATTCAAGGCAGCAACCTTCAAGGCGTTGACAGAAACTAGATTAAAAACATTTTAATGTAATACACCAATTTCAGTTAACTTTTCCATACAAAACGTACAATTAGAGAGCTTTAATAAGCTAACATAATATATGAGTAAATTGAATGGTAGAGGCGCAAATAACACCTCAAAACAAAACAAGAAAATTATATTGCAAGCAAATTCGAAGAAGGTTCAGGTTCGGTGGCTTTGCATGTGATTTACATATGAATTTAGGTTGCCTCATTAGTAAATATTTAGGCGTACTAAACACGTAAAACAAACAGGCAAACAACCGAAAAATAATAGCAACAACAACAAACGTTTGCATAACACGCCAAAAGACAATGACGAAGCAGTCAAAGGAGCAAGTTTAAAGAACAAGTCGAAGGCAAAATGAAACAAGTTGAGCACAAAAATGCACGTTTAGCGGATTACACGATCGCGTGCGGCGAGAATTATATATATAAAAAAAAACACAAAAAAAAAAAAAACAAAAACACACAACAAAAAAATAAATAAATAAATAAACAAATTCACGGCAAGTGCATGAAACAATCTGAAAGCGATATGCGGTCATGTATTATTATGGCGTGACGTTATTGGCCATGCGAACAAGCCAACACTGAAAAGGCTGGTAAACGGGCTTCTAGATTGCACCATAGTCCCATGGCATGCTCAACGGTTCCGTGTCCGTAACTCGAAATAAATGTCGACATTCCGCAGCGCATGTATGCAGTCAAAACCCTTTTGGGAGAACAACTAAAATTTGACAATAAAGTCAAGTCGAAAGAAATGAGAATAATTGCTTAGAAAATAGTAAAGAACATTTCCCAAATGATTAAAGGCTAACATAAAATTGCAAAGAAAAATTGTGCCTCTGCTCATTTGGCGTACAACTTACCGTCGTCGGCCCCACCACAGACACCAGGCTGTGCACTCGCTGTGTCAACACAGTTGTGCTCTATATTTTCACAAGTGCCGCCACTTCACTTGGAATTTATTGATTGTAGATAACGGCAAAGTGGCAACGACAAAGTTGTTGTAATTTTACTGGAAATACACCGAGGGAGACCTGCGGGCTGACAATCTAGCAGGCACTTATGGTAGGTCGAATGCACACAGTTTGTTTTTCCACTTGCCAAGTCACTCGTGCTGAGTGCCTAATATTGTCGCAACCAGCCTCAACCCATGCAGCACAGCATGTACCTCCTTAACGTCTTGTGGCAACTGACGTTCTCAGTGTCTGAACTGAACTGTTGTCGTCATCGTCGCCTCAGTCTACTTTCTTCATCTATTCGCCATCTCAAGCGATTCTAAGTGCTTTTCAGCACAATTTGATTTTTTTTTTCTCCATTTTGTTATTCTTCTCTTAATTTTATTTTGTGTTTGTTGGCATCATGTACGTTTGAAAATTAAAGCAGTATCTGTTGAATATTTACTGACAGCATCTCGTCTTTGGCCATTGCCAAATGTCATTGGCAGTAAAAAATGGCGAATAAAAGGATATCCTTCATCGTATACGAGAGTCACGTGTTACGACTCTTATTCCCTTACACGAAACCGTTTCTCACAAGAACTCTAAGCTAATGATTCATTCATGGTAGTGCAATCACTTTTGCAGCCGTAAAAATAACACTCAAAAGGTCAAAGGTATCAACAACAAGAATAACGAAACTTAGCATGTCTTATCGCAAATTCATTTTATTTGACATTTTTCCAAAAAAAAAAAAACACAAAGACAGAAATCAAAAACGTCTGCATTGGAACTTGATTGGCCGGTGACATATAAATATATATATATAAAGAGAGAAAGTTAGAAGAAGAATATCGTTGGAAAAAAAGCCATCGAACAAAGCGTGCAAGTCACACAGTCGGCACTTTAATGCAAATCTTTGACATTCATTATCATTATTATTATAAGGGATGATCATGTCCTTGTCTTGTTGTTCACTAAGTAAACATGTTTGTTTTTTTTTTTTAATTTTAGAATTATGCAAATCTTTGAAGATTTGGTGCTTTATGCATAAGAAAAACTATCTTTGAAACTGTAGATAAACACTTCATTCGCAATCCATTGACATTTAAGTATATGCACTCAGCTCACAAACACTCATCGGGGTGAGAGTCCTTCGGCAGTATGTATGGGTGTGTATCTACTCGAATTCACATAATTTTGCATAAATTATACGAGGATGGCATAGTATTAATTCCAGTTAATGCGGTGTTGGGGATCAACTTATTTGCATATTACGTATACGACCTGTGTAGTTTCATACACTTTAGAGCTCAGTGTATATAAGTATTTGCAACAATAACACCACATGGCCTTGTTAAGCTAACAACAACGGCTTTCGCAATAACTTTGAATAACATATTGTACGAAAGAAAGTGGCAACAGATGCTGGCAATGATTTAGGCTGCAACTTGCAATTGACGGAAAAATTGGCGAAAATAGTCAAAGAATTGAAAGCCATCGTAAATATTTTAATAATATTGAGGCTTGCTTAGCAGCAAAATGAATGTGGCTAACGATTTCAAATGTTGAAGGCTTGTCAATGATTTTAAGGAATATTTGACTAACGAAGCAGAAATTGTAGGAATAGATTTTAATGAGAAGAAAAGATATTTAAATAACAATGATAATGTAATATTGTAATAATTAATTAAAAAGTAGCTGTCATTAATTATAGAAACATTAGATTGGTGAAAGTTTTGATGATTTTGATAAATTTCCTTTTTCAAAAACATTTCGCATAATTTATACAAAAAAAGTATCTTATTTCTTAATTATGTTTAAAACTGCAAAACGACATGAGATTGATACTGATTGAAGCAGCCTATCATCAGCAAGCTGACGAAGTGAGAGATTGAATTGATTAATATGGAAGTCAGTGGTTGTAGCAGAGAAAGTCGAACTCAAATAAGAGAATGCGCAGCAAAAAGAGTGCGCAAAAGAACTCTTCAAAGTCGAATAACAAAAATAGCTTTACAGCAGCTAACAACATAATTGAATACAGACTAAAATAGAGCTTGGCGTATTTCAAAAAGAAAAACAATGTGTGTTGGCATTAACACAACTTAGGTTAACTTTGAAAAATGTTAGCAGATTATTATACAAACTAATTCCAAATAAAAAAAAGGGATTTGACTTAAATTAAACTCAAATGAAACAAAGATGCATTTGTGATAGAATTTTTTTTTGTTTTTGTTTTATATATTTTTTCATTGCTAATATTATTTTTATTTTGCAAATACTACAAACACATACACTTTTAATCAAACTCAAATATACACAGTTTGCTGCGCGTGTGCATATACACACTACACTCATGTACACACACGAACACAAAAACGCATATATGTGTGTACACATACATAGATGCGAATAAATAAATGTATATATTTGTGACAGTTAAAATAACAACAAATGCGTTTTAATAGCACAGTTTAACAGAGAATAGTCACAAATACTCGTATATAAGTAGACATTGAAGAGGCATCACTGCCAGGCACATGTAATAAACAGTAAACAAAGCACGGATGAAGTATTTTGCCCTGGGGGTGGGTGGAGCATTGCACCCTTGATGAGCGGAAGAGAACAAAAAAAAAGGGGGACAACAAAAAGAAAATACGATAACATCGCCTAGTCGACAAACACAAATACATGCACATTGCTATAGCGTAAGCATGCTTAACCTGCACCAACGGCTAACTGAGTGTTTCAATAAATCTGAGTGGAAGTGTGAGAGTGTCGATGTGTGTGAGTGTATGTGTGTGTGTGTGTGTGTGTGTGTGTGTGTGTGTGTGTGTGTGTGTGTGTGTGTGTGTGTGTGTGTGTGTGTGTGTGTGTGTATGTGTGTGTGTATATATATATATGAGTGTGGGATGTTAAGTGTAGGCCTCTCGATGTATTTATAACTGTGAATGTTCGTAAAATGTTTGCAGGAAATGCCAAAGTCCTTGGAAACACTCGACATGGCACAAAATGGCACAAAACGGGGATACCATTCATACGCGCATAGCATTGATATATGTATAAATACATTCTCATTCATACAACGCATCTGTACATGTATTTTTGCATAGTGCATCATTTTTAACTTCTCAGCTAAGTTTAATCTTGATTTATTGTTATTTATCTGACTTGTGGGTGTTTTGTTTTTGTTTGTGCATGCCATATGTATCTGAAATTGATATTTATAGCATACGAAGTTAAACAATGTTTTGTACAAACAAAATAGCACTGCAAGTCAACTTGCATTACATAAGCTATTGTATCAATAAGGGCCGCCACATATATTTCAATTTAATTAAAGTTCTATAACATCAAAATGTAAAAGATATTTTACAAATCAAAGACTTAATAATATCTAAATTGAACATTTCAGTACCGGTGGCGGCAGCATGTTGGGAGACGTAAACATATCTGCAATATTGGACTCGTTTAGCGTTAGTTACGACAAAAGAGTAAGACCCAACTATGGTGGTAAGTATCGATGCTTTATTAAGGAATAATACATAATTAGATACGCGCAACAAAAACCAAAAGAGACATGACGCATTCGTCATGTTACTTGTGTGAATATTTTATGCATACAAACATGACTTAAACGCGAGACAGATACTTTCTAAGGATCGAACCCAAAAGGCAACTGCTGCACTAAGACGTGCTTAGATCTTAAAAAGAAAAGATTAAACTATTTTTGATATTGAACAAATGAATAGATATAATTTACGCCCCTTTGTATTAATATTTTGTTTGGATATACTATATAATGAAATCATACAAAAAAACAAAAAATATGCGTGTTTCAGGACCTCCTGTCGAAGTCGGAGTCACCATGTACGTGCTATCGATCAGCTCGCTCTCCGAAGTGAAAATGGTACAAATTTTATGGAACTTGTACCTTATTTGTTGATCCATGAAATATTTAAACTGTTTGGATTGTATTTTTGTTTCCGTATTTATGTTAATTTGTTTTTGATTTCCACATAAATGTTTTTTTTTTCTTTTTATTTAAAAAAAAACTTGAGCATAGTTGTTGCCTTTGAGAAACACACACTAATCAAATTTCTTCTTCTACATTTCTGATTTTAATGCTTTTTGTTGTATAACTTTTCTTTCTTGTTTCTTAAAAAAAAATCTATCTTAATTCACACACTGAATAGTTAAAAGAAATATAATTGAAGTTTTATGTTCACTTTTACTTGTTTGATTGTTTGTTTTTTCTTTTTATTAGAATATTTTAACCTTCTAGTAATCACACCGTTTATTTTCTTTTCGAAGTTGTTTACATTGTACAAAAATCATGTTGTGGGATTCCTCTTATAAATAAACAAATACAAAAAGATAGTTAGGGGGAGAGTAAAAAATATTCTTATTGATTTCACAACTACTGACAAAAAAATTAAGCTTAGTATATTTCTAACGAACTCTATGAGTCTAACAACCACAACAACAATCAGTAGGGAGGTCTCTTTATAGTTGTCGTTTGTTCAAACGCAAGTTGCACACTTTACGCCCAAAAGTAAACGCAAAATGCAAAGATTGGACGAATAAAAATTGGCCAAACATCGTTAAAGACATATCTTTTTTTTTTATTTTTTATGCTTTGAGTTTTTTTTTCCGAGCAAAAATCACCAAGAAATCAACATTGGCAAAACACACATGACACACAAATGACGCACTGTAAATAAGCCACACTAAACGTGTTGGTTACATGTCTGTCTTTTAACTCTCGATCAGAAAAAAAATAACACACAAAATGCACACTAATTCCGATTAACAAATGTATAGGAAAGAAAAAACACAATATAAAGGAAAACGAATTAACAAATTTAACAATTTCTCACTCGCTTTGCCATATTTTTATACTTATATATAATTATTTTTTATTTTGTTTTGTTTTCTACAAAGATTTTCTTCGAGCGTAATTTTTTACTAACACGACATTTTATTTAATTCTGTTTTTATTATAGGCCAAATATTCAGAAAGTTAAGCTTCAGCGCAAATCACAGAACTTATCCAAACTTATAAGAAAAAAAAAAAAACAACAAACAAAGAAAATTATCTTTTTGGCTTAAGCATAAAAAAAATTTGCCTTAGGCGTTTCTTACCATATGACGTATACGTATCAATACCGACCAAAAAAATGGTGTGTTAAAGCTGCTAAATAAATAAAAACGAAAAAAAAAACACATTAACAATTTTAAGTGATTTCGAAAACGTTTTAATTGTGCATAATCTTTTATAAACTCTTTAACTGATTAATTTAAACTTAAGGTGAAATTTTTATACTTATAAAATAGCAATAGCAAAGATTGATTTGGTTTTCATTCGGCGCGTTCAAAACGACGACGAACACGACACGAAAAGCGAAAACGTTTCGAGACTCTTTATGAGCGTAAAAGTAAAACAAAATTCGACACGCAAATCATTTGCTTATAATTATAATTTTGTATTTTTCTTTGTTTTTACTTTTTAATAATTTGTTTATTTACTCACCTTCAATAGTTATAAGCATAACCGCATTAATGTACACTGAAAAAAAAAAATGAAAATTCAAGCACAACGCAAAAAAGAAGGTTTCAACTCACAAAACAAGCAGCAGTTTGACCTTAAGAGTGTGTCTTCATATGCAGTCCTTCAGTTCAGTCTTCGTCCTTGCTGCTAAAAATAACACTCGCCTGAACGTTTGCTCTTAGCAAGCAATAAATGATCGTCTTTCTGCGTGTATAATAAAAACAATCTATTTATTTTTTGTTTGTGTGGTCTAATAAGTATTTTATGACGTTAAGAACAACAACATCAAACGTGTGTGTGTATATGTTGCAGGTCCCCCTGTGGAGGTTGGCGTCACAATGTATGTCCTCAGTATCAGTTCGGTTTCGGAAGTTCTCATGGTACATACTTAACAAACATAAAAAAAAAAATCAATTCTCCTTAACTTAAAAATCATATAATTTATTTATTTATTGATTTTTTCAATTTTCTTCATTTTTCAATTTACATTTACATACATTGGCATTAAAAACAATAAAAATAGAAAATAAAATATATTTATTCTTTGCAAAAATAAAAAATATTCTTTAAAAGCGAAAAAAGAAAAACGCATACAAAATTGTCTTTTTAAAAAAACGCTTTCCAAATAATTTTATTTTCTTTTTTACCTTAACTCATCTATTGATATAAAAAATATAATTTTTTGTCAAACATTGTTTTCCAACACTCATTGAAAAAAATAACTGTACGATACAAAAATTGTAAATGCCTTTAAACAATTTCACAAAAAAAAAAAATCTTTGAAAATATAAAAACAACAAAAACAATCATTAAATGCATTTTCTCTTCACTCTTCCCACTTGACTACTAACTAACGCTCTGTTTCTATCTTTCCTTCTAACGCTCTCGAGCAGCTCTACCGCTTGCTCTCGCAAAACAAACTCGCTTTTACTATCAACATTCACTTTGTTGCATAAATTTCAAACAATTTTTTTTTTCCAATCATGTCAGTTAATTTGCAACTTACTTATTTGTCTATTAATCATGTATCACTTAGGAAACAAAAAAATTTCCTTTAAACAAAAATTACGAAAATAAACTCATAATTAATTCAAAGCTTTTCATATTTTTATTTATAAATTTTGTTTTCATTTTTTTTTCTTGCCATCTTGAAAAAACAACAACTTTAAAAAGTCAAAGAAGTCAACTTTACACACACACACAAACACACGCACCACAAACAATTTAATTTCTGCATATAAATACAGCTAAAGAAAACATGAAGACAAAACACTTTATTAAAACAACATCTGTGTCTAAATTAAATACTATATATATGTATATGTATTTAATTTGCATATATACAAGACTTTATATACTTATAGATATTATACAATGTACTATTTATTTATATATCGTACTTGGTTGTGAGAACGAATCAATAACCACAGCAGTCCCAATGACAACGGCTGCGCGCATGCGTAATTGTTAACGTACTGTATATGTATGTATGTATATGTATGTATTAGAATGATCAATCAATATTCAAAGTACTTCAAGAAATACACATATATACATATATATTCAAATGAATTTACAAAATTTATTTTCCGTTCGATTTATTCCAAATGTGAAAGGGTAATTAGCAGTATTCTAAACAAGGTTCCTTTGGTACCTCATAGCAAATTAAAAATATAACAAAAAGGCAGGAAATTTTCCCCCATTTATTTTTATTTCCAAAAATTCGTAAAACAACATGACAGATTTGGAAATATTGACGTTTTAATTATTTTAAACATTTATTTTTTTTGCTTTGATTAATGTTTTATGTTTTTTGATTTTATCAAATATTTTTGTAAATAAAAGTAAAAAAAAAAATTAAAACAAAATGAGAAAAAGCAATACAAAATTCTGTGCACCTTACATCATGAAAAACAATTATATTCTTCTTAAAAGTTATTTCAAATATCTTTTTGCCTCAAACGCATATTAATTTTCTAATTATTCAATTAGCCATCTTGACAAAGAAACCAGTTTTATACAGACTGAAATGTTTAAATTAATGAGACAAATACACACGTACTTCGCTCAATAGATCTTTGACGCCGCCTTCTATGTATAACATCTAAAAAAAGTAGTTCAGAATACAATAGCTCTCAATAGGAAAATATCAAAGAAATCCTGTTTTCTACTTAAAAAGTTTAATGTAAACAGGACAAGTTAATTTGAAAATATTATTGATTTCAATAATTTGAAGTGTTAATAGTTTGACTCATGAACAATAGAGAATTTACTCGGTTATGATTTGATTGAAATTGCATATTAAACAAACAACATACATTAAACACAATAACCCATGAATTCGGACGAACCAAAGAAGAGTTTTGTTTAATAATTTG
Source organism: Phortica magna (assembly GCA_037044515.1). Taxonomy (NCBI): domain Eukaryota; kingdom Metazoa; phylum Arthropoda; class Insecta; order Diptera; family Drosophilidae; genus Phortica; species Phortica magna. The sequence goes on along the minus strand of JBAMBP010002894.1, from coordinate 53,912 downwards.
ATACCATCACTTAGGATTACTTACTGCACACAGTCACTCACCTAAAACCACCAATTTTGGTACACACTACAATCACAAAATGGTTATTCGCCTATCTAAGCAATGGTCGCTCAAATCAACACCAATTATTGCCAGTGTGCAACACGAGACGATCAACAGTGACAATCAATCTAAATGCACAATCAACGCGCACATGCATTGCTGGCGTGAAAGCAGCCACAACAGCAACAACAACAGCCAGTCACTAGTCACCAATTACCGAAATACCACACGATATTTTCACATGTAAACTCACCCACACATAAATAAGCTTATCGTCCATAAACTCATAGTTAGCCATTATGTCAATACAAATCAATTTGGTCACATTAACAAAGCGAGCTACATTTTTACCCCGCCCACTCTCCTCAAACGCACACTAACATACATCACATTTGAAAAATTCATTCATACGGGTATTCTTTATTTAAATTATCATTACGTAAGCCATTCATTTATTGAAATACAAACTTTTTTATGCGGATGACGACGATACATGAGCAACTACAACAACAGCCACCAACACTTGGATAAAAAAATGTTCGAGAAGTAATTAAATTGCTGAAACGCGAACAACAACAGAAAAACATTTTATAGGTTAATTATAGATTCAAGTACAGTAAATAAATGCAAAACAACAGAAACACACATACTCGTACATACACACACACAACGATGTACAAATATTCGATTGTTATATTTGATGCCACGATACACAAAAACGTTGTGTTTTCCTTTATAGACTAAACAATTTTCTTCTCTAAATGTTCTGTTAAACTTTTTTAATTTTATTGTTTTTTTTTTTTTTTGTTTATTTTTGCTTTATTACAAACTTTTTTTTTCGATTTTGGCGAACAAACCAAGTGGAAACCAAATCAATATCCTGTGTTTTATTTATTTTTAAACAATTTCAACAAAGGGAAAACCACCCAAAAACAACGAACTGAAAATTGTATGCCAAAAGGACAACGAGCACTGAATACAATTTTCAAAATATTGCGTCATAAAGTTATGCTATGTAAAAAAACCAGAAACGATACATATATTTTCATTTACTAACAATCATTCACATGATATATTTGTATAAATGAAGTAGAAAGTCACAACACAACGTGACCGAAACTCAATGCTTCAAAATGTATCATATTTGATGAAAACGTTCCCAGCGGAGCAGCAGGGCTCGGAAATGGGCACACGAATGAAATGAGACGTTTGACACATACCTTATTGATAATTGATAAACAAAAAAAACTTGGTAGCTGATTTATGCATGCCAGAAACATTAAATTTCCAATTTAATTCTTGATGTTTTATTTTATGCCGAAGTGAGTTTTCCGAGCCTTTGTTGAACGAGACAGTTGCTCTTGCGGCCATGAACACAATCTAATTTTAAGAAAATTATACAAAATACTTATAAAATTGCTTGTACTAAACTGCTAAAGCTTTAAACGCGCCAGAACTTATGCTATGTAAATATACATAATGTAGAAAATACAAATTACTTTTAGTAGGAAATTGGCCGATAGAAGACTTTTTGGCTATAACAAATGCTGAATGAGTTGCGTTATTAGCAGATTATAGAATTTTTAAGTCTTTCAAAGCATAAGTTCAGCCAGTACAGACGCTACACACAAAGCAGGCAACGCCCACTCGGCCCTGCTGCTTTACAGCAAAACAGAAACTCATTTCAGCTGTGATGCACTAGCGAACTTGCAACAAGAGAACAAAACTAGTCTTAACTTTAGCTTCAAACTTCTAAATACTAAACAAATAAGCAACAACAACAACAAAGAATTTGATTACTTCACATCACAATTTTGAATATTTGTGAGAGGATTCTGTACTATTGTAAAAATGCTTTATATATTTTTATTTCATCCAACTAAAATACAACTTCATTTATTTTTAATTCTTTGTACAATCTTTTTGTACATTTACTTAAACTATTAATTAATCGATGTGTATTGCATGCATACAAACTGTCCTCTTTTATGTTTGTAGTCCTAGCCGTAACCCTCAAATATTCCCAAGCCCCCTAAAATCGGTGTGTGCTTCATTTCATTTGATACTCGTTTAATTGTCGCACGTAGTTTAAAAGCAACCATGCCTGAAATGATCCTTTTGTTTGTGAATTCGTTTATAAAAAATAAATTTTTAACCGAATTTCAAAAATTTATAAATTTTTTTTTTCAAAATTCATTTCAACTCCGAGAATATATGAATGTATCTATTTTACTTCTTTCGTAAAAGATTAATTATTTTATGAACACCATTTTATTTTTCTTTTTTTTTTTTTGGTTTTAAGTTGTTATTTAAATAAACTTTTTAAAAAAATCATGAAAACTAATCCCATTCTTTTTTCTACTTTGCAAACCTGCAAACAAATTCTTCTTCTTCTTTTTCGTTGTATTCCCGTAAAAACAAAAAACACCATCAATGATTTGATTAAATTAATATAAAATAACGATCGACTTGGCGCCGTCTTTTCACAAAAATAGGACTTTACATTGGATTTTTACTTTCGTCAATTTTGGACCGATCCTCGTTTAGCGTATAGAAAACGACCTGGTGTAGAAACACTATCGGTGGGATCAGAGTTCATTAAAAATATATGGGTACCTGACACCTTTTTTGTAAATGAGAAACAATCATATTTTCACATTGCAACAACCAGTAATGAATTCATACGTGTTCACCATTCTGGATCGATAACAAGAAGTATTAGGTAAAACATTTTAAAATAACCAAAAACCAAAAAAATCTGCTACTCTTCCTCATATATAAATAATAATTGTGTATGTGTATAAATTAAACAAATTAAGCGAACTACTTCAATTTTTTTTATTATGACAAAAAAAAATATCTTAAAAGTTTTTTCTTACTTTTTCACGATTGTAACTATTCTTATTTTTTTTTGTAAAAATTGATGTTGTAATTTAACAAAATGACAAAAACTATAAAATTCCACAAAACGAATGAATAAAACCAAAATAAGTGTTACTAAAACTTAACTAAATCAAGTGAGTTCAATTGGCAAATGAAACCAAAGCAAGCTGGCAATTTGTTGGTTCACTAGTATGATTTCGACCCTATCAGGCTGGTACCGACCGACCAAGTCTGAGCGGAATGTGTATTTTACACCATAAAAAGGTTTGATTTGCTGGAGGTCTCAACTCCGCACACAATTTTCTACTACTTTTAAACAAGAATCTGTCCAAAATCCCCAAAAAAGAAACCTAAAACAATTCGAAATCAAACCAAAAAAAAAGAAAACATTATGCAAAATGAAATCTGAAGTACGCAAGAAAGCAAGGAAGCTGCTCCGTAAGTCAAATGTCAAACTTGATCAGCGTAAGTAAGTAAAACCTGATTTGCATTTTGTACTTAATAATCTATCCACAACTAATTTACATAGTTTAACAATATACAAAAATTTCCCGAAAATAATCGGACTTACCCCAATCCTTCCTAAAGACATGTACTCGTATGAATAGTTTATACTCATATACTATTACAAAAAACAATCAAAGCAAGTATTATGAGTAGACTTTTATTTGTAGTTTTTTATTCAAATACCAAATACCAAACAACTTTGTTAACTTTAAACATCCCAAGGCGACAAAAATTTAATCCATAGTCAAGCCTACTTATGCTAAGCTTTCAAAATTTTCAAAATACTCTTACTCAAACAGAAACTCAATTAAACCGCTACATTTGAATAACAATGATTATCAATCAATTATGCCACTCGTATCAATCAATTGTTCATCCAATTGAACTCGCTCTGTATTGTTCAACTATTTTATATAAATTTATGTATGTCTGTATGTAATTGTATGTATGTTTTATATACTATGTACTAACTCTATATATGTATGTATGTGTGCCATAAGCACGTGATCTTGTTCTGTGTCGTTTCATTTAACATCTACCACTGCCTGATTCTGGATGTTTTATAGCTAGTATAAACTTTCAACTACACAATTTGAAAATTGTGCCTTATTAATTCATATTTTCGTTTCATTCATCACTTGTGATTGAATACCAATAATTCTAATTTAGATTGACTATTACTGCATCATGTCCGATGAATCTTCAATACTTCCCAATGGATCGGCAACTGTGTCACATCGAAATCGAAAGCTGTAAGTTGAACTATTTTTTTAAAAACATTATTTAAGCTTTTATTCTAGAAGTATTTTAAAAATATTAAAAATAATAATTATAAACACAAATTAAATCAACGTGTAACTCATTCAGAATTACAGGCTTTAGTATGTATTATTAAAAATTGTAAATTAAAATAATAAGCAAGTTTATGCAGTTGGCGTTTTTATAGTAAATTATTTTTAAATTCAAATTTTCAGTCTTTCTTACAAAGTCTAAAAAGGACCTTTTGAAACCATACCTCCCTTAACGGCCTTTACAAATTCCAAGAAAAAAAAATTAAACGAAATGTCGTTAACTAATATTTGAACTGATTGCCAATAATAACAAAATTAAATAATTTTTAATTTGAAAAAAAAGATTATACAATCGGCCGTTAAACGTGATATGTGTAAATGTTATACTTTATTCGTTATCGAACCATTAAAATGAAAATTTTTAGACCAACTTGAAACGATCGCATTTTGATTTTGAATAATTAAAATAAATTTTTTGCAAATAAATTGAACAAAACTTCAACTGCATGAACTTAAAATTGCGCTAAACATAATTGTGCTGTTTGTTCCAACTTCAAAGAAACATAAATCTTAATTGAACGCTTAATAATTAAAAAAAAAATAACTATTCAATAGCTACAAGCCACACACAGTGATAAAGGTCACGTTTATAGATACATCAAGCTTTAAGTATAGAAAATGTCTAGCATAACTCGTGGCAACTTTTATCGATTATCTAAATTTTTGGTTTTTTTTTATTAAAATAATCTGTTAGTTAGAATTTTACTGGCGCAAACAACAACTCACAGACAAAAGAACAAATCTATAGAAGGGTTTTCAACTATACAGATAAGATTGAAACGGCATGATAATCAAAGAAGACAAAATAAACAGACAGCAACATATGCAGTTGAATTCGAAATTGTATAAATAACCTGAAATATTTGCCAACAAATTGCTACACAAAAGAATTTATTTTGTTATTATTTGTTAAGTATTTTTTTTTTTTATTATTATTCAAAAGTTTAAGAAACAGTAAGAAATCCATGTGGCTAGCAAAAAGTTCTATCCCAGTTTTAGTTGTCCATAAAATTTTTTTTTAAATTTTTTAAAAATTGCCTACGACAAAATACAAAGCTTTCGGTTCAATTATTATTATCAGTCAATTGAAATTAAAGTGAAACTCGTTTGATTATTATTAATTTGTTAATATAATTTTTTTTTTTTTTAATTTTCAATAGTTCGTAGTCCAACCCGAAAATTTTATTTTAACCAAAAAAAAGAAGACATATGAGAAAAAAATGTGTATGAAAAGAAAACACAAAAGTTTAGAAAAAATATTTTATGATTATATATATTTTAACCCATTCATTAAATCAATAATTTCCAAATACTTATGAGCAAAATTCATGAATCATCGCTTTTTACCAGACAAACAAGAGCTTAATTTATTCACACAATCGATTGAATTGAAAACATTTTTGAACAAAATTGGTTGGTTTTCGGTCGCCTTCTCACATACAGCAACCGCAGAAGGTTGATTATCGATTATCGGCAGCTAAATGCAAACAAAAAAATAAACATAAATTTGAAGTAAAATGAGTTAAAATAAATTCCTGAAGATGTTCACATGGAATTATGTTTTTAGGTTAAGTCAGTAATATTTGTGACATTTTATATAAATCTTTTTACATCAAAAAGTTATAAAGCTCACACTCAGCTAACCAATCACAATTTTATCTCAATCATGATATTTTTAACAGCCAGGGTTCTCTTTTTTTTAATGCATTCTTCAAATCAATGTTTATTACTTCCGTTGATTTTTAATTTTTTTCATTTACATTAAAGTTTTATGTTAACGAACAATCGCCTAAACAAGTTCAGCACAAACTAAGTATAATATCAGAAATAAATACAAAAAATTATAGAAACCAGAAAAGAAAAAAAATGCAACACAGTTTCTTCGCCAAACCTCCAAAAAACCAGGTACGAAGAAATGTCCAATGTTCAACGCGATCATGCAAGCTTACTTAATAAATAAATAGTAACTAATTTAGTTTAAGCAACACAAAACAGCAACTGCAAACAACAACGAAAAATAATAATATTATTATTATTATTAACATACAAAACATTCAATAAAACAACAACAAAAACAAACAAACAAACAAATCTTAAACAATTGGGAATGACGTCATTTTGTATAATTCACTACTATTCAACAACCAACCTACTACTACTTTACCTACAAACGAACCTTCCAACAACTACTACTTTCTACTACTACAACTACAACAACAACAAATCTTATTGATAATTGATAAACTGGAGTCGGTTACACGATGCGAGATATTCGATACTTCTGGCGTGATGGACTGAGTAGTGTTGGCATGAGCAGTGAGGTCGAACTTCCGCAGTTCCGCGTTTTGGGACACAGGCAGAGGGCGACCGAAATAAACCTAACCACAGGTACCCCCATTAAAAATACATAAAATACATTAACATTTTCTCAGTTGAATCATTTTGTGTATTTCATTTCATTTTCGATACTTTTATTTAAAAAAAAAATAAAAATCAACAAAAAAATGTTGTTAGACTTAATGAAGAAGCGCTTACACTTGTTCTAACCAACATGATCGAAAGTCAAAACTTTCGATACTTTTTCATACTTCTTTAAAATCAGCAATATTTTCTACTAATTCTATTTTTTTTGTTGTTTTTTTAGTACTTGTCAATTTTTATTTTTATATATTCTATTTTTATTTAATATTGCGCCTTTTGGGTTTCTTTGATCCTTTATTTACAAAAATTATTTTGTTAGGATTTAATGCAATTGTGGCAAAGGTTCTTAACAGGCGCTTGCTTTTGCTAGCGAGGGCCTGATCAGGCGTTGAGAAGAGAGTGCCAAAGTAATATTTTTTTTCATAAGAAACTTAAAACAAATAACATATATAGTTTAAAACAACAAATAAACCAATAAAAAACGGCAATTGCTTGGGTAGGCTGTCTTCAAAACAAAAAAAGCTCTGGTAGCATATAAGAAATCTTTTTGAAAAAATTAATAAAATAAATGCATTGCACAAAAACTGGCATTAAGAGAAAAAATTACTACAAGGATAATAAGAATCTATTGCGGTGAAATCGATCCATCAAACAGAAAACACAAGAGCACCGTTTCTGCAACAATAACAACAACAAGAAGTATATAAATTAAAATTTTTGATTTTAGCCTTAATTAAGAGATGCTTTTCAAGTTACGCGTACTACATTAACTACTGCCACGACGAGAACAAACAGTAGCCTAATTGCTAAGCAAAACTTATTGGAAATGCTTTTAAATAATTTAAATATCTTAGATACAAACACAAAATGTAAAAACAAATACCAAAAAGTATTAAGAATTAAAATAAAAATGAAACAACACTTTTAGCAACAAGTTCTGAATGAGACTATTAATTAAGGAAGAAAAATATAACCAAAAATTTTAAAATTTTGATACAAAAACATGAGAAAAAAAAATATATTTAAAACTATTTTAATATATATTGTATTCACATATAAAATACCATTAATAGTCTCACGAAATGTTATATTTTTTTTGTTTTGTTTGTGCAACCAACTGTCAAACCACCTAATACACCAAAAAAAAAACAACAAATACTTCTACCATTACAACAACTACTGAACAAAAACCAATGACGGTAAAAAACAAATAAACCAAAAACGAAACGAAAACAAAAACCATTAAAACAAACAAACAAACAAACAGTTGGCTATACGATGCGTGACATACGTTATAAATGGAATGAAGGCCCAAACTCGGTCGGTGTCTCGAGTGAGGTATCTCTACCCCAGTTTAAGGTCTTGGGTCATCGTCAGAGAGCTATGGAAATCAGTCTTACCACAGGTACCTGTAGACGGTTACCGATTTTTTTTCTTATTATATTATTATATACTTACTTACTAAACTTAATCAATTATAGTCAAATTTCAATTATTTTGATAAATTTCCATTTCTTTCTATTTTCTTGTGAAATAATTCGACACTTTTGGTTTCTACATTATACATTATCAGTTCAAAACATAAATTCAGTTAAATATATTTTTTTTTTTGGTTTACTTATGCATTTTAATAACTAACCAGTTATCAAATCAACCGAAAAGTTCTTTTTTAATAAATGGAGAAATTATAAATAGACAAAAAAGGTCATTCAACAAAAATTGATCCAGAAAAACGATATTCACAGAAAACATTGAAAACTCAAATAGAAAAGAATTGTAATATGCTCATTACATGAAATTTTACTAAACTCACTTTTTAAGTAAAAAAAATAGCTTATAGAGTAACTTCTACTTTTATTCGGTTGTATAGATGATAATGAAAATGTCATTTGTTCGATAAACTTTGAATTTCCAAACTAGTTAAATCATTCGTGCAAAAGTGCATGAATCAAAAAATAATAAGCAAACCAAATATATTATATATTTTATCATAGCTAACGAAATTTACTCACAATCGAACTGATGATCTATTCATGTACTTTTAACGGAATCCTGAGCAATATTAGAGCTTATCGTTACTTTCGCATGTTTTACCTACGAAAACAATATATTAATTTTCGACAAGAACTTCAACAGACTACAAAAGAATTTATTAAAGCAAGATTCAACTTTTCTTAGTATATAATTACATAATATTTAATGACCAAAGCCTGATTGCGTTTTAGTGCTTACACTTTTAATTAAATAATTTTTCACAACAATCATGTGAGCATGTTAAGCTAGATTAGAATTATTTTTAAAAACATTTTTCTTTATGCATTTTTCGCATCATTTAAACTTTTTAGTTTTTTCTGCTTTTTAGTTTGCAAACATCATTTCATTTGAACAACAAGACACGATATTACATAGCAATCTTATATATAAATATTTACTTAACAATATAAAAAAGAAACAACAACAACATCAGCAAAAGTGATAAGCGCTACCTGCAAAAGCCAAATTAGTAAAAATGAAATACAACTTCGGCATCGTCGAAAGTTTAATGCTCTTCACAAGGGTATGTTTTATGATAATGATATTTGAAAATTGAGTCAATTATTACATCATTCAAATGGAGTCCAACAAGAAGCCGCAACATAACTTTTGTCCGTTCAAGGCCTGTGAACAAGGTCGTAGCCAGATTGACACAAAGGGCGTGCCAAGATTGGCTTTTTGCTTAAGTCTGACAACTTATTGCATAAATCAGACCTAATTCAATATTGGAAGTACCGAAGTTGTGGTGCAGGGGTGGGCTACGACACGAACCTAAAACCTTCCCCTCCCCATTTCCCCCCCTGGCTCTGACTTTGTCTGCGAATAGCAAATAGAAATTCTTTTATCTGTAGAAAAGAAAAGTGTTTGCTCAGGGATGACTGACAGAGAAGTATTTTCTTTTGAAAAATCTTCAGTAAATGTATCGTATAATGCAAACATAAGTAGTCCATTCACTTAATTGACTTAGAGATACACAAAGTTGGACAAGAACTTTCGCTTTGAACACATTCTTAAACAAATCTTTTAACCAAAAATAAAAGTTTCCTTTGTGTGAAGAGTGTCAAATTTAGAAAATGCTTAAATATCGAATTCTCTATTTTAATAGTGATTTTATTTAACGCCTACTTTAGATTGACATTAATTGATTTTTCGCATTCACAAATTGCTAATGATAATGTTGCGTTAGTTTTCCATATTTTATTCAACACTTAACAACATATGTTAACTGGAATCATTAACATGTAACGGCATAATTGTATAAAGCTTTTAACCAAAAAGCATTGAAATTAAAAAAAAAAACCAACAAAATATAGTTAATCAATTTTAAAAAGATCAGATCAATGAAATTAAAACTAGACGAAATACAAAACGCCCTCCCAAGCATGCTCTCATCTCAAAAGTTTATTTTAATTTATCAAAAACAAAAACAAAAAGTGTAAAATAACTACAACAAAAAACATTATATTGATTTAAAAAAAAGAAAGCATTTTAACAAAATATTAATAAAACAATCAAATTAACTTTGATATGCTTCCATTTGGGTTTTTGAGTATCCTCGACTCTTGACTTTGTGCTCATTGCAGAGTTATAAAATTTATTATTTTCTGTTCTTTTCGATTCTTTCGAGCACTGCTCCTGCTTATTTTTCATTATTAAACTATTACATAAACATTTTTGATATATGCTATCAACAATGAGACAAAAAATTTGATTTACTTGAATTTTGTTTTTATGATTTTTGTTTGTCTTATTAAATCTCTTGCTTTGAGATTAAAAGTGGAGTTTTGAACATAACTCAATCCAATCAACAAAAAAACCCAATTTGAATTTAAAAAAAAACAATTTTTCGTTATAATTTTCCATGAATATAATCGATGGTTCAAAGAAAACTATGCGTCATTCTAAGCCACATTTATTTTTCGTTTATACTTATTTATTGACTGTTCTCAATAATCAATGGAGCTCAAATCATTAATGCTGCATATAAATTTTTTCCTTTTTAAAATGCGCTCATCCAATTTTTTTTTATAATAAAATTTGATTTTCTTTCGATTATAATTCTTATTTTTTTGTAAACGCTTTTCCGTTCTATATGATTACATATTATTTAATTGCAACTGATACTAACAATTTATGATCCAAATCGACTACAATTTGAAAATTGAAAATTAACGAAGATTTTCGTGAAATCGATTTGGATTATAATTCGAGTTTTGTAAATAAAGATTTACTGCAAGTAGCTTAAATAGTCTAAAATACTAATAAAATTTAAATCTCTTCTCTTTTTCTTTCCACACTTTTCCGACATGCAACTGCCAACATACAACAAACCAAAATCAAATATAACAAATATTTTTATATATTTAAAAAATTACTATTTATATGAACAATTATTATAAATATCCAAATCCAAAAAAAAAAAAATATGGAAATATAGGAAACTATTCGCGTTTAGCCTGTGAGATACAGTTCGTGCGTTCGATGGGCTATTATCTTATTCAAATCTATATACCCTCTGGACTGATCGTTATTATATCATGGGTATCATTTTGGCTCAATCGCAATGCAACGCCGGCGCGTGTGGCGCTCGGTGTGACAACTGTGTTGACAATGACCACATTGATGTCGTCAACGAATGCAGCTTTGCCAAAAATTTCATATGTCAAATCAATTGACGTCTATTTAGGAACATGCTTCGTTATGGTCTTTGCCAGTCTGCTGGGTAAACAATAACAAATTCAATCAAATATTCATGCTCTCTGTCTCTGTCTCTCTTTTTCTCTCTATAACTGTGTATATTTTTGATTTATTTTTTATTTAAATTTCTTTTCATTTCCTTTAAGTTTTCTTTAAAATAACTCTGTGTAAAATCACTTAGCTTACAATACAAATACCGAAAATACTCGTACTTCAATACTGAGCTCTATGTGAATCGCATACACTTACAAGCATACTTCCAGTCTATATCAAACTAATAATATTTACATACATACTACATACATATTCATTCAAATTTTTGTTTTGTTTTCCTCAATATACATAATACTTTTACAATACTTACTTTTTATTTCTACTCAAACAAAGAACCAATGCTTTTGAACACCTTTGTAACATTTGACTCTGTGCAACGTTACTTTGAGTACAGTAGCGCCAGCCACAACTTAACCAACTGCAACACAATTGTATCTCTTCATTTTAAATAGATTTTCTTAGACAATTTAATTTTTTTTTGTTCTTTCTTTTCACATCACCAACAAAATATACATAATATAATTACAAGCGAAAGAAACCTCGTACAAGTCGCTTTAATTACAAAACTTACAATATGTAACACAAATCATAAAACAAAAAATAGAAAAAAAAAAAAAAAAAAGAAAAAAAAACAACTTCAAAGTTACACTTTTTTATTGCTCTAACAACCACCACAAAAACAACATAGAAACAATCAAGCAACAACAAACTACAACAACAACAAACAACAAACTAAAACAAACAAATCTCTTTTTTCGTATTTGTATGTTCTTGTTAATTTTCAAATGAAACAAATCGAATACTATCAATTAAAGAAAATTATTGCAAACTCATTGATACGCGCTTTCAAATCGTAAAGGCCCAAACAATTATGACATTTTTACAACGAAATTCTCCATCAGACACCTCATATCAAACATTCAAATACTAGAATACCAAAATCAATAAGCAACAAAATCGAAGCATGCTTCAGCATATTACCATACTTCAAAAAGTATCTAATACCTCAAGCCTCAGGTTGAATTTGCGTTCATGTCAAAGCAATTCGAAGCTGCCAAGAATCAAATCAAAACAAAAAAATACCAAAGAATATGAAATGAATCGACGATTAAAAAATTAACCCAGAAAACACGCATATGTAATTTACAATGTGAACGCACTTCAACCTATAATGGTACCCTGATATCAATATACGCCCAGCTTCCGCAAACTTCAGCTCAGCTCAACTCAAAACTAATACTGACTCAGAACGAACTCAAGAGTAAAAGAACAAACTAAAGTAAAGCTAACTAACCGGGTATGTATGTATGTACGAGTGCGAAATTAATATTGCACAAGCATGCCCAGCGCCACACTCGGCTTGAGTCGCGATTGAATTCTGTTTCCGACAGATTGGTCAAGGTGTTCTCAAGTTCGTCAGCGGCATCGCTGGAAATGCCAAGTCTTAACAAAGGAAAATTCAAAAATTGCATTTGCGTTGTCAAGTATTCGTTACCAAGGCTCTTCAATACATGACCGCACAAATGCAAAGAGTTTGTTTGTCCCACAAAAGACAAACATTCTTACACAATTGTGAATAACATAACATTTTATTCGTTTACGGTATGTATGTTTATATGTATAACAATCAGACAGCTTTTGTGGCATTTTATGAAATTTGTAGTGCAGATTCACAAATTTACGGTAAGTAGAATTTTGCCTGTTTTTTCATACTACTAGAAGGATGGAGAAAATATACTAAAACTTAATGAAAATCCTTATCAATATAAAACAAATAAAAATAAGCCATAACACAAAAAAAAAATAAATAAATAAATACAAATACAACTTCGGTAGAGCCGAAGTACAGCGAGTCCTATCCCCAGCTTTATTTGCATACTTATATGGGCACATTTATTATACAATCTGTATCTTAGTATCTATCAATCTATCTTAACCAATCATTTAACCGATAACTGATCCGAATTGTTATCGGTCCATCGCCGCTAATACTGCAATGCATTGACAAGCTTTCGCATACTTTCAAATGTTTTTGACGCATTTGAGCTGATATAATCATCTCGTTCGAATCACAAGCAACACGGTTATATCATAAAACAAATAAACAAAAAAAATTTGAGTCCTTTACAAAAGCGTCTGTTCAATGATTTTGCATTAAGCCACAAACTGTGAATTTTCCTTAAATGATAGTAACCACAAAACTAAGCGACGTAATTTTTTCCTTTCATATTATTGAATAACCAAAAAAAAAAGAAAATAATACTTTTGCTCACTAAATCGACTTTCAATCCACAACTCATGTTAAGCCGTGCAAAAAGTAAAAAAGATTACAAAAAAATGCATTTTCAACTATTTTATTTTCATATTATTCACTCATTAGTTACACCTTTGAAACGTTCTTTTGAAACTGCAACATTTTATTATTAAAAAAACGGGATTTTTCTCTGCTTCTGTAAATAATTCCAATGCATTTAAATTACAACTTAACAAAACAAAAAGCCACAAATCAATTTATAAATCTATAATTTTGTTTTTTTTTTTTGTTTTTTTTTTTTGTTTGTTTTTTGCCTTTAAAAAACAAAGTAAAGTAGATTCCATAGAACCTAAACCTAAAAATTTTGACGGGTTTTGTGTTAGTTGTGTTGAGATACAACATAAAAACAATAAAGCAATAAATAAATCGGCTTGTTACAAGAAGAAGTATAATTTAATATTGTATAGTCACACATCGGTTGTATGAAATGATCGTTTATACTAAAACAAGTAATTGTTGTTTCTTGTATCTCAAGATGGCCAACAAACTCTTATAGAATACCATAGCTTATAAATTCTTCCCACATTCTCCCTGTACCATTTTGACGCTTTTCAAATTAACCAAAATAAAAAAATACAAAATTCTTCATTACTTTCTTTCTTTTTATCTGTTTTTTTTTTTACTTTGATAAACCAAAATCTTCTATGCTTCATTTGTCCGTCTATATCGAAAATCAATCGAACTTTATTGGAACGAACGTTAAACGAAACACGCACAATCAATGGGAACACAATCAATCAATCAATCAATTAATCAATCATTCACTGACCTTATTCAAAACTATCCTGTAAATTACAAAACTAAATTGAAACCTCGCCATGTAAAACCCCGCTGACAATTGATCTCCAACATTGCTATTCATAAACCAAATTAAAATTTGTAATCGTAACAAAATTCAAAATTTATCAAAACAATCAAACAATCAATCGATCAATCAATCAAAAAATCAATCAATAAATAGAATACGCTACCGTCGGCTATATGGCAAAACGAATTCAAATGCGAAAACAAAGATTTATGGCGATTCAAAAAATAGCTGAGCAAAAAAAACAGCAACTTGATGGGGTGCAACAACAACCCAATCCAAATCCTAATGTTGGCGAACATGGACATGGGCATGCTCATGGCCATCACAGCCATGGACATCCTCATGCGCCGAAACAAACAGTGAGTAACCGCCCAATTGGCTTTTCAAATATCCAACAAAATGTTGGTACGCGCGGTTGCTCGATAGTGGGACCCTTGTTCCAGGAGGTGAGATTCAAGGTGCACGATCCGAAGGCCCATTCAAAGGGCGGTACTTTAGAGAACACCGTCAATGGGGGACGAGGTGGTGGTTCTGGTGTACCCGTCGGTGGACATGGACCCGGTCCGGCCCCTGGAGGCGGTGGTGGAGGTGGCGGAGGCGGCGGTGGTGGCGGTCCTCCCGAAGGTGGTGATCCAGAAGCCGCTGTGCCAGCGCATTTACTGCATCCCGGCAAAGTAAAAAAGGTAAGTGTGCCTTTATTATCAAAATGATTTGGGAAATGTATCTTTAATTCAATGTCATCAATCTTTTATAGGATATAAACAAACTGCTCGGCATCACACCATCAGATATCGACAAATATTCGCGCATAGTGTTTCCGGTTTGTTTCGTCTGCTTTAATCTCATGTACTGGATCATCTATCTGCATGTGAGCGATGTGGTCGCGGACGATCTGGTGCTGCTCGGCGAAGAGTAAGCCGGCGATCTGCACTCAATTAGCATTCTTAAGCGTAAGCGAAAGAGAGCGTGGGAACGGCGTAGGCGAGCACCAAATGCTAGAGCGTGAGCAAGTTAAACTCTGCAAGACGCAAATGATAATATTAATTAATTTTATTTAGTTATATTAATTAAACAAAAAAAAAAATAAAACAAAAAAAGATTATTAAATAAAAACAAAAATGAACAAATATTTAAGCATATTGAACAAAAGCAGAAGAAATATTAAACTAGACTTACACAAAATATTATAATAATAACGAATGAAAAACAATAACAAAAAAAAAAAAACAAAAAATAAATAATGAAAATAGTGTTGAAACAATTAATTATAAATTGAAATAGATAATGTTCTAAGTAATTAATCAATCAAAAGCAAACAAATTATAGTGAAAAAACCAAACGAAAAAAATATAGTCAATGAGGAAGTGCAAAGAGCGTAAATAACCACAAATGATGAAATTAAACCAAAAACATTAATAATAATAATAATTTCCAGACATTTAAATAATACACGTAAAGGCTCAAGACGAATATAAGAAACAATTGTACATTTGTTTTAAACTTTTGAGTTGAAATATTCATTACTCGCTTGTCTTGTTTTTATACTTCGCACCACACCCGATGCTGGCGCTCAAAGAACCGAAGTAAATATTCAATGCATTATTTTAAATGCTCGAAAAATAAAAAAAAAAATTTAAGAAAAATCGTTAAAAACCAACAATAAATACAACAACACATTGCCATTCAGTTAGCTTCTTCCCGCACGTTAAAATGTGTGCGTGGCAAAAGTTTAGGAAATTTATTATTAAAGCGACAACTGCGATTTCGATATTTCATAATCAAAACTAAAACAAAAAGTCTTCCCTAAGTTAAGTTGTTGCTTGCGTAATATTTTTTAAGTCCGTTTTTCAAACCACTAAAACCTAAAAAGAAGAAACTTTTAAATTCTTCAAGTTAAATCGCAATCTTTTCGAATCGTTCACTTTACTAAACAACAACTAAGCGCGTTCATCGCCACTTCAAATTGATAACTTTTCAATGTAATTTTTATTTGTTATGCTAAATGAGCAATTGAAATGTATCTTTAAAAAAAAACTGATGAAAACAAAAAAAAAACTATTTAGCGCTTCCAAAGAAATTTGCCAAATTTTTAGGTACGAAAACAAACTAAATTGAAAAAATAAACAAATGAAGATGAAAGAAATTCATTGATTTGGAGTTAAAACAATGCAGCGAGACACGGTTCGCTGCCTCTCCCTTTACCTTAAAAAAAGGTATAAGCTCGGGACTCGTACTTAGCAATCAATTTTTCTATAATTATTAAGTTACAATTTAAACAAAAAAAGCAAGAATAATAAAAAAACCAACCAAAAACAAAAAAATACTACATTAAAGTACATTTTTAGCACAATGACTTTTGTAGTTTCGAAAGCACCGTAAGATATTTAAGTGATTTTTTTCGAATTTTAAACAAACAAGCAAACTAAAAAAGAAAGACAGTAAGCATCGGGATCTACTATAACTAATACATACATAGTTAGTTTAATAAAATCACACACACACACATACACCACAAATCACACAAGGAAATTAACAATTTTAGTAACACGTAAACTATCATTTTTTATATTGTACAATTCGCAATTAAAAAAAAGCAAATATATCGCAAATCAAAATGAATAAAATGCACAAAAAATAAGAACATTTGGAGTTGAAAAACAGGAGTAAATTTCAAACTGCAGCACTCATTAACGTTAAGTCAGAAATATGTATAAGTATATATATATATATAGTTATATAAAATAATGAAAAAAAAAAAAAAACAAGAAAACAAAAATGAAAAGTAAAACTGAAAAAATAAATAAATAAATGAATAAATAAATGAAACTGCCTACGAACTAAATTATAGTGAAAAAGTAGTTAAGTAAGTTAATTTAGAGTTAATGAAAACGCGTGGCAACTGACGTGAGACGCCAGAAGGCGCCAGTATCACAATTGGCGCTGGTTGGCATATTAGCTACCATGGAAATAAAAACAAAAACGAAAAAAAAAAAAAGACACACACACAGCAATGGGGACCGACCTGTACCGGGAGTTTGAAAGCAACAACAACAAAAACAAATAATTAACATGGACTTGAATCGTATGCGTCAATAGACAATTTTTCTTTTTTAAGTTAATTTAAGAAAACAATTAAGTAAATCTAAAAATCAAAAAGCAAAATGACAAAAAGACAAAAAAAATAATGTTTTAAGTTTGTATATAAAAAAGTATAAAAAACAAATTACAATGAGTAGGAGCAAAACTTCGCAAGCATTACTATTAATTACATAATTATTACAATTAACTATAGCATAATTAATTTTTAAACAACAACAACAAACAAATTATGCAATGCATCATCAATTAACAGCAAGACAAAAACACACACAAACTAAAATTCAGTTAACACCAAAGAAAAAATTAAAATGTAAAAAAGTAATAACATTTATTAAAGACTAAAAAATAATTTACAGGAATGATGTTTTTCTTGAATTGAAAGTGTTTATATTTTTATTTCTATTTTCAACATTTTTATTTTTATATACTTAATTATTTTCGACTACAGAAGTTGTATGTATAAAATACAAACAAATTAGCTCAAGTTCCTTCTCAAACTGTCACAAATATAGAACAAAATACGCAAATCACAACATAAAATATTAAAATTTTAATTCATTTTTACTGTCGACTTTTTTTTTATTTTTTTAGTTTGATTCCATTGACAAGCATTAAGAAGTTTGTACAGTTAGGTAAAGAAGTACATAGTACATTTCATATACACGTGCATATATAAAAAGCAAATAAATGAGAGAACTTAAATTAGATAATTTTGACGTACACGTGTTTCCAACAATAAGAGAAGGAAACAACATAATATGCACTCACATTATATATACGTACATACATACATATATAATATGTATATACTTACACGTATTAATTATGTATGTAGCACTAGTTTTTTATAAATGCAAAACCATGAACCGCGAAAATTCCAATTCTAACAACCGAAGACACACGTTTTGTATTCGTATATGCAACACATTACATAACAATTTATTTAAATAATTATATAAGTAATAATATGATACCACAAGCAGCAAGCACATCAAGAAACACATTTGAATAAAGTCTGCAGACCTAACAAAGGAATTTGAATAAAAGCATTATTGCAAACTGTATGTTTTTTTTATACTTTCACTAAATGCCAACAAATACTTCTTAATGATGCTCTAAGACAGTTATTTCTAAATGATAATTTTGAAGCATTTTGATATTCAAATTTACGTAAAAGCTCGCACAAATTCAAGAATAATACACTGACCTTTCGATATACTAATCTTTTATATGTTTTTTATTTTATATTTTTTTTTTAATTCTAATACAGTAAAGTTAAATTCTCAATAATGAATAAACGCATGTGAGTTTTGAAGTTGTCAATATAAGGAAAAACGTCTCAAAGTTTCTTGCATAAATGGAAGTAATGATTGATTGACATTTTTCGCTCGCGTGATCACTTTTTCGATCTGACATTATTTAACCCCGGCAGCCTCATTGACTCGCCAGTCATATCATGAATGAAATATGATCTCCTTTAAGTATGTCGAAGGCGCATACATATAACTTGAAATATTTATTATATCACCAAACTTCCAATGACCACTTTTGTTGTCTTCCAGCATACTGCTTGTGCCGCTTAGGTCGAATGCCTTGCGTCCTTGACACACATGCGTCCTTTTTAATTGACAACACAAAACAGTTTCCTTGCCAGGTCGGCCATCTAAATTGTGGGAATTCATATTTGAAGATTCATTAATATCAAATATATTTTTAAACACTTTAAAATCTTCTTTTCGTGTATCAAAGCTCAAGAAGCACTCAAGTAAAGCACAATAAAAAATTACTTTGTTAATTAAATAAAAAAATTTAATTATTAAATTACAAAAAAAAAATATAAAATAATAATAAAAAATGGAATGATGAAATAAAAAAGCAATATAAATTTTATTACTTTTTATACAAAATAAAAAAATAAAATCTAATAATATTCAAATGGATTTGAATAATAAAAACAAAATAAAGTCGATCTTAACACAAAATAAAAGTTTCAGCACCAAATAATAAACGATACATTAATTAAAAAACAAAAAAAAAAACAATTAGCAACAGGACAAGACATTAATGCTTGTATAGAATATTATATACAACGTTTACTATAGAAAAGACACAAACTCACTCACACACACAGACACACAAACATTCATTGCTGATGTACAATAGGGAATTAAGTGTTTATGTATAATGTGTGTTCGGTTCTTTATACACATGGAATACATAAGTTGAATAAAAACAACAATTAATAAAAAACAGTTTGAAAGCAAATAAAACAAAAAATTACTAAGCAACAACAGCAAAGAAAATAGTTAAAAAAAAAAAAACAAATAATTAAAAAGAAAAACAAGTAAAAATCGGTGATAAAATAAATAGCATAAAACAAAAAGGAAACTTTGTAGAAGTTATAAGGATTCAATTATGTTAAATGAGAAAAATTATTAGGTAATTAACGAGAAAACAAAACCAATCAAAATGTTAGAAAATAAACAAGTAATAAAAAATTAACGTGCATAAAAAGAAAACAAAACAAATAAAAAAAAAAACAAAATAACAAATTAAATGCTCAACGGTTTCGGAGCGTATTTCCAAAACAATTTTTTGGTTTTTTGTAACATTTTGCAATGTGGACTTTAAAGAAATATATATTTAAAAATAACAACAAATTGAAGCAAAAATTTTACTTAAATTAATTTAGATTTGTGTTAATGCAGTTATTGGTTGAATCCGTTATGGTTTAAACTCAACACTTTTATGAAAGCATTTAGGATAACAAAAAAAAAAAAAAAAAAAAATGGTTAATAGTGAAAATTATATACAGTCGATAAACAGAAAGTTAAAAGCATTTTTGGGGTAGACTCCAACCAAGAAAACAAAAAAAAATTGAGAAAAAATTTTATAAGGACATACACATTTGCACACACAACTACTTAGTATATTGTAAATTGTGTGAAAGTATAAGAGCAGTTACACTTAGTATATACATACATACATAACATAGATACTTGTATATGTATTGTTTAAAGATAAATTACACAAGCATACATATACAGAAACAATAACAACAACAACAACAAAAGTACATATATATAATTATATGTAGATATATATGAATACATATATATTGTATATGGTGGTCTCAATGAAATTCTAAAGTATTTAGATAAGCAACAGTTAAAAAGTTAGCATTTAAGCAAAAATAAAAAATAAGAATAAAAAGTAATTAATAAATACAAAAAATAAATAAATCAATGATTGAACTCAATAACAGAACCATATGCAATGCACGCAACATTTTTAAATAAAGGATGATGACATGTAAATACTGAAAGGACAAAAACAAAAAACAATAATCAAATAACAAAAAACACAAAAAACAAAACCAAACTGCTTTAGTTGAGCGTGACATGAGACTCTAATGTTACGTTAGACGAGACTCTGCTATTGAATCTGATAGGCGCCGGGCAGATAGGCAAATAGGCCAATAGGCGGAAGGATTATGCCACGCCCAAAATTGTTTACGAATGTTTTTATAACAGAACGCATCAAATTAATACACACACAGACACACTTATGGTTGTACGTTGCAAATAAATTTGTTTACTTTTTTATGATTATTGTAATTTTACATTTTTGTTGTTTTGTTATAGAAAAAAGAAAAAAAAACAAAATTGATTTAGCAAAAATAAAATGAAAATTTACAAAACCAAAAAATCTGTTAAATAGTCTTAAATTCAATAAAAATGTATTTGAATAAACACAAAAGCGAAAAAAATGTTTTAAATCAATTGCAATTAATAAAAATAAAACACATCAATTATTTTTCTTGTTGGCGTTTAAGATTTTAAAATAAAGTCGTTAATGATTTGTTTTTACCAAACTTCTTATTTCAATCGAAGCAAGTGCAATTTTGAACAAATAAATTACAATTTCGCTACGGATGACATGGTTAACCACCGTTTCAAAGTCTTTTACATTCAAAAACTCTGACAGATTTTTAAGTTCTTTCGAATTTCACCAAAGACACACAAAACAACTTTACACACAAAACGATTTTGTATCATTTGTTTTTATCCGTCCATAAAAGGTTCCTACAACAATAAACAATCACATACAACCACACAACACAACAACAACAAGACATGTCACCACAGGCAAACCCAAAAGCCAAAAGAGTCCAATACAACGTTTTCGATACTTCATTGCGATGAGTTGTGCTTGCAGTCGATTAAACTTTTTACATTCGTATTCATATTTTTTCCTTTTTTAACTTCTTTAACTCTTTAACTATTTTATTATTTTTTATTTCATTTAAAAGAAATAGCAAAAAATAAACATTTTAAAACATAAGAAAGAACAGAAAATATATTGAAAATATTGTAACTATAAAATGTTTGATCACTGATCACAAATTTTGACTGTGTTAATTCCGTTAAATGAAATGAAAAACTTATACCACAAAAAAGGAAAAACAAAAGAAAAAAATTAACAAAAATTATACACTTAAGCGTAAATCTAAAATGTATGAATATTAAATTACAATAGTGAAAAATCGATTACCAAAAACAATTGAAAAACTACTAATAAGTTACATACCAAAAAAAAAAAAAAAAAAAAACATAATAATAAATAAAACCCAACAAGAAAACTAATATAAAAAATGCAAAAAAATGTATATGAATAAACATATGTAAAAATAAAAATACATGTTTTTTTTATTCCTTTTAAAGAGTCGCAGGTAAGTTATAACATATGTAACTATAGACTTCGAAGCATATACTTTATAGTGACGTTAAATACGTATAATAAAAGCCGTTGCTGAAATGTGCGTATGAATATATTTTATATGGTGGGAGATGCCTCCTTCTTCTTGTACTTTAAATGTAGCTCCTATTCCATTTTAAGGTAAATGAGACTATGTCTTCTAAAATGCCTTATTGAGATACAAGCAAAAACTTCGAGACACAGATTATTTCTTCATATTTAGAATTACTCAAAAACAAAAACTTCTTTTATTATAATTCGTTTTTTTCCACATTTATTTTGAATAAAACTGAAATTCATATATCTTTTAATAACGTTCATCCTTAGAATAGATTATTTATTTTTAGTTACATATAATAATTTAATTTTGTTTTTGTTTAAGGATTTTATGCTTTGTTCTTCTTTTCACTAGAGTATTGACTAATTCATTGCTTATGTTTTTTTTTTAATAAAAGTATTCTTTATTAATTTTCAACTAAAGGGAATAAATAAAATTAACTTAACAACACCAACGTTCATCGTTTTGAATACTTTCTG
Organism: Phortica magna; assembly: GCA_037044515.1. Taxonomy (NCBI): domain Eukaryota; kingdom Metazoa; phylum Arthropoda; class Insecta; order Diptera; family Drosophilidae; genus Phortica; species Phortica magna. The sequence continues at coordinate 30,907 of JBAMBP010002894.1, read as the reverse complement.
ATTTAAAAAAAACAAGTTACATTAATATTTGTTGTATAATCTTTTGGCTAAGTTATTTGCATGTTAATATCATTTATTAATTTATTTATTTATCGTATAATTAGAACGACGACATTTTATTCTGCAAAGAGATTACACATAAGATATACACTAATTATATGATTTGGTGCTTCGATTCACACTCAATTTCCTTTGAAAGCTTTAATTTGAACATTTTCTTCTTGCACATAATTGCATGTAATTTAATAAACGATTCTCATTCAACAATCTTATTAGAATTTGCAAAAAACACATATCAATTTGGTTAACCTTAAACGTTTACATTCTATTGAGTTTATCTAAGTGCACTGATAGTTTATAATTCGTTTACATTTTTATCATAATTGTTGAGAAGTCTTCCCTAACACAAAAATAATCCTATTCGCTCGATTAAGTTACTATCGGAGTTCACAAATAGGTTTCTCGCTTAACATCTCAGTAACTTAAGCACATTTTAATGAAGTACATTCGATTGCATATCAATAAATTTGTATATGGAAAGTTATGTAACATTAATTGCTTATATACAAATCTAATATTTTATAAGCTTTTATAATATCAATGACAGAAAATACATTACATTTTGCTATATGTTTGTGTTTGTGTTACAATGAGTAATTAACGCGTTTTTTTTCCCTAAAGTAGTTGAAATTGTTCAAACTTTCAACGGTTTGTATGGAAATGTGAGTTACAAGATAATTGTAGAGATTAAGGCGGAACTTAACAATTGTAATACAGTCTCTGCGAAAGCTGATATCGAGAGTGTGTTGTCAGAATATAAAATTAAAGTTTGAGCATTATTAATACCTCCGCATAGTAGGAGAACAAAAGATGGACTGCAAGAAACTTAAATATCTGGAGTAAATCTTTAAAAACAATATTAAGCTAAATAATATTGATTAAATACAATTGCAACAATATTTCTTATCTTTCTCCTTTCTGCGCACTATCTTTTTTAGCTAATATTAATATTATGTACATAGGTGTACGTTGTGTATTTGTTTTTGTTGATTGAATATTCATGTAGTTTCGTATCATGTTCAATAAAAGGTTAGATCTTTTGTAGCCGGTAAGTTAACATAGTCGTCCAAAAGCAATATTCAAGCATTCGACTCTTTTAGATTCTGTAGACGTGCCAATTGATTCGAGTCTAATTCCTCTGGAATGCTTGCCCTACCACCGACAACTTGTTTCGGTGCATCAATTACCTCGGCTGGATTGATGTCTAAATCCGTTGATTGCTCGCCACCGCCACCACCCGTGAAGGCATCATCGAAATTTGCCTCGAAATTAGCCTCAAAGCCGCAGCCATCGCTGTTGGCCTCTTGAGTGGCTTTCTCGTTGAATGGGTCCTCGATATCCTGCAGTGTTTTCGTCTCACCATCCGCTTCCGATGTAGTTTCATGTTCTGAAGACAAGCTCTTTTGGTCCTCTGCAGCATGCATATTGGTTTCGGTTAGAATTATGGCATCAGATGTTTCCACTTTTTTACCTTCTTTGGTCATCTTCCGAATGGCCGCTTGTGACGGCTTAGCTGCTATAGCCGGCTTGGCATCGCTTTTCGGTTTAGCCTCTTCGGTAGCAATTTCAGTTGCTTTTGCCACCGACGCTGTTGCTGTTGCTGTTTCAGCATTGTTCTTGCTACTGCTACTGCTGCTGCCGCTGCCGCTGCCACCGTCATTCTCTCCTACTGGAGGGAAAGATTTATCTGTTCCGTCTTCAACCATTGGGGTTGCAGCGGTAACAATTATTTGTGCCATACCTAAATTCAATGAATTTCCTTCCTTTTGCAATTGCGGAGGCGCCTGCGACGGTGGTGGATTACCATCGTCGCTGATATCGTCCTGGAAATAATTATGGGTTATCAATTTTCAAAATTCGAGTAGAAGTCACAAGATTATTATTATTATCTATAACATACTAAAAATAAAAAACTATTAAACTCTGTAATCATTTACCTCCATTCCAGGCTCTTGTATGAGTACTGAGTACATTTGAATGCAATGTAAAGAAGATATGTAACTTCGATTAAAATCACAAATATTAAATAACACTTTGAATATGTTTCTTTTTCTTTTGTTTTCGATATGAAAAGCAGTGAGGGAAATTAAAATGGAAGCGTAGCTAAGAAACAATTTAAAGCGGTCTTGAATAATTAAAATCTTATAAAAAAGAATTAATAAAAAAGATAACAAAAAAGGATTTTATATTTGAACAAGCATTAAGCATATTTGTCCTATTTTACATGCCAGTAGAAAAATTGACAGGAAATTTTCTTTTTATTAAAACAAAATAATTAATTATATACACGTGTGCATACAACAAACAAACAAGTTGCGAAACCGTTAAATGATTTGATTTAATGTGATTATTATGCAAATTGTCGCCTTATTGTATCCAGTCTTGTTTACAACAATCGAGACTTGACTGCAATTATCAATCGCAAGACAATCCAACGTTTACTTCTTGACCTCTCCACGGGTTTTTTGCGACTTGGCACTAAAGAGCGAAATTGAGGCATGATTAATGAAAACTGCTACGAAAAAGGCACAAAAGCTACTTATTACTCAATGCAAAATGTGGCAAGATAAATATACAAAAACTTACAATAATAAAAAAAAAAACTTTTAGATAAAAATTATAAACACGTTATCTTATATACATATCATAATTAATATGCAAACTTTATAGCAAACTTTTGCAGCAATAAAAGTTGAAATATTTTAATTGAAACAGAAAAAATATGATCAAAATATGTACGTTGGCGTGCCTGAAATTTTCCATAGATTAAGCATTTAAAAAAAGAAGCTGAAAACATGATCACAATAATTTCGAAAATAACCAAAATTAAGCAACACGATAATGTGACAGCAAACAAATGTTGAAACGTTCACAAAGACCTAAAACACTTTTTTAATAGATTCACATTTAGATACTCGTTAACCACTCTTGGTTCTGTAGCTTTTTGGTTGGTAAGGATATTATTATTTAGCACCTTTATGATGGATATTGGAATACAAAGGACGAGCTCTTCTTGACATTGTTTTACCTCTAGTTTATATAGAAGCAGGCGAATACAATTTGTTAAGCTTATTTGACTGGTTTGGTTGGTTTGGTTTGGTTTTGTGAAATCAAAATCATATAAAGACATTTTTTTTTTTTTGGTAATACTAGAGAGGATCGAAGTGAAAGAGAGAGAGAAAAAGAAAGAAAAAGATGGCACGCGGCGGCGTGTGTCGAATGCGACAATTACCTGGTGGAGCTATGGTCGGAGGTGCGGCGCCATTAGGAATGTAACCGCTGTCATCATCTAAAAATTAACGAAAGCAGAGAATAAGAATAAACAAAGAAATGGTTTTTTTATATGCAACTATTTTTTACCTGCTGTATCCTGTGAACCAAACATGTCCTCGGTTAGCTCGTGAGCATACTCGGGTGGTAGTTGCGGTGCCGGTGGCAATGCAAAAGTGGGCGGTGCTGTTGGTGGCGGTGATTCGTCACCGCCCTCTGTAAGTGGCTCACCATTTTCGTCGCATTCCTCAACCACAAGCGAGGGAAAATTGCCAAATTTGCCGTCCAATTCACCCTCCCACCAACCGTCGTCTACACCATGTGCGGTCTTGGTTACGATCTTGATTATTTGACCCTCCTCAAAAGTGAGCTCATCCTCGGCGGTGGCATCGTAATCGTACAATGCAATGCAGTACTCTACATCGGATACCTTCTTTTTTTGTGGCGCCATTATGACCGAGACTTGGTCGGGTGACTGCATTGAATCCACAGTCTGATCTTCATTGTCAACAGTATAATCGACAGATGAGAATGAAATTTGTGAGCGCAGTTGATTGCCAGAACTACCATTAAGCGCAGTATCCTGATCTATGTCCAGATAGTTGTGTGGCACGTAGCCTTCTTCGCCGCGATAGTTACGCGCACGCAACCAACCGTCGCCGTCACCCTCACCGATCACCTCAAGCTGTTCGTTTTCGACAATAGTCAGCTCATCTGGATTTTGAGCCTGCCAGACAAGAATTTTGAATAAATTTATAATCATTTTATGGTATCAGTTAACAGATGCTTACGGTATAACTGTAAATCGCTGTGCACTTGAAAATGGCCTCCTTAGGCTCAGGAACAATGGGCTCATCTTTGTCCTCCTCTTCTTCTCCGCCCCAATTAACTTCAGTGGGGTCATCCCAGCCACCACCTTCAGACATCATCGGCACCTGGGCTTTTGGCGCTGGCACACGTTCCTCGGGTTCTACAATCAATTTGGTATCTATTAAAGCTACTAAAAGCTATTGAAGTGATTAAAGTAGACGTTTACCCTCATCACTGTCGCTAAAAGTGCGATCACGAGATAGCTGAGATTCCTCCTTTGGCTTGGGAGCTGCAGCTGGTGTTGTTCCAGCAGCACCATCTTCCTTGTCGCTATCATAGAACGAATCCGAACTGGGATTCTCCTTTAAAAACAAAAAAATTATAATAATACATCAAACTTGAGATATACGTAGGTGCAATCGCTACTTACGCCTTGTCCCGATGCATCTGTACGCATTGATATCGAACTAGCAGAGCGTGTTAGCTCTTGCACGCCCATTATTTCGGCCTCTTGCACCCACTCATCCACATTAATGCCACCATCACGGAGACACTGTAAGCACGCCTCTGCCTTAGCCTTCTCCGTCTCTGAGCGCCTAATCATATCTCGGAATTCTTCTATTTTAGTATCCAAATCTGGACCGTTGGGATCATTTGGATCGGTGCGTTGGCCCGAATCGCGCAACGCAACACAAAGCGCCAACTTTTTGGCATTTTCACGTACTGATGCATTTTCTTTAACCACGCGACCGGCCAGGTTCTTAGCTTCCTTGGTTAGTGTCTCTGCAGCAGAATCATGCTCTGTTGTCACTTTACGTACGGGATCATTGTCACATGGCTCAAAATCATATTGTATGTGCTGTTTCAGCACCGGATAGAACAAATAGCAACACTGCAGGTTGTAATCACGCGACAACTGTTGAGCCTGATCGCGTATTTTCCCAAAAGAGTTCTGGGTTGCTGAGCAAGTCAATAGCTCGGTACGCCCCATCAAAGTCAGATAATCGGCGACTCTCTCGTACACATAATTTTCCATCGTGGTCATTGTGGTCTGCAGATCGACCGTAAAGTAGCGATTCTGGTGCGCATTAGCTGCTGCCAGACTGAGTACGTAATCGTTACGCGCACCTGAAGACTTTTCCTCGAGCAGCTCCTTACGCGAGGTCACTCGTGCACTATTCTTTTGCAACGATGTTATCGACTGGAAAAACGATCCTTTTTTCTTCTTGAGCTTCTCCTCAATGTCACGAGCCTTATCGCGAACATCATGCGCGCAGTGCTCTTCATCAAAATAGGATTTCTTTGTCTTGTCCACATCGCCAACGCTCAAATGCAGCTCCTTCTGAACATTGACAATCTGATTAAGTGAACGCTTTGCTATTGCGAGTTTATAATCGCGAATTCTACAAAAACAAAACACTTTTAATTCACATGAAAATATGTTGGTTTATAAATTTTAAGGCTTACGATTTGGCTTCATCGGCGATTTGCTGATGAAAAACTTCGATAGCTGCAAGCCGAGCACGTGCCAACTTCTCGTTCTCCTCGAGCACAGTGCGCCAAACGCTCCACATGTTCCTATGATTGATAAATGTGCAAGTTATTAAAAGTATTCGTAATAAACAATACCGAAACCGCAAAATGATAAAACTATTCATAAAAATATCTCAATCATACTTAATACTCTGGCATTCAAGTCTGAAGACCTTTAATGAATTTCATTACAAGCAAATATTAGCACAATATTTTGAACTTTGTTGTATCTACCCCACCGTTGTCCAATGACTTACCAACGCTCCTCCATGCCCTCCATTTTGATATCCGGTATATTCGGTATTTTCTTATTCAAGTAATGCGATGCGATTTTCAACAACGCCTCACTGTACGACTTCTCGATGGCAGAGCGTTTGATGGTGAACTGCCGTATATCTTCCAGCAAATCACACTCATGTTGATTCTTCAATTGCAATTTAGCGACTTGTTCGGTGTGTAGATTTTTAAGGAATTTCACGTAGTTACCCTAAAATAGCACAAATCGATTTTTACAAACGAACGGCATAATTTATTTGAAGTTTTTATCGTTTAAGCAATCAATCATTTACGATTAACAAGCTTACCTTGCGTGGTGGGGGCTGCATTTTGAAGTACTATGCTATTACTAAGATTTCCAATGTTACCAAATAAATACTTCAAATAAATATATGTATAATTTTTTTCTTTTAGTTTTTCGTTCAAAATTATTGAATCAAATTTCAAGCACTACGCTGACGAAATATCTATAAGAGAGTATTTTATTATTAGCAATGAATAAACTAAATACAACAAAACTTATGTAATCGATGATGAGGATAACTGAACAGAGGCTTGGCCGCCCAATAGTACACACACGCGTTAAGAAACAGCGAACTATCGGTGAACGGTGAAAAATTTGAGTCTCATAAAAAGCAACAACAAAATCCTCTCACGTTCGATTAAAATCGAAAAGGATAATGGAGAATGATTATTAAAAGGAAGCAATGACACAGATATGTATGTATTTTTCATAAATTTTCAACGTTTGATTTGGCTTCTAAAAATACATGCAGCTTTTTTATTGATTTATGGCCGCACCACAAACGAGCGCTTTTCGTAGCATTTTGCCACTACCTAAGTTGTACAAACGGGTATATTTTTTATGCTAACACTTTTCTTTGACATTATTTCAGCATTCAACATAATTTGTTTGGTATTTTATTTGTTGAACTTAACGCGAATTCAATTTTGTTGTATTTATTTATTAATTCTTTTTCTTGTATTAGTTTCGAGATAAACCTTCTTACTTATTGATTTTGACTCTGCGTAGATGAAAAATATACACGCAATTGTCGTGAAAGGTTGCCTGGAAGACGAAGGCGCAGACGAAAGGGTCAGGAAAAGCGACTGACGACTGTCTGGAAGCGGGGGTTGTTATGTTTACCGACGTGGGTTGTCGTTTCCATGTATTGCAATGTGTGAAATTCATTCATGTTGAGTTGACATTTATGGCGGCACATGCGCACTCATATAGCATTTGTTTCCAAGTGGCGGTTAAATTTAGTTAATTTCAATTAACAATTCACAAAAATAATGCTCTTTGTTTCGTTTCTTTGCAATAAGATTGTCGATAAGTTTTACAAACATTGAGAAAAACAAAAAAAAAAATCACAACAAAAAAACCAAGCTCACTTGTTTTTTGAAGAGTGCGCGATATGATAATGAATTAGTTGGTTTTTCAACTGCTGATAAAAATAACAAACGCACTGACATTGTTGGTATTCGTTGGCCAATTCTAATTTAACATTTTTCGTCATTATTGTTCAACCTTCTCCTTTTTAAAAATAGTTTATTGTTTCACATTGTAAGTTTTAATAGTTTAGTTAACCAGAATAGCGCGCGTAGATAAACGGCCGACCTGTCGACCGTGTCGACTGTGCTCGCAGTGTGTAGTGATAAATTAATATAATCTATATAACGAGAATGCCCAAAATATTGAAAAGCCACATGGGGCAGAAATATTTTGTTGGCTTCTGTTGTTTTCGTTTTTTTCTTTTGCTTATGATAAATATTATGCCAACAAGCAACTTGACAACAATGACATTCCACATTGCACAAATCAAACTTGAGAGTATGATCCAGATACCTGTTTGCTATCTATACAACCCTTTCAAATAATAACGGTCGTTGAGCACATATTTTTACGCTCATTTTTAATTTGTTCTCTCACATCATCTGGTTGCGTTGTAGTGCTGCCACAGCCCCACTCCCATTTCAAGCAGTTAACAACTAGAAAAAAAAGTTATTAAGAATGCGGACCAGGTGCGCATGAAACACAGTTCTGTTATATACAAAAAAAGTAGTGCTGTTCTGCTCACAATATTATTTTGCCAAATGTGTTCGCTTAGATACATAAAACTTGAGACAATTCAATGTCGATTATCAACATTTGCATTTAAGTTGGAAGGTTTGAGACTAGAATAGCGAACCATTTCAATGCAAATACAAAATATCGCAAGCAATTGCGCAAACATTGAGAGAGATAACAGCAAAGTAAGGTTAACTCTCAAATGCAGCTTGCATTTATGAATAAGTCTATTGTGTCATAAATTATCAATATACTGTAAGCTTGCACGATGCTTGTGCAAGCCTCACGCACACATCAACCAATTTTGACAAAACTAGTGTCCATTTCCATTTAAAGTTTTTAACTGCTCGAATTCGATCCCCACTTATGGCCCCAAAAAAACTGACTTTCAATGAAATATTTGTAAAATTGAATTCAATTGTTTAGTTTGTTGATTGTTAGCATGAAAATGCATGATAAAAAACTTTATTCAATATGTCATAATTTCGAAAGTAAAACGATAATTGTTGCTCTATCACAAAAAAAAATTCTGAAGATATTTTTTTGTTGCGGTGCAGTTTGCATATCTGAATAAGCGCGAAGATTGTGCAAAGTAATCTTGCACTAACGCAAAAAAAAATCTGAAGAAATCATCGAACACTTTTTCATAGTACTGATTGGGTGTATTGCTTTTACAAACAACAGTTGTGCACTCACCGGGCGTTTGTTACATACAATATTAGATTTTATTTGAAAACTTTGTACTTTTTAATTAATAAAATATATTTAGCAAATCATTATAATCTTTACTTCCTTTTCTGCTTCGCACTAAACATAATTAAATACAGCGCAGTTACTAAAATTAGAGTACAACAACTCAAAAAGAGTCTGTTGACCTTCCTGGGTAGTTGGTAATGAATGAATGTGCACTAAGTAAAATTTAAACTATTATATAAACTTTCGAACCGTAAGGACCTATTCTCAATATAGTATATTACGAAAGCAAACAAATAAACCTAACTTAGATACGGGGGGCAGCGACAACTTACAATCTAGACGACTAATAAGATCGTTATTTCCAATATTATTTTGTAATAGTAGTTGTAGTAATAATAATTATGTAGTGATATAATTATGTGGTGGCGGAGACATTTACGTTACGTTGCATTTACGTCAAATACAATCGATGGTAGTCATTAGCGCCGAATGCACAATTGCATTTGGGACATTTGCGCTGCCGCGTTTCATACCGTGTCCGAAGACAATCATAGCAAAAGACGTGGAAACATTTGGAGAGTACAGCATCCTTGCGTTTTACCTTGCACGACGGACACGTCAATGTTTCCTTATACTCGCGTATCTCTTCAAGCATCACCTCATCAATGGTGGTGCCGGACATTTCCATTTTCTTCATACGTTCCGCTTTGCGTTTGAATTGTGCAAGTTCCTCTTGTAGCCGTTTCGTTTTGTAGGCCTCGGCCTCCAGTGAACTAGTCTTTTCAGCCACCACCTGTTGCGCTTCTTTCATTTGCGCATGATACTTTTCCAAATGTAATTTAAGATCGGCTGCCGATTGTGCCGATTCAATAGCTTTGCGTTTATGCATCTCCATTGCCTGTTGCCGCAGCACCAACTCCTTTTCAATGGATGCCACGGTAGCCTGTAGACTACGTTCCTTCTCTTCTAGCTTGCGCAGTACAATATGCATTGCTTCGATTTGAGTGTCTCGCGTTGCCATTTGATCTTCGAGTATTTGTTTCTCCTCTCGCAGTAACTTGTGCAATTGATTTGCTTTGATGCGTTCCGACATAAGTTTAAAATTTGCATCGTCTTTTTCACGCAACTGTTGAATCAAACGTGAATTTTGCTCTTGCATGTCCTCAAACGCTTGACCGGTTACTTCCATTTCGTTAAGAAGGGCTTCCTCTTCGTGCGATCCGACAAACGGCCGTGTATAGTTTGGGCCGCCTTGCCCGCTCCATGCATTATCTACGGGTTTTTGATTTGCCACCTGCTTTTGCAGTTCATACTTTTGCTCTTCCAGTTGCTTGATCTTGCGTAGTGCTTCCTCATCGGCCAGTTTTTTGCGCTCCTCGCGCTTACTTTCTTGCAGCTTCTTGAGCTGTTGTCGGAGCTCTTCGATTTCGGAGCGCAACTTCTTTTCGGTAGCCATTAGTTGCACTTTATCTCGTTGATCCTTAGAAACTCCCTTATACATGTCCAACAACAATTTCATCTCCTTTTGATCATTTAATGCTTTTCTATGTAGAAATAAAGATAAAAACATGAAATGATCACTTCGTTTAAACCATTTTGATACTAACTTTAACTGTGCTTTGAGATCTCGTACAAGTTCACTCTCAACAGGCTTTACTTCCTTTGTTTTCTGCGATTCCTTGCCTTCTTTTTCAACTTTGATTGTAATGCCCGAGCCAGAGCTTGAGTTTGTAGCATTAGAAGGTCCTGGCGAGTCCTTTTTCTCAGCGCTTGATACTTCCATAGAGTTTTTATCTAATTTCAAGCCATCTTTTGTGTCTTTTGGACTTCCGTCGGACGATTCATCTTCCGCTACACATGTGTAATAGAATTGATATTTTAACAGACTGCATCTTTATCATACTACATACATTTGATGCCAGAGTTTTCTTCTTTTATATGCGAATTAGCCTCTCCAGACACATGGTTTGACTGAATGCCGCTAGAGCTGCTTGCGTTCTCTTCCTTAACGGTGCTAGTGCACTCTTGCTTTACATCATCACCAGATGCATTCATTTGCTTGTTGCCCTCCACTTTGGCTAAAGCCTCTTCTAGCTCCTTGCGTAACTGTTGATTGATAAAAGTGATATTTAAATGTGCTGAACAATTAGACAACCAACAAACGTAAATAAGATACCAACTTTGACGAGTTCTGTTGATGCGTCTTTGTACTTGCGTTTGTAACGCTGTACCTCGCCCTTCAGCTGTCCATTGTGGTTCTGCAACGACGATATCAAATGACGCATTTCACGATTGATGGGTGCCGTCTGCTCATTAGCCGCCATATTCTGTTCGAATTCAATGCGTAGTGCTTCATACTCTTTGCGTATGAGAGCCAATACATCCTCCATCTGTATCATTTCACTACGCACTTTCTTCTGAGCAATGAGTTCCTCGCTTTCCATTAGCTCGATCTGACGCAAATGCTGATTCTTGCTTGTCTGCAGCTGGCTGCGTGTCTCGTCAAGCATCGTCTTTATTTGCATGGACTCATTGTAGAGTACCGAAAACTGAGACTGCAAACATTTGTATTCCGTCGTCTCTACAATGACCGACTCTGGCAATTGTCGAAGCTGAGAGTAGTGTCAATAAAAGCTTAAAATCTTTGTGAATTAATAACACACAATTTACTTACATCCATTTTCAGTTTCTCCACCTCCTTCAATGTTTCGCGATGCGTTGCATGCAGCTTGTCCAACTCCTGCAGTCGATTATTTGCCAGTTCACGATACTCTTCCAAGTCCTTTTGCAATTCCTCGAGGTGTTGGCTATTAACACTCGTCGACGTGGCACGCACTGGCGGCGCACTCTTATTGGGATCACCGTGTATTTGATGGTATGCTTTCAACTTTTCAATGGCCTCAGCCAGATGATTTTCAAGCTTATCGTTGCGACAATGAATCTTCTCAAGATCGTATTGCAACTCGTCAATTTGATTCTTTAGCTCAGCATTCTCGGTTTCCTTTGCCGTTAGCGCGTCTTGATACTCCTTCATCTTCAGTGACATTGTATGGAACTTCTCGTGTAACGACGTATTCAAGTTCTGTAGATTCCGATTCTCAGTCATAATTTCAATATGAGTTTGTTTCAGCGTCTCATCAATATTCAAAAAAAAATTGTGTTTGGCACTACTATCAGCACTGTCGTCTTCACCGCCAGTTCCACCGCTCTTTGCGTCACTCTTCAATGTCAGCGTAATCTTCTCATTTCGCTGCATTATGCGATCGATGACCTGCACAATCTTTGCCACTGCACGCTTCGAAACTTGCACACGGTTGGCCAACTTGTCATCCAACTCCTCTTTATCCCAAGTTGAGAGTTGCGTAAGAAACGAAGTCGTCACCTCATTCTCGTTCTTATTCTCTAATTCATCAGCAGTTTCCGCATCGAAACGTTGCAACAAAACGCGTATATCTTCGTTCAGTTGATTCCAATACCTATTAACCACATTAAGTACAGCATCGTCTTGCGTCTGCCGCTTCTCGAGCTGCTCAATGCGATGCCTCAGTTCGGCCTCGGTACGCATTCGCTGTTCAATACGTTGCGCTAATTTCTTGTTTTGAAACTCCAGCACTTTTATATCCATTTCTTCTAAAGTGGATACAGGCCCAATCAGGTGGGGCTCGAAGTGTACCTTTTTTATAGGGGGTTGACCTAGATTTGCATTGGCTGCCACAGCAACACCACCACCACCGCCACTGCCCCCACCGCTGCTACTTGCATCCTCAGCGGTTCGTTTCGACATTTTTCTGAAATGAAAGCGTTCGATTTAAGAGAAAATTCTATTGATTTTATTAAGGCGGCATTTTCGGAGTGGGCACAAACATCGCATTGCAGCATTGCTGTCCACGAAGCCCCATTGCGTGGCAAGTGCATACAACTTGCCCAACCCAAGTTCTTTTATACCTACCTAGATATTACTAGATATATTTAACTTTAAGCTTAACTAAGTTTTATTCATTGACTGTTTAATTAATAATTTTAATAAAATTTAAACATTTTTTTTCTGGTCGCGTTGCGGCGCTGATAATGTTAATAACATAACTATGCAATGCCAACATTTTTACAATGTTAACTCACTTAGCTGTTAGCAACAGATTAGACAGGGACAACCATTTGCCATTTGGGAAATTTAATATATTTTGAATCAATCTGGTTATTTTAAAAATTCAAAAACTGAAACACTGTCGACAAATGTCATTTACACTATTATTTACTAATTTACATTATGCTTTGACTATTTCCAGAAAATATTGAAATTTAATAAACAAAATATCTGTGATAATGTCTTGACTTAACCAAAAGTTTTTAAACTAAGCAAATTTCTTTACTGCTTCTAAAGTAGATTAGTACTATGCCTTATATTTATACATAAAATAACACATTACAAATAAAATTAACATAAATTACTACTATTAATAGTTTAATCGTACATACCGAGTATTTTTGCAAGTGAAATGTCTATGGAGGTATCCAAAATGAGAGAATACTTCAAGTTTCCCATATCTGCGTTGTTCGTCTCGGTAGTGTGGTGCCAGTGCATTGTTTAATAGGGACGTCATCTTACTACAGTTGACATGCAATGGTACTTCGAATTCCGTCTGGCAAATATTTGCCAGGTGATGTGAAAATTTCAAAGTTCTATTGTAGAATAAGAAGAGGGCCTGCCTTGCTTAATGACGAGCCGTTTTGATAGATAAAGATTCATTGTCTACTGAAAGTTTTTCGGTGGCATTATGGCCGAGTTCGTTTATTAAGAGCCTCTTCGATGTGGCGTGTTTCCTTAAAGTGCTCATCCTGCCACTCAGGCAGAGTTGGCAGAAACGGCATAAGCCTCTGACCGGGTTTGTTGCATCTCTCCTGAGCCGGGTTTGAACTCGTCCATAATCAAGAGGCTCTCTCTAAGATGATTTGTTATACATGCACAAATTATTTTTATTAAAAATTTTAAACTGTCAAAATTTGATTCAAAAGATCCAATTGCAAAAAAAGTTCCGTTAGAGTTTGCGGAGCTTAACATGCACTTGCAGAGTGTTTGCAGCATGTTAAACTAATTTTGTGTGTATTTGTTACAGTGTTGCCAAATTCATTATATATTTATTAATTTGACCAGTAACCAACTGAGGCTTTTTACAAATTCCACTGTTCCTAGCAATCGCATTAAGTTACGTTTAGCCTCAAGATAACATAAGTTAAAATAAAATTCCATGTTATGGTCTAAATTACCAGGGCTGCCAAGCTCAATTTGTATGAGCTAGCTTCCCATATGTTCACCTTAAATGGTTAAGGTCATGAGCTACATCAATATTTTAGTTTATTTTGTCGAAATTAGTGTCAAACTTTTGATGGCACAGAGTTGCCTCCTCACTTGGTCATCAGTTCGATGCAATCAAACGAACAACTTTTTGCGGTGGTTGGTCGATTTTGGCAGAGAGTATTCAGAACAAAAAGATAGAGAAATTTTCCCTTTATTATTAATTATTCTGGCATAGGGAACCGGGAAGTTTGAATGGATCGTATAAAAATGAGAGTTATTTTTGCATAACTAGACTTTAATCAACCAATTTTGCTTAATTTCACAAATATAAATATTAAAGCGATCTGTTTGAAGAGCTTCAAAGGGACTGATTCACAATGTTGTGTACACAAGCGCCTCCCGCAAAGTCATGCAGTCGACTTCATCAATTTTGATGGTGTTTGCCTTGATATTGATCTCCTCCTCCTGCATCATCTGCACGTGCTTTAGATAACGCAAAGACGCCTTATTCTCATTGATTTTATCATTGATCTGGCAAACGGCAGCTTTGAGCGACTGAAGCTCGCTATTGAGCGCATCTTGTACCATATCGCAAGTAAGCTCCAGATTAGGCCGTTCGGCCCGATTGCTCAGACGCGTCTGACAGAGTGTAATGGCACGACGTTTGTTCTGAAGCTCCTTTTCCAATTGAGCAACATTATTCTGCATCTGAAGTATATGCTCCATGGTGTCTTTGTGTTTATCCTCCAAACACTTCTTGACTGTCTTTGTGTCGGCGATACGACGCTCGAATGCTTCGTTGGTACGCTCTGTCTGATTACGCATGTCCTCACACACTTGACTCAGCAATAAATCAATATAGGCGCGTATCTGTCCAGCAGAGACCAAAGCCTTAGCATTGGCTTCCAGATTCTCGTACGTTTTTTGTTGCCACTCTACAAGTGAATACTTACTAAACAAAAAAAAAAAAGAGTTAAGCTATGATAACAATTGATTATCAAGACATGCGTACCATATATTTCTCGTCAAGTCGATACCCTCGCCGAGATCATGCTGAAAATCTTTCAGTTTAAGGTTTTTCTCATCGATGGCCAGCGACTTGTCCTTCGAATACAAGTCAGTATCCAGCAAGTATATCGCCGCACGCAGTTTGCGAAGCTGCTTTTCGCATTCCTTCAAGGAACCATCCATTAGACCCTGACAGCCCTTGATCACCTTCATCTCACGCCGCAAACAACGGTCAACTTCATCATCACAAAGATCGACGCCAACGCGATGTTCACGCATGATCAAGCACTGCTTGCAAATGGCCAAAGATTTTTCTTTGAGAAAATCAATTGCCTTCAAGACGCGATCGCGATACGTGCTCAACGCCTCATCTTCCAGCATGGCCGTCTTCTTTTGACGATTCAACTCGTCGACCAGAAAGCGTATCTCACTGGTGCGCTCCTTCATATGATGCTCCACTTCGCGTTGCCATGCTTTGTTGGCATCTTTCGTCTCCTCAATGATGCGCTGCGAGTCGCTGTGCTTGCACGGTTCAACAATTAAAACGCTTAATAAATGTGTCGTGTCCTCTCATTACTTACGCCATGATGCGCTCGGACAATTTCTCCTGATCGCAAATCAGTTGAAATTTTACTTTGTTGTTAAAGTCCCAGTCCTCTTCCGAGAAACGTGGAGGACATCTGGCCACCGGTCGTGTACTCATGGACGAAATCTCAACACGTACGGGCTTGATATTCGGCAACATGTTTGCGGTTTAAACTAAATTGAATTTTCGTTTGAAAAATTTTAACAAATATTATTCTCTCTTGGCTTTAGAATAACTATTTTTACATATGACATTATGTCAGAGGTAAACTTTGTTAGCAATAAAAAAATCATTTTGGAGATTTTGAATGAAACTCGCGATTTTATTGTGTTTTAATATAAGGCTCAAAGTGTTGCATGCATCTAATGAATTTAACTGTGCAACTTGATACATTCAACTACGAAGACTGGCAAACGGGCCTAGAACGACTGGTACTTCAATACCTGACGCAAGGTCATGCAATCGACCTCATCGATCTTGCATGTGTTAGCCTTGATATTGATCTCCTCCTCCTGCATGACTTGCACGTGCATGAGATAGCGCATAGATGCTTTATTCTCGTTCATTTTGCGATTGAGCTTGCATACCGATGCCTTCAAAGCTTGCTGCTCGTTGTAGAGCGCGTCTTGCACCATGTCACATGTGAGTTCTAGACCGGGACGATAGGCGCGATTGGACAACCGCGTCTGGCAGAGCGTAATGGCACGCTGCTTAGCCATTAACTCGTTCTCCAAATCGGCCATGTTGCGCTGTACCTGTTGTATGTGATCCATGGTGTCCTTGTGCTTCATTTCCAGACACTGTTTCACGGACTTGGTTTCGGCAATGCGTCGCTCAAAAGCCTCATTAGTGCGATCCGTTTGGTTTTGCATATCTTCACAAAATTGTTTCAGCAATAGATCGACATAAGTGCGCAACTGCACAGCACAGACCAAAGCCTTTGCGTTGCTCTCCAGATTGTTGTGGGTCTGCGCTTGCCACTCATGCAACGAAAACGAGCTGAAAGTATAGCAAGAAAATGTTAAGTATTAAAAAAAGTCGTTACAATAACTCATGCAAACCAATGCGCCTTGGACAAATCCTGCCCATGACCAAGATCGTTCTGGAACTCCTTCAGCTTCAAGTTTTTTTCATCGATGCCCAACGCATGATCCTTAGCTGCCAAATCCTTGTCCAACAAGTACATAGTGCCACGTAACTTGCGTATCTGCTCTTGAGTCTCCTTCAATGCACACTCCAACAGACCCTGACAACCGCGTATTGTCTTCATTTCATTGCGCAGACTGCGATCGACCTCGTCGTCACAGAGATCGACACCAATGCGTCCTTCGCGCAAAATCAAGCATTGCTTGCAAATAGCCAGCGACTTTTCCTTAAGGAAATCCATTGCCTTAAGCACACGATTGCGATATGTATTGAGCGCTTCGTCCTCCAACAAGGCATTCTTCTTTTGACGATTCAATTCATCGACCAAAAATCTTATCTCACTGGTGCGCTCGCGCAAATGATGCTCAACTTCGCGTTGCCAACTCTTGGCTGTATCCTTGGTTTCGTCAACAACACGACGTGATTCTCTGTAAAAATGTACAATACAGCAAATCTACAAAGTGCAGTGACATACACAGACAACCACGCTATCTTACTCAACAATACGCTGTGCGAGCTTCTCCTGATCACATGTTATACGAAACTTGACCTTATTATTGTAATCCCAATCCTCTTGCGAGAAACGCGGCGGACACTTCGGTGATGGTCCCATATGTGTGCCCGTCATTTGCAGACCTTTGCAACGACGTGCCTTTAAATTGGGCAACATTGCGCTGGTCTCAATCTAACCAAACTTTAAGTAACTTTAAGAAATTTTGAAAAAACAAAAGAATTCTGATATAATTTTATGCGTTCAAAATGAGCTATCCGTGCGTCTAACCAACTGGGTGACGTCTGCCAGAATTTAGTCTGCTTTTCAACGTCGATAGTTGGTCGTTAAATCGATGCCATGCTAAGGTATCCCGTTGCCTAGCGGTGCTTATTATGTTGGTAACCATCCACGTTGCCATGTTATTGTAGCAAGGCTCATCAAGCAACCAAGTGGGACAACATAATTCTGGGTTGGGCATTCCTGTACTTGCGGTTTCACGTAACCAAAAATAGCAATAGGGAACAACCGATCGATTAATTTATGTATGCGCAAAGGACGTGGGCGGCGTCAAGCGCGGCATCAAAGCACGACATATTTGCTTTATGGCTTTCGATTTCTGTAACAAAAAAAAATAAATAAAAACAAAACTGTGAGTTTTGCTCGCACGCATGGTGGTACCTCAAACCAAGATTGATATATGCTAAAATATGTATGCGCTTTGCTAAATTGCTTGTGCATTGGCGAAAAATTAGTTCATGTGCTTCCTCTTCCTGCTCTCGTTCAATGCCAGTCAATCACAGTGTATGTATGTTTCTTTTGTTTTTGTTTTTTTGTGTAAAATTAAGTTTATTTCATTGTTTCTTTTCTCTTTGTATACTCTTATTTAATGATAAAAATTTACAATTTGTTTAACTATGTAAGATTTCATTCCTTATGCTTCTTCATAACGCTCTATTTTACTTTACCATTACTTCGATCTGATTTATCATTTATTGCTTCCATGCGCGCATACTTTGTGTTGTTTTTTTATACAATTCTCGTTTTAAATTTATTTTATTTTTTTTTTCATATTCGTCGCTATTTTTTTGTTTGTTTGTTTTATAAATTTATCTAGTGTCTTGTATAATTAAATTCTGTCAATTGTTTTTTACAGTTTTATTGTTGTCAGCATCGTCAACTGGTTCTTTTTCTTCTTCTTTGTCATAGTACGTTGTTTAAAAATCATTAATGAAGAAAATAAAATAGTAATTAAATTAATAACCGTAATTAAGCTAAATCTGTTTTCAAGTGTGTTTGAATATTAACAGTGAACTTTGTTTGCACCACCCTCAATTTTGTAATTGTTTTATTACCTTTAAATATTTATTAACTATTTTTTTTTTTTTTGTAATTATAACGTTTGTTTTTTTATTTCGTTTGGTGTCTTTTTGTTTTTTTTTTTAGTTAAATTGTTTATTCTTTATTATAGTTTCTCAACAAAGTTTTCATACAGTGTATATTTGTAACAGGGTTGCTGCGTTGCTAAACTATAATTACCGTTAATTGGTTTGGTGTCATCTAACTGTTGTTCTCATTGCATCAATCTTCAAATTGGTTTTTGCGTAAACGAAAGGCAGTGTTTAAGTTTTATAACAGTTTCATTTCTCTTATTTAATTTTTTTTTTATAATTTTTCTTGAAATATAATTTTACGATTTTTTTTTCATGTTTTATTACTTTATTTTATGAACATTTTACGAAGAAAATAAGACATTTCTTATTAAATTTACAATGTGCCACACATATTTTCTCCTTTTTCTTTCGCACAGTTTCAGCTTCTCTTTAATTTATATAATTTGTTTTTTTTTTTTGTTTGTATTCAACCGTAAATGAAAAGGGTTATTTAATAGAATTAAAAGAAAGTACTTAAGCAACAAAAAATGTACATTTGTAAATTATTATTTTTGTTTTGTTTTTAAAATAAAGTGCATACAAATTTGACCTACTTGTGTTTTATTTAATATATATGTTCTTTATTTATCATTTGTTTTTTTTTTGTTTTGTTTTTAATTTATTTTAACAAAAATAATTGCTTCTGAGGTATTTGTTTATGTTTCATTTCATTCATTTATAACATTTTATTTGTTTTTTTTTTTTCTTTATTTTTGCAAGTGTACGTTTTGTTTTTTGCAGTGTAATTAAGTCCGCAAATGTTGTTCTTTGTCTTTTTGTTTAAACAATTTTTAAGCACCTTTTGATTGTTTTGACATAAATATTTTATTTTTTATAGTACAAACCATTTTTCATTTATAGTTTTTTGTTTCTGTTTTTTAGTTCAACGTTTTTTGTTTTGGTGAAAGCTCCTATTTGTTTTTGTAGCTTCTGCCAAAGGATTTTCTTGTTTCGTAATTATAAATAAGAAATTTATTGTTTTTAAAGTACTCATGTTTTTGTTTATTTGTTTTTCTCAGTGTATGTGGCAGCTTTTAGCTTCTCAGTTCGTGCGGCAATTAAATTATTTTTTTTTTTAGAATTTTCTTTTTCAAAGTTTTAATTTTTTTGTTTAAGAAATGCCTTATTTTGTGACGCCAACGAAATAAACCTAATTTTATTTTATATAAGAGTAGGAGAAAAGTAATTTGTTTTTGGCTTACTTGAGGCAATGCTTAAATATGAAACTGTTATACGCGTTGAGGCACGCGCGCTTTCATACTTAAATGTAGTCTCAAGTTGTGTTTGGCGGATTTTTTCTGTTTCTGATAATTTGTTACATTGCGCAAAAAACTAAAAATTTGTTATAAATGTTGAAAACAAACAATTAAATAATAAATAAAATTTGCTACAACATTCCTTAATATTAACGTAGTTACTGTCTGCCGTCCGAGTCATTCTTTTAGAAACCTTCTTTGCTTTATATTTTTCACTTTTTTTTTCGTTTTCTCATTTTTCTTTTTTAATTAAAGTATACAATTTTTCAATCATTTGTTTGTTTTGTTTTTTTTTTTTTAAATATGACCATTAACTTAACTAAATATGCGATTGTTTTTATTTTATTTTGTAAAACTTCGCGTTTGAATTTAAAAAAATATATTTATTTTTATTACTTTAAATATTTCTAATGTTGCACACGGCAAATAAAATATTTAGTTACATTGAAAATAATATAAGCACATAACTAAATGAAAAACTGTCTCAAATAACACATTTGATTTAAATAAATGTATGTAAATGTGAATTTTTAAGCGGCTTTGCCAAAAATTTGCATAAAAATATATATTTTTACATTACGTTCATGTTACAACATATTGTGTTGTTGTGTTGCGATTAAGCAGTAAAACTAAAACGAACGAAAGCAATATAAACAAAAATAGAAAAACTCTTCACCAAAAATAAATTTGATAGTGCGTAGAAAAAAAAAAAAACAAATTATGAAGAAATAAATTTTCACACTCTTGTTTTTATAACAGTTTGCGTTTTGTAGCAATATTTGCTGTTATGTATAACAGTTGTTCATTTATTATTTGTAGTTTTTGTTACTTGTTTTATTAACGATAATAGTAGTAGTTGTTGTTGTTGTTTTGTTGGTTGGTTTATTTGTTTGTTTGTTTGTTGTATTCCTAATTAATATAGTACGCATATCTATTTCTTTTTATATATAAATATGTTGTATATTTGGCGCATGCACATCTTCCTTCTGCCCTTACTCCTTTGCCCACACATTCGTCTGATGCTCTGCTAACGCTTACTACGTACCGGCATTCTATAACATGATTTATTAATCTTTAGCTTCATGCTTCTTAACACTCTTCTAGACATCACCATTCATCATCTCATCTCAACTCATCATCATCATTATCGAATACACCATCTGAACTGCATTAGTAGGCATTTTGTATAACACTTTTGTCGTTTTGGCGTATTATGACTACTTGAAAGTTTCACACTGTTCCATTTTCGTTCCGTTCCATTTCATTCCAAACAATCCACTTAATTCCCACATTGTTTCACTTAGTTAAATCTAAACAGCAATTATGCGATTAGCCACACGATCTCTACACCATGGGCATACCCGGCTGCACATCCATCATCTCATCCTGGGGCGAGGGACGTGGCGCAAATGTTGCCTGCATGTGATGCGATGGCGCGGCACGTGCAAATAATGTTGACCGTTGTGCGTTTACTGTATTGGCGGCAACATTGGCATTGGCGGGCATGGGCATGGGCGGGAACTGTAGACGAAATGAGCCATCGTGATGGTGTGCACGGGGCGTGCGACGTGGCGAGCGTGCGGGCATGCGATTGGCGCGATGCATCTCTTCGAGTATCGATGGAGCAACATATGTGAAACCCTGTAAGCGAAAAAAAAAAATAATTAATAATAGGTAAGTGTAAATAAGTTGAAATATGAATTATGCATTTTACAAAATTAAAATTTAATTATGCCAAAAATATTTTCGGCTTGTAATGGCCAAAAAGACCTTGAAACCATTACACACACGTTCATGTTTTTGACCCTTTATAACTCAAGCATCAAGCCAGTTAGCCAGCAAGCAAGCGGCAATTAAGTAAGCAAACAAAACTCGCTCAACTGTGGCCTAGCACGTACTTGAGCAAATACAAAACACAGAAAACAAAATCACAAACAAAACGTTTTCAATTGTAGCAATCGGGTTACTCATACGACTCATATGCCCGACTGACTGACTGACTTTATGAATGCCCCTCCGTTGTGCCTGTCCAGATTAACGCAGTGCGCATGTTAATAACCTGAATCATGAAGCTCGCTTATGCAATAATGAAACGCTGCCGCATTTACAACCATACAACATATAATATAATCCAACGAAAGTCCCTCCGCACGCTCGTCTAACCATTGGTCGGTGCGTTAGCATGCCTTTCTGCAATTTTAACACATTTTACATAATTCTTTGTGAAAATGCAAACTTTAAAAACAACAAACACACATAAAACACGAATCAGAAAAAGGGAAAGAAAAATTGACAGCCCATAAAAATATTGTATAATTAAAAGAAATAAAAAAAAAAACTTCGTTGACGAAATTCATGCTTATGGCGTCTAACGAAATGTAACAATTAAATGTAAAATACAACTAACAAAATATTATCAAAGACCCTGACACAACTAAGCCACCACAAACCCCTTCTTCCACCAACAACAACACATGTCGCCAACAATTAAAGACAAGAAATCGTCTGAGGTGTGAATTACTTCGGTGTGCTTTGCTTTGGTTAGCATGGCTCGTCATGGCCAAAGGCGATTGCAGCAAGATCAGGTAACGGCAGTAAAATGAGTGCGTGCGTGCGAGCGAGCGCGCGCTAATTAATAACACAACAACAACACTTCACTAACTTAAAAAGACGTTGAACTGATTTAAAAATAAAAATATATTTATATTATCGCGTGAAAGTCGTCTTTAAAGTGTTAACAATGGCGACGTCTGTCCGTCTGTCTGTCCAACCGACCGACCGCCATAATTATTAAAAATCATGTTCTAATTCAAGAATGTAGCACATGCGCATTGCTAATTGGAAAGCGCTGCATTGTTTTTGTTTTTATTTTTATTGTTGTTGTGTTTTCATGTGCATGCGGAGGCATGGCGCAGCACAGTTTTCTCACTGAGCGTCGTCAAATGAGAGCATCAGACAGTATAATAGAAAAAAAGAGTGAGAGCGCAAGAGTTCGGTCGCTTGTTTGTTGTACTAAAAGAGTAAACTGAATTGGCATGGAAAAAACAAAAAAAGGAAAACAGCTGATGAACAACAAAATGTAAAAAAAATGCAAATAAACCTTAAGTGGCACACGGCATAAGCAACACTTCACTTAGGGCCGCAAACAAATTATTCTTCTTCTTATCTATGCAAATGCGATCAAAGCAAAAACGAAAAGATAAATAACCATAAACAATATGGGAAAAACTTCAAAATTAAAGAAACAAAAGGCATCACCATTAAGTGCTGATTATTATATGCAATGCTTTATCGTTTATAATCAAAAGACAAATGTTGTTGTCTGCGGTTGGATGTCCAACTATTAACCATGTCACAGAAGCGTAACCAAAATATTAGCCAAGTAAAGTGGGAGGTGAACGCGGGCTTGAAAGCCGCAATTAACGTTTAACTGTGCACCGCCATATTTTTAAATTACACACGTTAAGACACACTTTCCCCCGCTGCTCAAACATGCTAAAATATACATTTCATATCAGTGGTTATATTTTTTTGTTGTTTTTGGTATGCATGTGTATGCGTTGCGTCGTTTTGGGCATGTTAAAATGAGAAGGAAAGAAAACAAAAACAACAACAACAGCAACTAACTGAAAGACATTGCTACAACGGACTTGGCGCAAAGAAAACAAAGCCAACTTTAGTCAGTCTTGAAAAAACGCTCAAAGCGCGCAGTACAACGACAACACGGCCGATCAGAAAACGTAAAGAGCTACAACAACGTGTGGTCGACGCAAACAAGAAGAAGCAGCAGAGACGACATAGAGCACGGCTAAGACCATGTACGTTTTGTAAAGGTAGAGAAAGGCATGCGTATGCGCTTCAATAAACTGACTTTCAAGCAAAACGACAAAAAACAAACAACAAAAGTGCAAAAAAAAATAAAATAAAAATGATGGCGAAAAATGTGCAGTGAAAAGTGTGCCAAGCATGCAAGCAAAACAAAAAAAAAAATAAAACTCATGTAAATTTCACTATTGAAACGTCATAAATTCTTAAACAAAGGTTAAAAACGTGCAGCAGACAAAGCCGTACAACAAAAAACTAACAAACGTTCAACCGACAACAACAATACTAATAATGCAGTAAAGTCAGACAAAAGCGCACGTGTTGTTTTGAGTGAAAGAGCGAGCTCGCGCGCTCATTGTTAAATTTGAGTAAAAAAAAAACAAAAGGTGTTTGACTTAATGAGTGAACTTAATTAGGACACTTCTATAAACAGCTGATTTATGAAGAAAGAAGACAGAGAGAGAGTGTGGAATGTGCGTGTGTGTGTTTGTGTGCGCGCAAAAGTAAAAGTTTGCATAATTTCATTTCCTTTTGTATTTACATTGGCAAAGCTTCAAATAAGTTATTAGCACAATTAAGTGGTTCACAAAAAGTGTAACATAAAAGCAAAAAATTGTTTGAAAAAAAAAAAAAATATATGAAAAAAAAGGTACATAAATACATAAGTAAACGTGCCCTGTGAATAAAATAGCACAGTCAATCGCGACTGCGCGAAAGTGAGTGCCGTCGTTTGTGTGTATAAGACCAAGTGTGGCTAACTCTTGCCTTTATTGAGCTTTGCATTAAATTCCCCCCAAAAAAAAGTAAAAACAAAAAAAAAAAAAAAACACCAAAAATGCCTAAACTTTTCAATTCACTTTCGATCGTGTGCTTATTTGCTTTAACGGTCGTAGCAGCATTGCCACAACAGCAACAACAAATAGTAACAGTTGCACAAACTGCAGCAGCAACAGCAACAAGTGGTGCCGCAATTGCAAGTACAACAACATCAACGCATACAGCTAGCACTGCCACTTTCATCGATGGCCAGACACAAGCTGCCACAACCAAAGGCAAACAGCAACCGCAGAATGGCGGTGCTGAGACATCGAACATGCCGCCGCAGCAGCAACAACAGGCAGACTCGACACGAAACGGCTTTGCACAGATGTCAGCGTTAGATAAAGAAGTAGGTACGGTTTGGTATCCAAAAAAAAGTATATAAAACTAGTAGTAATAATACTTTCAATGGCAGATATATGATCACATTGTTCTGAGTAGGCAAAAATTTGTATACGATTTGCATACATTTTGTTTTAATAAAGGCAACAAGTATTTTATTTGCTTTACATTTTTTTTTTTGCAAATCAAGCAACAATAATCGTAACTCACTGCAAAGTAAGACGCTCAAGTTTAAGTGTGAAAGTGAAATTTATTTTTGTTAAAGCAGAAGAAAACTTTAAAATCGAAAACACGCGCGTACACACAACATTCAACTGACCATCACAACAAACATAAAGTGGTCTGGAAACAGTATGTATGTGCGTTTGAGTATCAGTGTGTGTGTGTGCATGGTTTGTGTTTGGAACAGGCCACCTTATGCCATTAAAAGTTGTTAAGAAAGATGGGTGGGGGCTAAACTCATTAGTCAAGGGGGAATGTTGCGCGCATAATTGTGTATACACACTAAGCTAATTAAAACTAAATCACTTTTCTTCATTGCTTTCTTCTTTCATATCAATATACATACAAATGTAGTTGAACGCCTCATCAAACAATGGGCACCGATTGTATGGCTTGCGCCGGAAGAGAAATTTTTGCCATTAGGCGTTGAAGAATTTCTCAATCATGTACATCCCATGGACAAGGATAAATCATTTACGCCAGGCGTACGTTTCAGCGATTACTCAACGAAAAGTTATTTAGTGACAAATGCTCAAGTGAATGATTTACTGGAGAATGAAGATTCATTTCTATACGGTCGTAATCCGAATGAGTCACGTGTGCCGATCTATGGCGTTGTCACATTGTGCAACAATCAACAAAACAAACAGCCGCCACCGCCGCCACAAGTAGTTGACGTGCCAAACATATCTTTGCCGCCGCTATCACCCAAGCGTACGCCTGTAAATGCCATGGAGCAGCCAGTGCCGTTGAGTAGCACGCGTGGTCCGTATATACCCGTTTCGATAGATCCGCTTGATGAACGTAATAATACAATACGTCGTTCTTCGCGTCTCTATCCGGTATTTCAACGCGTTAAACGTGATGTGCCAACGGCTGGTAGCGCTGAAGTCTTGACTGCGCCAGCAACAGGTGGCGCAGCAGAATTAGAGCTGGAATATATGCCTTTTCCGCCCGCCTATGAATTGCCAACCGCTGCGGATGGTGGCAGCAATAGCGCGGCCGTCGAGAGCGCCAACAGCGCTGGCAGTTCATTTATAGCCAATCTTGCGGACAATGTCAAGTTTAGCGGTGATGTTGATGATGTTGCCGAACTGCAATCGAACAGTATCAACGATCAAGCGCCGCCGTCTTCATTCTATCATAGTACAAACACAAAACAACAGCGTAAAGTGCCTTCGTTTCATGTCACCTATTGGATGTTCTATCCGTACAGTCAGGGCAAGACTATGTGCACAGTAAGTTTGGGTCCGCTCGGTCGCATACCTTTTCCAGCGGTTTATGGCTACTGCTTGGGTAGACGTAAAGACATTGGCAGTCATATTGGCGATTGGGAGCACATGAGTCTCTATTTTAATGGTGACACTGAGCCGGAGGCCATGTATGTCTCGGCGCATGATGCTGGTGCCTACTATAGTTACAATCGCCTGACGGGCTCATTCGAATTTAAAAGACAGGAAACGCGAAAGGGCATATTGCAACGTCCGAATTTCCCAAAAACTGTAACCACATTTAACAATCATCCGGTGCTGTTTGCGGCCAAAGGTTCGCACGGTCTGTGGACAGCGCCTGGTAAACATCGCTTTGTGAAAGTTGCACGCTTGTATGACATTAATGGGTTTGGCACGCCTTGGAATACGTGGAAAGCAGTCGATATCAGCTATGAGAATCTTAAATCTTATGGTAATTTAAATACACACATTGATTGATTATGAAATTATATGATGTGACTTTATAAACTTTCAGGTCGTTCACTCATACCCGATTGGCTAACATTTAGAGGTAAATGGGGCAATCCTAAGAGCAAATGTCATCCCTTTCGGCGTATTGGTCTAAACTTTTGTGAATTCGCGGATGGTCCAACGGGCATACCACTTAAAGAGCCGCATTTCGAGTGCGGCGCTACTTATCGCTGAAACATAATACGCACTTCGATGGACGACTGATGAAAAACCTACTGGTGCTGCTTTAGTTTTAAGTTCGTTTTACCAAGTATTTATTGACCTTGCTTTATGTTTAAACAAAGAGTTCTAAGTATATGAAAAGCAACGCATTTTTCATTTGGGTCGAACAAACCAACACATTTAAATAGCTGAGTAAAATAGTTAATTTCACTTACTTGGAAAATTAAATTGGCACTTTCGCTGAGCGTTGTATCATCCGGTGAATCAACTGGAATCTGTCGTGTGAATCTTGTGTCGAATTGTGAAACATCATCTTCGCTTCGCTATAAGAATTGAAATTAACATTCGCATTCAGTAATATAAAGAACAAAGTGTATAAAATATTAAAATAAACTAACCAAAAGCGGCTTAATGGGCGGCTCCAAGCGTCTGGCCAGTACATCATCCCAATTTACGTGCTTGAAGAAAGGATGCGCTTGCACGGCGAGTGCATCATCTGGACCGCTGCCCAAGCGTTGTGGTTCCTGGCGTTTCATGAGGCGACGCACTAAATCTCTAGCTTCTGGTGTGAGGTAGGCAGGTAAATTAAGTTTAGCTTTTAGTATAGTCTCAATGGTTTTTTTACGATTCTCGGCGGTAAATGGTGGCTGCAGTAAAGAGAATAAGCGAAATTAGTTTATATAAATTATAATTATGTTAGTATTATTACTTACCACACCCGTTAACATATCGAACATGAGTGCGCCCAAAGACCACCAATCGACAGCCTTGCCGTGGCCACTGCGCGTGAGTATCTCAGGCGCCCTATAATTGTGAAATTCATTCATATTAGCATACAAAACAGTTTTGAATTCTTTAATTAGCACTTACATATACTCAATTGTGCCGCAGAAAGTATGTGTGACAATACCTTCCTGTATATGTTCCTTGCATAGACCGAAATCTGTTAGCTTAACGTGGCCTTGTGCGTCCAAAAGAATATTTTCGGGTTTTAAATCGCGATATATAATGCCTAATTTGTGTAAATGGCCCAAAGCCAATATTATCTCGCTTAGATAAAAGCTGAAACAAAATTAAACACAATTTAAACTTGAATAAGCTGTCAACAATATGCAAATTAATGTTAAGTGACATACCATGTTGTGTCTTCTAGGAATATGCCCTCGCGCTCTAAATGCATAAACAGTTCGCCACCGCTCAAATACTCCAATATCAAATAGAGTTTGCCATCTGTCTGGAAGGCATAGACGAGCTCAACGATGAACGGATGCTGTATTGTGTTAGGATGAAGAAGTTTTTAATTACATGTGCATTTACTATGCAAGAGCAACTGGCACTACCTTCACTGCCTCGAGTATGTTGCGCTCAGCGCGCGTATGTGCTGTGTCCTTTTGATTTGTGACTATCGAAGCCTTCTTGAGGACCTTCATCGCAAAGTGTTTGTTGGCATCACGACCAGCGGTTTTGCGTACCTGTGTTTGTTAAAGAAATATAAATTTATTATTTCAATTAGCAAGTAACAAACAATAACTAACCTGAAACACTTTGCCATAACCACCTTTGCCCAGCACTTTCTTCAATTCAAAGTCTTCTGGTCCTAATTTAATTTTACCAGGATTCACATTCTCCTCACTGAGTTGTATGGTCTCTTGACCATCAGTGCTGTTATGGGTAAGCAAATAATTATTAATGTATTAAGTATGAAATGCTTAATAAATCATTTATAAACGTTGCGCACACATCATATATAAGTATACAAAAAACTGTATTTTATTAAGTAGTCACGATCAATTCATTGTTTTAGCTTTTGTATATTATAATAATGTGTCTGGTATAGTTCGACAGATTGCTTTGCTACATGTTGACGGTCGGTTAGTTTGTCGCTTTATTTATTTAAGATTTTGCACACGATTTATTTGGTCACATTCATTATTAGCCAACGTTCTGTAAACACTTCGGCTTTAGAGTTTTGCTTGCTCATCATTGTCGCAGCAGTGTTATCATTGTGAGTTGATAATATGTAACCAGCAACAAAACAAAGTTGTCAGCATTGTTGCGACCGTTGTCGCAACAGGTGTGAAACTCTCACAGCTCTGAGGTGAGATTAAGGGCTTCATGTTTATTTTAGATTTATGGCGCGGAAGTAATTGCATATGACACATGTCAAACATTGTTGAAATGCGGCCAAGGCATAAAATAAAAACAAAAGTGCCAGACGACGGGTAATTTTCCAATGACTCTATAAATGATGTGCTCGCCCATTTGCACGCACGCACGCTCATTCTCAACATCATCATCATCATCATTATCGCCATTTCGAGTCAACAAACTGATTACAATCAGTGAAACGGCAACACTTCAGAGGACCGAAGTGAGCCTAAGTAATAATTGAGTTACATATTATATTTCAAACTAATTATCAATTCGTTAAAGAATTCATGCAAATTATATTTTTAACAATGGCCTATCGAACAAAAACTGTCGATTCAACGATATGAAGATTTGTTTCAAAAGAAACGGCCGCTAAATGCAGGACTTTATCATATCGCAACTATGAGCAATAAATACTACATGACTCATTGGTGTAAATATGAAAAATTCCAAGAACGCGTCATGTTTGCAATTTGCAGTCGTATCAGCACATTAAGCCGCTGACAATTGTCGCTTCTGCTTCGTCTTGCGTGTTTTGCGCCACGACATTCTCAATGCATTACTCACTCTTGATGTAGATTTATGCTCAATTCCGGTTCTAGATCAACCTGCAAGAAATGAAAGGCAAAAAAATAAACATTATTTAACAATTTTTAGCGTTTAGTTTAGTTTTGTTTCATCTTTGTTTTTATACATACTTATATACAATAAAACAATCAATGAAGCCTGCCGACAATAAAAGAAAGTGAGCGTATATAAAAGCAATTAAACAAGTGAGCACATTTAAATGCTTCGTTAAAAAAAAAAGAGAAGTACTCAACACATTCGTCATGAATCTCAAAGAAACACGCAAAGCAACTGAGCGGAAGGGCGTGAAAGTTTGTGAGTGTAAGAGCCAATGCGAATATTGAGCAGAAAGATTGAAACGATTTAATATTAGCAAAAAAAAAAAAATGAAATAAGCGGCGTATGCCAATGAATTTCACCGCTTTGTATTTGCTGCTGATCATTTTTAATGACAAAACTCAAAAATAGAACTCGGAATAATGCCAAATAATCAGTCGTAGTCTGTGCGCTCTCGCACTCTCTTCCTTTCTCTCTCTCTCTTTACCGATCGCTACATCATTCTCAACGTTTATCTCAATGCTACTGAATACAGCCAACAGCCTCCGCGGCTTATAATGATGATGATGCTGCTGCTGGCCATGATGGGGACGATCGTGAATTGGAAAAAAGAAACTAATACATGTGTACATGGTTTTCCTTGTGACGCGTTGTATTCATTGATCAACTTTGTTAAACACAAAAACCAAAAAAAAAAAATATATATGTTTTAAATTTAAATTTTCAAACGCAGCCAACAAAAATGTGTATATTTATATACGTATGTGTATATAAGATATATATTTGTATATGTATATATATTTATTTTTTGCTGCATTGTCTACGTTTTGTGAGCATTGTAGAAACCAGTTCACCTTAGTGGCGCGCGTAAAGCTCTAAAACTTGTCATCTTCTTGATACTTAAAGCAATATAGAAGGGATCGGGTGACGGTGCGCACACTTAAAAGATGCCAATTAACATGATTATTATAATTTATTGTACTCATAATTTGCTGCGAAATCAAATAAATATCTCAGTTACAACAATGATATATGTATGTATGTTCCTTGAATTGAAGCATGACGTGAACGAAACTCAGCAATACATTG
>JBAMBP010002893.1:0-45041 GCA_037044515.1 Phortica magna | reverse complement strand
GATCATATTTGTTGTAACAATATCAAATAGTAATGGAACTTATCGATTAACCAAACCAAAATGTGTGTATGAGGTAATCCTCGTGTGGGACCGAATACACGTAATTTTATAATGAAACTCATTAAAGACTTTAAGTTTTGTTTGAACTGTTATGTTATGGCGATGAATTGCATTTTGTTATGGCAATACCAAAGATGTAATCTCCGGCCATTTTGTATTATATATAAACGTGATGAATAAACATCGTCGTCCACATTCGGGCATGAAAGTCATAGCATCCTGGATGTATTCTTGCATGTAACGTGGACTACCTATGTACGATGATGATAGAATTCTAATTGTCTTTATAGATTCCGCTTTAATCGTAACTCTTGGGTCCGTGATTTACGCAATTGTGCCATGCTGAAACGAGCATCCTCATTATCCTGTTGGATTTGTTCCTTTATTCATTGGGTTTTCTATTTCATATGTTCTTGCAGTTTTAGTCGATCGATGCCTCCAATCAGACTCTTTGCGTTTTTTTCGCATTTTTTACTGTACAAAACACAAATTATACTCGTAGTCATCATACGAAAAGAAGAAGAAAACAAAATTTCAATCGTTGTATGAAATCGTTTATTATCTTTATTTAAATAATTTATTCTGTGTTGTTTATAATTTATTTTAGCCTTTCTCATTCTTCGCATTTTGGTTTTTTGTTTTTGGTGAGTGTGCATTGTTGTTGCATTTCTTTTTCGCAGAACATCTGTTTTCAGAGCTCAATTCGTTTTTATACCCTGTACATACTGTACCAGAGTATATTGTGTTTGTTTGGCCGAAATGTATGTAACGCAGAGAAGGAGGGGAGGGGGACCCTATAAAGTATATATATTCTTGATCAGGACGACAAGACAAATTGATTAAGCCATGTCCGTCCGTCTGTCCGTCCGTCCGTCCGTCCTCACCAATGGTTCTCGGAAACTATAAAAGATAGAGACTTGAGATTTGGAGGATAGACTCGTGATGCTCGGCAGCAGATCAAGTTTGAACGGTTTTGAGCCACGCCCACTCCTTCCCGCCCAACCAGCTACGCCCACTTTTTGAAAAGGCTATAACTTGAACACCAGAAACGCTAGAACTATGAAAGTTGGTATGTCGACTAAATATGTAAAGACCTATAAAACTGCATACCCCAATTTTCCCCCAACCCTTAATTACCCCTCAAAAAGTGTTTTATTGTTAATTACGATATCTTCAAAACCATGAAAGGTACGAACCTCAAATTTTGTGTGTACACTCAGTAAATACATATCCTTAAGACTGCATACCAGAAATTACCCCTCTGTATTTACGACTACCCCTCAAAGACAATCAAACTTAAATTTTTTGTAAATTTCACCTTTTTTTTACAAAAATTTGTATATCTCCACAACAATAATAGATACGAACCTGAAACTTTGTATGCAGGCTAAAGAAATGTATGTCTTGAAATCTGCATACCAAACTTTTCCCTCCCTACCCTTTATTACCCCTCAAAAAGTATTTGCATGTCAATGCCTATATCTCCGAAATTGTTTAAGGTACTAACCTGAAATTTTGAAAGTAGACAAAGTATATATAACTTTATAGGTGGCATACTGAAAATAACCATTTTGTATTTGGACTACCCATCAAAGGCCGGCAAACTTAAATTTTGATTAAAATATGTATATCTCCACAACTATGAAATGTACTTGTCTGAAATTTTGTATGCAGGTTCAGTTAATATACGTCCTTTTAACTGCATACCGAAAAACACCCCTTTATTTCATGGCTTCCCCCCTCAGAGATCAACAAACTCGAATTTTTCGAAAATTCCTCACTTTTGACTGATTTTTGTGATATTTGGAACACCATTTAAATAGGTGAGGGTATGTGCAGGGTATTATATGGTTGAGTACACTCAACTATACCGCCCTTACTAGTTACGATTTGCATCTATTAACACTGCCGTTTTGTTGTTGTCAAATCAATTCGTATGTGTACTGATATCGTTGTTCTTTTTGTAGCTCTTTTTGAACTCTTTCTCATCACACCTGTTGATTGGTTACAACGTTTACACTACTGTAGCTTAAAAGGGTGTTTACACTTCGTTTTTAAATTTGGCGCTTCACCAGTCAATTAATTTTGTACACATTTTTATTTTTTTTGGTTACTTGTGGTTTTAATTTTAATGTATAATGAGTTGCTGCAATAATCTGTGGAAGGATAAAGATTTCTTTGACTGCGACAATAAACGTGCAATGTTTTGCTGAATGTGTGAGAATACTTGTCACATTAAATGCGCTGGGATAATTGGCCGTGACCACTACAGGTTATCAACAACAATTCTAAAACTGTCTGTGTTGGCTTTAGATGTTCCTGTCCAGCCTGTGCTGTTTAAGGAGACAGGTGGACTTCGCATCCATATATCGTCGGCTTCGGAAGAAGTTTCTAAAATTAAATAAGGTGGCCAGAGATCTATCGGCTGAATTTGATTCTGGAGTTGATTTTTTTACAAGTATGACTTCGAACCCCCCTTGGTGTCGTTGTCCCTGCCATCCCTGACCTATCTATCAGTTCCGAAACTGTTACTCCCCAATCCTATTTCTCCCATTTATTCAATTACCACTCCAATACACACATCCTCTCTTCCTCCTTCCTCTGTTCTTACCACTGCTCCTACCACCGTTCCTTTTCCTGATCCTACCCGAGTTCCTACCCCTGTCCTTATCTCAATTTCTACTGCATCGCCCGCTCCTTACCCCATCACCGACCTTACCCTAATTTCCACGCCTGGTCATGCGTCACCAGCTCCTACGTCTAAAAGTGCCAAAAATTCTTCAACGGTTTCAAAAATATCCAAGGAGAAACTAAGAAAATCTAAGAAGACGCCAATACCGTCTCCTCTTCTCACCTTCGTCAGACTCCCATGTTAGAATAGCAGCTGAGCCCCTTTCTGTCATAAATCTCAGTATCCCGGTAGATTCCCCCAATGTTATTGCTCCGAGAAAGCAAATCTTCTCGTTTGTCTGCTGCCACTACGTGTGGAACTATAGCTGAGTATATTGCATTAAGGACTAATGCCTCGGTAAAAGTTCATAAATTTCGTTTCTCCTCACCGAGAGAGACTGCCTCATTAAAAGTGAGTGTTCCAAATGATGGTAGTCCATGAGCTTAAGTATTTTTAATATTTTTTTTTTCGACAGATATCTTATCAATTTTATAAAAGTACTAATAAAACTTTATTGCGTAGTAATTGAAGTTTATTTCACCAAAATTTCAGAATAAAATATTAACTAGTGAGGGCGGTATAGTTGAGTATACTCAACCATATAATACCCTGCACATACCCTCACCCATTTAAATGGTGTTCCAAATATAAAAAATCAGTCAAAAGTGAGGAATTTTCGAAAAATTCGAGTTTGTAGATCTCTGAGGGGGAAGCCATGAAATAAAGGGGTGTTTTTCGGTATGCAGTTTAATGGACGTATATTAACTGAATCTGCATACAAAATTTCAGACATGTATATTTCATAGTTGTGGAGATATACATATTTTAATAAAAATAAACTGGAATTTACCCAAAATTTAAGTTTGCCGACCTCTAATGGGTAGTCCAAATACAAAATGGTATTTTCTGGTATGCAGTCTTAAGAAGTTATATATACTTTGTCTACTTTCAATTTATAATAAGTAGACAATAATAATTTCAGGTCCGTACCTTCAACAATTTCGGAGATGTAGGCTTTGACATGCAAACACTATTTGAGGGGTTATTAAGGGTAGGGGGGAAATTTGGTATGCAGTTTTAAAGACATACATCTATGAAGTCTGCATACAAAGTTTTAATTTCGTATCTGTTATAGTTGTGGAGATATACAAATTTTTGTAAAAAAAAAGTGAAATTTACAAAAAATGTAAGTTTGGTGGTCTTTGAGGGGTAGTCAAAAATACAAATGGGTATTTTCTGGTATGCAGTTTTAAGGACATGTATTTACTGAGTCTACATACAAAATTTCAGGTCCGTACCTTCAACAATTTCGGAGATGTAGGCTATGACATGCAAACACTATTTGAGGGGTTATTAAGGGTAGGGGGGAAAAATTTGGTATGCAGTTTTAAAGACATACATCTATGAAGTCTGCATACAAAGTTTCAATTTCGTATCTGTTATAGTTGTGGATATATACAAATTTTTGTAAAAAAAAAGTGAAATTTACAAAAAATGTAAGTTTGGTGGTCTTTGAGGGGTAGTCAAAAATACAAATGGGTATTTTCTGGTATGCAGTTTTAAGGACATATATTTACTGAGTCTACATACAAAATTTCAGGTCCGTATCTTTTATAGTTTTGAAGATACAGTAATTTACAAAAAAACACTTTTTGAGGGGTAGTGAAGGGTTGGGGGGAAAATTGGGGTATGCAGTTTTATAGGTCTTTACATACTTAGTCGACATACCAACTTTCATAGTTCTAGCGTTTCTGGTGTTCAAGTTATAACCTTTTCAAAAAGTGGGCGTAGCTGGTTGGGTGGGAAGGAGTGGGCGTGGCTCAAAACCGTTCAAACTTGATCTGCTGCCGAGCATCACGAGTCTATCCTCCAAATTTCAAGTCTCTATCTTTTATAGTTTCCGAGAACCATTGGTGAGGACGGACGGACGGATGGACAGACGGACGGACATGGCTTAATCAATTTGTCTTGTCGTCCTGATCAAGAATATATATACTTTATAGGGTCCCCCTCCCCTCCTTCTCGGCGTTACATACATTTCGGCCAAACAAACACAATATACCCTGGTACAGTATGTACAGGGTATAAAAATATAAAAAGTTACAGCTATATATATTGGCTCCTACTTTAAAAATAGTCTTTTGCGGTGACCACTATAACTTCTCAACCGTTCATTGGAAATCATTCAAATTTAAACCACAAGTAGTTAAATTATAAATCTAGTGCTTAATCAAAGGTTTTGATTTATATAAAAAATCAACAAAATGGCGGCCTCAGAAAATCAATTTTTCGATTTTTAGACAAAAAATAACAGTAAATTGTTAAAAAAAAATCGAAATTTTAAAATAAATGTGAATCATTCGATTGAGCACTAGATAAATTTATTATAAAGAAGCAGTGCGAATTTTATCAAAATCCATAGAGCGGTTTTAAAATGACAGAGGTCACCGCAAACGTTCAAATCAAAAAAATTGTTTTGCGAAAAATGCGCTTAAAGATTTAAGTTTCTACTAGCAAGCGTCAGAGAGGCCACTGTTAATTTGAAATTTTCAGAGAATATGTTCCAAATATTATATCTTCAAAAAAAATTTTTTTAATTTCTAAGGAGACGTTACCCCTTAACCGAAGTATATTAGGCAACGAAATTTTTGTCAATAAGGCAATACAGGCATGATCGTCTTGCTCATCGGGGGGGTGGCGTTCTTATAGGAATAAACTCACGTCTTCGCTCTGAGGCTATCCAACTTGATATGGTTTCTGATATTGAATTTGTTAGAGTGAAGATCAGTCTAGCTCATCTAACTATCTTCGCTACGAGTTCATACATTCCAATTCTTGACTCGATAAGAGCCATATATGACTTAACACAAGACAGAGATTTTCTAATTGTTCTTGGTGATTTTAATCTTCCGCATATCTCTTGGTCTCACTCCAGTTATTCAAGTTACTTAATACCTTCCAGGCAACATGACTTTTTGGATATTCTGTTAGAATTACCTCTTTATCAGGCTTGATCTTGTGTTGACAAATGACTCCAATGGTATATTTGTGTCCAGATGTGAAGCTCTGTCTCTACCGGAAGATTCTTTTCACTTTACGTTAGAAATAGTTCTTGGTCTACCTTCCTTTTCTTCCATTCCGAAGAGTGCCCCTCTTCAAATACGTTTTTGTTTTCGCAAAACTAATTTCGATCTACTTAATTCTTTAATTGAGTAGACAGATTGGTCCATATTATATAGTTATAATGACTTCTTATATGGCACTAAATTCTACGTCCTCTATGGTTTTCCCGCCAATTGTCGAATCTGAAAAATGTCAAATCCACACTTTATAAAATATTTAAATTGTCTGGTTTACTGTCTGACTTTTCTAGATATTCTGTACTTCGATCACAGTCTTTCTCGCTTAATAGCAAATTTGTGAATTCTAAGCGCATAATGGCGTTGTATCCATCGTCATTCTTCTTATCAGGGATGATTAGGGAACTTCAAATTTGTTTGGCAAGTTCTTCCAAGCAATCAATTTGTCCTCATCATTCTCCACCCATACTCAATAGGCTCTATCAATGGCTTTGCTTCCCCAGTTTATACCCTATAATGTATAATGAGTTGCTGCAATAATCTGTGGAAGGATAAAGATTTCTTTGACTGCGACAATAAACGCGCAATGTTTTGCTGAATGTGTGAGAATACTTGTCACATTAAATGCGCTGGGATAATTGGCCGTGACCACTACAGGTTATCAACAACAATTCTAAAACTGTCTGTGTTGGCTTTAGATGTTCCTGTCCAGCCTGTGCTGTTTAAGGAGACAGGTGGACTTCGCATCCATATATCGTCGGCTTCGGAAGAAGTTTCTAAAATTAAATAAGGTGGCCAGAGATCTATCGGCTGAATTTGATTCTGGAGTTGATTTTTTTACAAGTATGACTTCGAACCCCCCTTGGTGTCGTTGTCCCTGCCATCCCTGACCTATCTATCAGTTCCGAAACTGTTACTCCCCAATCCTATTTCTCCCATTTATTCAATTACCACTCCAACAAACACATCCTCTCTTCCTCCTTCATCTGTTCTTACCACTGCACCTACCACCGTTTCTTTTCCTGATCCTACCCGAGTTCCTACCCCTGTCCTTATCTCAATTTCTACTGCATCGCCTGCTCCTTACCCCATCACCGACCTTACCCTAATTTCCACGCCTGGTCATGCGTCACCAGCTCCTACGTCTAAAAGTGCCAAAAATTCTTCAACGGTTTCAAAAATATCCAAGGAGAAACGAAGAAATTAAATATACGTATAGGAAATTTTGTTTGCAAGTCTAGTTAATATACGTCTTTTAAACTGCTTACCAAAAACATCCCTCTTTACCATGGCTTCCCCCTAAAAACCTCACAATCTCAAACTTTAGCAAATTCAGCATTTTGACCAATTTTTTTGATATTTGGAACACCATTAAAATGGGAGATGACAAATATACAATTGATTTTTAAATAGGACGTCACACCTCCTACCATGTGTGTGGGGTATTATATAGTTGAGTGTACTCAACTATACCGACCTTACTAGTTTAATTTAAGATTAGGTGTTAAAAAATCTGTCAGTAGTTAAAAGTTCGTTTTCCCTGGCCCGAATAATGTCAGTTTTGAAGCTATTGGTTTGAAATTTTGCACAGACCCTTGTATTTTATTACGATGACACATTGGTCGAAACTAGCAATATACCTCCCCATGCACCAATGCCGTTAAAGCGGACAAAGTTTAGCACGGTAAAGGATCCGATATCATCGGAAAAGGGCAACAAGGGACCTTAGGAATCAGAAAAGGCAGCTGTCATTAGAATAATCCGGCAGCAGAAGGCAGTGATGGCCAGCCTGCAGATGCGGATAGACAGGCTAAGGCTGAAAAAAAGAGAAAGGTCCGTGCGCAGAATTAGAGTATCTGTGGTGGAAGGTTTAAGATCTACATTTCGAGATATACGGAATGTGCGACGAATCTAGCCACTTCGGATGCAACGTGGATGTCTACAACAAGGCAGAATCACGAGTACGGTGCCACAAAAGGAGACATCACGTTTGAGGGGAGATCTAGCCCAAGTGCAGCTCCTCAAAGTATCATTTCCGAGGTTTTCTGGAGACTATCTGCAATGGCAACAATTTGCAGATATTTTCCGGAAAATGATTCACGAAAAAGAGATGCCACAAATACAAGAAAATGTGATATCTCAAGGCAAATCTTGGTGGGGAAGCAGAAAGGATGATTCGAGATCTATCGCTCACCGAAGATAACCGAGCCCTCATGGCAGCTCTTACAGGATAGGTACGAGAACAAACGAGTAATTGTAGCGAGTCTCGTACGAATAATCATCGACCACCCAATGGTAGGAAGTGACGCTGCAGCGCTAAAGAACTTCTACGACTGCATCTTTGAGTGTCTAGCAGCACTAAATACAATGGGAATCGACACCAGATCGTGGGATCCGTTGTTGATGGTATTGCTGGAACGGAAGCTTGATAAACCGAACAGCATGCTATATGAGCAGAGCTTGCAAATAACTGTTGACCGTTTTTCTTCTTGCGCTCTCGTTGCGAACACAACCGAAAAAGTTCATACTTTCTCGCTCTCGCTCTGAGCAAGAGACTCTTGTTGTCTTCATTTATGTTTTCTGTTGAGCGCTTTCGTTGAGGTTTTTGCATTTCGGTCTTTCAATGAGCAGTGCGTAAAGAGCGGAACGAGAAACGCTCGCACAATGAGAGTCAGCAAAAGACCGATTGACCGAAAAACTCAACGCAAACGGTCTTCACATTTACTTTCGGTGTTGTGAAAAATAAATAATATAATTTGTTTAATAGAACAATTTAAATTTATTTTCAAATATTCTTATATTTTTAATATTTTACATTATAATTTATAGCAATTAACATATTTCGTCTGCAAAACAGAAGCTTAACGATTTGCTTGCCTATGCGTGTGAATGTATACCAATACATACGCAAAAGACAAACAACAAGAACAAAACAGAATCGAAAAAAACGGTTTCGCTCTGACCGCGAGCATGATCTTTCAAGAACGCATAAATCGGTTGGTCTCTGAGTCTTTTCGTAAAGAGTCAGGAAAAGACACTTTTTTGCAGACAACGAGAAACGGTCAACAGTTTTTTGCAAGCTCTGTATATGAGCAATCTCTAGACCGTATAAAAGAGCTGCAACCACTCAACGGATTCATGATGTTCTTGGACAAACGGTTCTTGGCATTAGAATCGGTCGGATCACATGAAAAGTTCCGAGGCAAACGACTTCAGCAGTCGCAGCATCTGCAGGACAAGAGTGCAGAGCTTCCGGCAAGGACGAGCACCCAATTTACTACTGCGAGAAGTTTTTAAGTTGGTCAGGAGATCAGCGAGACAGCTAGGTGCGGAAAAATAAGCATGCGAGTGGAAGTCATGCACAAAGTGTGACAGGAAGCACATTTCATTGCTTCATCCAGACGCAAAGACAACGAGACAGCAGGGTACCAAACACTACGTTCAGCCAAGGACTCCCAATACCATTGTTACTGCGGCAAGCAACCCATCAGCAATAAGAGGCTATGTCATGCTTGCAACCGCAAGAGTGGTGGTTAAAAGCAACAACGGGCGTGAAGAAGAATTTCGTGCGCTGCTCGATTCAGGATCACAAGTAAATTTGTTGTCTGAACGTTTGGTCAAGAGGCTGTCGTTAGGTGCGGACAGTGCATCATTGCAGATTGAAGGCAACAGAGAAAAATCACGTGCGCCAAGGTCACGTGTAAACGTAGTGCTCCGGGCCAGAATAGACTCATATTGAACGCTTCCAGCGTTTGTTCTGCCACAGATTGTTTCGCCACAACCTTCACGTAAAATCGACGTTGGACCAATCTAACTGCCAGAAGAATGTCATCTAGCTGACCCAACGTTCTACCAGTCAAATAAGGTAGACGTGTTGCTAGGGGCTGAGTTCTATTATGAAGTGCTGCTACCCAAGAAGATACAACTTGGCATAGGGATGACACCGCTACAGGATACCAAGCTTGGATGGATTGTCGGTGCGAACGGAGAAGCTATGACCTGTAGGGTCGCTCGAGTAGAGGAGCAAAGTATGTACGTGCTCCTGCAGCAATTTCGGAAGTAAGACGAGTTCTCCGGCGAAGCGCCTAGGCATACCGCCACAGAAAGGAGATGCGAGGATCACTTTGTAATGAATATTGGGCGTGTTCCAAGCAAATCATCTTTGACAAGGACGATTAGATATTTCAGTTGATTGTACGGAGATCGTAGACGGAAAGTCAATTAAGATACTTTCGGTTAAGGACCGTCACATACGGCACTGAGCACTACGCAGACGCTTCACGATGATTTTTATGTGGACGACTGTTTAACTGGCGCAGAAAGCATGAAAGAAGCGTTACTAAAATGGGATCAGCTGGTTGCATTACTAGGCAGCGCCGGCTTCAACTTAAGAAAATGGTGTGCCAATCAGCAGCAACTACTCGAAGGGATCCCACCAAAGGATCCAGCAGTAGACTTGAATCTTGCCGGGGCCACTATCAAGACATTGGGGCTATTATGGAAGCCTGGGCCGGACCGCCTATGCGGAAGAGCGCGTTTAGAGCCACGACTTACAATGACAAAGTGAACTGTTAGCTCAGATATAGCAAGCATATTTGCCCCATTATGGCTATTTGCACCGGTTGTCACGACGGCAAAGTTATTTATGCAGCAGCTTTGGCAGCTTAAGTCCGCCTGGGACGATACGCTTCCAGAAGCTTTGCAGATTGAATTGAACCGATTTAGCAGGAAAGTAGAGGAGCTGAACCACGTCAAATTGCCTCGGCTTGTGTTACAAGGCGGCAAAAGCAATGAAACTTCATGTTTTCGCCGACGCATCAGGAAAGGAATATGGTGCCGAATCATATCTTTGTTCAATTGGCAGAGATGGCACAGTTGTCCTCCGACTTCTTTGTGGAAAATCACGTGTTGCGCTACTTGCGAAACAAACGCTGCCAAGGTTAGAGTTATGCGCCGCTGTGCTGGCGGCAGAGCTGGCTGACCGGCTCAAAAAGGATCTAAGGCTAACCACGACCACTACGCACCTGTGATAAAGGAAGGAAAATCCAGCCGATTTGGTGTTGCAAGGTATGACGGTCCAGGACTTCGTCGGGAGCGGTTTCTGGTTCTTCGGACCAATCTTTCTACATGGTCCAGAGTCATAGTTGCCTGTGACAGCAAGGATCAGCTGTGACAGTCAGAGAGATGACATCGAACGAAAGGTAAAACAAGTCGTCACCAGCGCAAAGATAACGAACAGCAATAACGACTAGACTTACCTCGTACGATATCGCAACAGCTTCCGAATGCTACAACGTGTAATGGGATACGTCGTTCGCTTTTGCGAGAATGTCCGAAAACAGATCGAACGCTCAAAGAATCTGGAGTCGTCCCCACAGGAGCTGGAGGACGGACTTCAGGTCATCGTCAAAGGAGTGCAACATGCAGAT
The DNA here is from genome assembly GCA_037044515.1 of Phortica magna. Classification (NCBI taxonomy): domain Eukaryota; kingdom Metazoa; phylum Arthropoda; class Insecta; order Diptera; family Drosophilidae; genus Phortica; species Phortica magna. The sequence continues at coordinate 33,801 of JBAMBP010002893.1, read as the reverse complement.
TTCAGCCAGGAAATCCGGCAGCTAAGAAGAAACGAACAATTAGGTAAAGGCAGTCATCTGAACCAATGGACGCCGTACTTGGATCAAAGCAGCGTTCTTCGTGGGGGTGGACACACCGACAATGCCTCGCGTCTTGCTTATGATGCCCGCCATCCAATGTTACTTTCCTACAATGATCCACTGGTGAAGCATTTGGTCCGACTAAAGCACGAAGAGAACGCTCACTGTGGCCAACAAGCCCTGACTAACATTTTGCGACAGCGGTTTTGCATTGTTAAAGGAAAAATCATGGTACGTAATGTGATGAATCAGTGAGTACGATGCGCTCGAGTCAAGCCAAAGATGGCTGCTCAAATAATGGGGAACTTACCAACAGACAGAATAACACCTGCCCCACCATTTCTCTTATCAGGAGTTGATTACGCCGGACCGTTCTGGGTACATTACAAAATCCGAGGAAAAAGGCCGCATCAGGTGTATTAAGCTGTGTTTTGCTGCTTCACCACAAAAGCCGTACATCTCGAGGTGGTGACCGACTTGACAACCGACGCATTTATTGGAGCACTCAGTTGTATACCGACAACGCGACGAATTTTGTGGGTACCAAAACGACGACCAGTACGACACCCAGAATCAAATAAAGAGAAACTGCGCCGATAAGGGGATGGAATTCGTATTCATCCCTCATTTTGTGGCCTATGGGAGTCGGCATTAAAGTCGGCCAAGTGGCTACTGATGAGGACGATCCAGTCAACGAGCACCTTGACTCATGAAGAGTTAGAGGCAGTGATGATTGGCATCGAGGGTACACTAAATTTACGCCCTCTGACTCCTGTGTCAACAGATCCGAACGTTTTACCGGCGCTCACTCCAGGCCACTTATTAATCGGAGAGCCAATTACAGCGCCAGTTGATGTCCACGCTTAGGACGGTCGCCTCGGCTTGGCGTCACGATGGACGCAACTACGACAGCTGCAACAAGAGTTCTGGACGAGATGGAGTACCTGAAGGAACTACAGGGACGTCCTAAATGGCAGACAAAACAAATAGATCTGCAAGAAGGGGACATGGTGGTGATACGCCACGAAAATCTTCCACCACTGCGGTGGGCGTTGGGACGAATCGTACACACGATAAGAGGTGATGACAATGCCGTTAGAGTAGCAGATGTGAGGACATCAACGGGCACCCTTAGACGACCCATTCATCGGCTGGCACCACTTCCGATTGACAACACGTCACTGCCAGATGAAGCTGCACTGGAATCAACAAATACATCTCCAACTACAGAAGAAGAGACACCGGCAAAGCCCAAAAAATACTGCCACGCTTCTCCATTAACTGTCGCATTAGTTGCAATGCTGCTGCTACCACAGGCATTAGCAGGGTCTATCAACATTACGACATTTGACTCTAAGCCGGGGATTTTCTTCGAAGGAATTGGGGTGACAAGGTTCGTCGGCCCAACATGGAAAATTATCGTGTATTTTGATCTTGAGCCATATCAGCAGGACATGGTGGCATTAGAAAAAGGGACAGTAGCTATGCCAAGACTTTGCGCAAAATTGGCTCCCAACCAAGGATGTGAAACGGTAATTACTGACTTCAACCACATGTACAATGAACTTATGGCTGAAAATGAGATAATCAAACCTAATCGAAAAAGCGAGGTGGAGCCGTTATCATTGGGAACGTTGCCCGTACATTGTTCGGCGTGTTGAAATCAGAATACGCTGAAGACATGTCCACGACAATTGCAAACTTTAAAAACAATGACGATTTCCTTCTTGACCTGATGCGGAATCAGACTACAATCATTGACTCAACAGTCAATGTTCTTCGTAAGGACGGAGACGCAATGCACGTTTGCCTGAGAAGAGTGAAACAGCAGATCGACAAAATCATCATGGTACGTGACGAGCTGATGCTGTTTCAATGGTTTCCAGCATTATCGACTCAGATGGCGTTTTTAACAACAAGGCTCCAACGGATGCAAGGCGAAATAACGAGAGTGCTTACTGATATTCATCATAGAACGATCAGTCCAGTACTTTTGTAACCTCAACAGTTGAAGGGCCAAATAAGCAAGATGAACCGTCAACTTCGTGTCGGACAGACACTTCCAGTTGATGAAATTAATTTGCTGCAACTTTACAAGCTGATGACAGCGGAAGGTGCGGGAATGACGCAGCACGACTTGAAACATTGCCAATTAGCCAACGAAGGGTCATACATTTGTTCGATCGCACAGTCTATCTACTCAGCACGATCTAAAGCTCGCACTTGCGAGACACAACTATTCAACGAGCAAGCCTCACTGGCTGGTCGTGCGAATGAAGTGCAAGGGAAGTTTTTGTGGGAATCGATGAGCCACAAAAATCGATGGATTTTTGCGAGTATCATCTCTGTAGAAATGATTACTGTGTGTCAGGACTACTCAGCTCGAATCAGCTTAAGAGGATCCGGCCTGCTAGTCGCAGATCCAAGATGTACATTGCATAACTCAGACATAATTAAACAAGGGCACTCCATCAAATCAACTACTGTTCACGTCTCGTACGCACATCTGAGTACCACAGTTCCCGGGCTTACGTTTGCAAAGGCCGCACATGAAGACGTTTCGTTAGAGAAGCTAGATCTGACATTTCAACACCTTAAAATACCAGACACTTCCCAGATACGTTCTGCATCGCTACTCATCATCATTACTTCGCCGCTTACTGTGCTCTGTGGTGATTGTCGTCATTGTCATCATGCGTCGCTACAAAAGGGAATCGCAACAGAATAATTTCGACGTCAACGAGGCACAGAGCGACCAGATGCGCAGACCCCATCAGCGTCATCAGCGGCACCGGCACCACCAAACCAGCCGTTACCGGCGCTAAGACTACTGCCGGCAAATGAGTCGAACAGGTGTTCAACGGGCGGGAGAAATGTAAATGTAGGACATTGCACCTTAAATGTAGAACGCACATAATATTAAGTAATAATATCAATGTGATAAATTAGCAATTATAGCCATTTTTTTGAAAATTTTATTTCTTATCTAATTAAGTTATTAAGGTCGTAAAACAAACCACACTATTATAAAACGGAGGGCACGCCGTAGTCATACAAATAGTATGACAGAAACTTTGGAAAATAATTATGTTTTTCAAAAAATTTTTTGGTCCACTAACAAGTTGAATCGTGAGTCAAGACTTGACTCCACCAACGCAGTGGCCCTTAACAACAACAATTTTGCAAGGCGATAGATCAAAGCAGCACTTCTCGAAGTTTTTCGTTGATAACGTATGATTCTCATACAGCTTATCACGAAAAACAAAAGAGAGTGCTTGACTTTTGATTTATCGTTAAGCTAAGATCGCTGATGAAGGAGTTCGGCAACTCCCGAAACAGCTGTACGATCTGCCTGCTGCGAGTACTTCGAGCTAGTTCTTGCAATATTTTGTTGTTAAAAATCGCAAGCATTTTGGTTACTAAAACTTGTAACCAAAACTGACCTCGAGCCTGTTATTTCTTATCTAATTATTGGTTTTCTTTATTTATTAAACATTTTAAAACCACAAGCTCTTCAAAAAGAGCATCTGACATGTTGCGTCTGTGTAGACGCATAATCCTACTACCATACGAAAAAAGCCTTTCCACTGGTGCGAAACTCGGGAGACATGTGTTGTACCGTAAAAACACTTTGTTTATAGTTGGATATGTGTTGAGCATATTCAGACTTGTGTTTTCGTCTCTTAAATATTGGAGGGTTTCCAAATCAGTGCAGATGCTGCTGTTGCCATCTGTCGATGTTGCCGAGGAGTCTGAATCATTGAACATATAGTAAGCATTCGATACAATTCTGGCTGCAGGCATCCGTAAAAAGTCTCCTTGTCGCCTTACAAGCTCCGAATGGCTTCAGTTATGGGCTTAGATGTGCGAATATACTCAATCAAAAACTGTACTTCCATCTCTTTTAAGACGGCCAATCCTAGTTTTTTTAGAACTTCATTGATGGTTTCTTGGACTTTCAGGATATCAATTGTGCAATCATAATAGGAATTCCACCTGGTTGGACAGGGGCTTGTTGGAGATTTACCAGTAATTTCCAAGTAAGTTTCACAAGCTTTCGGAGACCTAGCACATAAATTCCAAACAGCCTGACATTTAGCCATGGCCGCATCATGTACTTTTCGGTATGAGTTATTGTTACTTCTGGCTTTGTCTATGTCCCGAGAAGGTATTAAATGCAAAGTGTGTGTGGCACATCGCTCATGGTTGGGCAGTTGATATATATCACTATCATTGGATTCCGGAAACTCTTTCAACAATAACATTTCATCTTCATCCATATCATCATTACTTTGCTCATTATTTTTATCAAGAAAGTCATCTACATTCAAAATTCCAGCATATTCTGAGTCTGGTAAGTCTGGCTTTCCAAATTTTTTGAAAGCTTTCACCATGTTTGAACCATTATCGGTTACAGTTTTTGTTATTTTAGGTAGCCTTAAATCATATTCAGAATGAATATCAATAATGAGTTCTGCTATCCTGTCAAAGGTATGTGATCCCTTAAATCTTCTGCAGGCGAGTGGTGAGCTATTTCTTGCAAATGTGGTAGCATCAATCCAATGTACTGTCATACCTAAATAACTTCTTTTGGATGAGGACCAAATATCAGCGGTGGTACAAACATAATCAACTGTTTTCAATGTCTGTTTCAAATTTTCTTTATATTCTATGTATGTGTTACTAATTTTGTTGTTGCATGTCCGGCGGCACATTACTTTTGGCGGAGTTGACAGTTGTTGAGCTCCTTCGATAAGTGCTCGGAATGACTTATTTTCAACAATTGAGATAGGTGACATCGTATCAATAATGAAGTTCACAGTTAATTTATCCAAATTAATTGACTTTGTTGAAATGTTTGAAAGAGTAGTTTGTTTTAATTTTACTTTATTCATACTAGTACTTGCACCATTGCCTGACTCAGATTCAGTAATGTCACATCTTCTTTTCTTACTATGTTGGGGTTTCAATTCCTCATACTCATTTAGTAGATCTTCGTGGCCTTTTCTCTGAAAAAAAAAAAATTTAAATAACCATAATAACTGAAAAAGGAAAGAAATATAAATCGCGTTTTATTATGTTACTACAACGGTGGTGTGTGACGTCGACTGATATTTTAAAGCAGGTCAAAGCTAATTATAACCCAACATTATTCTTGAAACCTGCAAAAAGTGCTGCATTAAAGCAAGCCTATTATTATGTTTATATTTCGTGACTCGTGTGCTCTGTTGTTATGGATTACAGATTACAGACGTGAGGATATGTATGCACACTATGCACCTATAAGTTATAATGTTTAAGTAAATAAGTACTTACTTTTATATGCTTTAAGAAGTTTGTAGTCGCATTCACACTGCCTTTTAATTTTTTGGAGCATTTTTTACAAACAGCAGATATATTTACTTCGTGTCCATCATCCTTCTTAACGTCTTTGAAACAATGCCTCAATATAAATGGATAATTGAGGTTATCATCGTCCTTGAAATAGAGATGTCAAATTTTGTATAGAACTTTTTGAGTCAATGTTTAGGTACTTACATTTTGCATTAATATCCCAATTCCAAAATTGGGCAAGCAATCACTGATTAATATTTAATATAAAGTCTTAAGAAGCACACCAAATCCAACTCTGTACTTAATAGATTTTTGATAACAAACAGTTACAATACAAACATTACTTTTATTAATAAATAGTAATTGTCAGCGTTAGGTTAGATATAAAACGTAACCGAGGCAAAATGAAATGGAAAAGGCGCGTACGGCGTAATGACATGTAAACAGTGCTGCCAACTCTGAATTTCATTTAGTGCTAAAACTAAACACTAAAACACGGCGTATTGTTTTGGCATTTTTTTTTTAAAACATTTCGAGCGAACAAGACAGAAATAATGAAATAGCTGGCAACACTGCTTTAGAAAAATGAAGCTAAGAATAAAAAAGTATTTTGTATTTTACAAACCATTTTACAAATACAAAATACGTCTCGTATAGTATTTCAAATAAAATACAAAATTTAAAAAAAAAAGTACTTAAGTATAAAATCCAAAATACGTATTTTGTATTTGTATTTTAAATACAAGTATTTCAGATATGTCACAACTCTGATTATAGCTAAGTAACAATGACCTACTTTGCTCTGCTTTGCTGTGTAAGCAAATGGAAAAGCCAAAACTGGCGCCCTCGTTAGCCGACTCTTCTGCTCCTCAAACTCCTTTTGGTGCTCCTACCTCCACTTCCAATGCTAGCCCTTCTTTAGCAAGGCAGTCAGGTGAATGGTGTTCTTGGAGAAGTCCTCGACAAACCGCCGATACCAGGACACGACCCCCAAGAACTGGCGAACATCCTTGAGATTCTGTGGCGGCGCCAACTCCAATATGGCTACCACCTTCTTAGGATCCGTCTTGATCCTACTCTCTGTCACCACGTGACCCAGGTATTTCAGCTCTTTCTTAAAAAACTCACATTTCTCGCCATTAATGCGTAGAATGCAACGTACGATCGCTCAGCGCAAGCAAACAAAGTACGGTCTTTGCTGCTCACAAGCTTATTTGCCGAATTAGCAGAATGTATATAAATTTTAAGTGTTCAATAAAGAAATCAGTAGTAGCAACAGCCACTAAGGAAACCCAACCAACTATTCTCATTCTTTAACGTTACTCCAGCGTATGGCTCAAAAATTAGGTTTTCACGATTCTGCAAGATCATTTGCTTGGTGGAATCATCTCAACAACCGCTCTAGTTTATGTGCTAAGAGCGCTACTTAGGGAAATATAGAATAAAACAATCGGACCACTGGAACTGGTACCCACCATACGAAAAGAAGAAGAAAACAAAATTTCAATCGTTGTATGAAAATTTTTTGTTTTCCAAGATAGAGCACTGAAATTATACAAGTAGTAGTAAGCCGTAGCCAGGGTAAATTCCTATGAGTTTCATTGAGATCGAGCTAAAATTTTTTCTTAACTATTTGACTTGAAACTTCATACTTCATACCGCCCGCATGTGACCAATACCAATCATTTCCATATACATATCTGGCACCCAATGAGGTATAACAACGAAAATTGGTCTGTAGGCTATGTGGACAAAAAGAAATAAGAGTCAAAAAATAAAATAGGCGTACCACAAAAAGTGTCGTGAAGAGTATGCATCTTTGGAAGGCCGAAGATAACGTCCTCACTGGTTTTTGTTAAAATTTTCTCTCTTGTATTTATAGTATATTTTTTTTCTTTTTTTCTATTATTTAATATTATAATTTTTTTCTTCTTGTATTATTTTTTTTAATGAAATTTTTTCCTTTTGTATTTAAATTACATTTTTTTTTTGTACACCAACCAATACAAAGCATTCGAGTTTTTGCCTTTTATTTTATTTATTTCTTTATTAGTATTGGTTTCCTATTGTTTTTTATAAAAACAACCTCTCGATCCCCCAATCCTTGCCATGCAACCTGCGACCTCTTGATGACGGTGGTGGTACACCTGGAAGGCGGAATATGTCGACACCGCCGCGGCTATCGATCCTTGCGTGGTATGTGACGCCCTTCGCCGCTTCCTCCAGGGTCATGGCTTCGACTCAGGCCCTCGTCTGCATCGCCTGCCGCATCCGCCGCACCAATTCTGCTGCCCGCGCCGTCGTAGAAATCTCCCGAGCCACTGTCGTCGCTCCACGATGGTTCGTCTGCCGTGTCCTGGCCACGTCAGCTGCCACCATTCTCGGCACTGCCGTCTACCCGCCTAGAGCGGGCGTCGTTGGCGCTCCCCTCGAACATATTTGCCGGCACCGCTAGCGCTCCTACGTCGATGCCATGGCTGGTTCTGCCAGTGCGCATATCGCACGGCTTCATCAAGACCCCGTCCACCTTGACCGCCGAGAGCTGTGCGCCATCCGCCAGCCGTATGATGCCGGGCCGTCCTGGCATAGGCGGCAACAGGCCGCTCCTCTCATTCTCCAATGCCGCCACTTTTCCCGCCGACGACAACTCGCTGCCATCCACCAGTACGACGTCTGCCAGTTCCGGCTCCACCTCCATCGGTGACAGCGAGTCCAATACTACTACTACCTACTGCCGATGCAGCCATTCTTGATAAGTTCATCAACTTCCTGGTTGATGATCTCCATCATAGCCGGGTTCCGAGGAAAAAAGAGCTGCTTGATGGGTCGCTCGTCCTTCATAACAATGCGATGGGTGGCGATGTTTGACACCCCGGTCATTGTTTCCAACGGCGCAAGTTCTTCTTGCAGGAACTCTTCGATCAGCTGCGGCTCTTCCTTGGATTGGTTCCCCTCAAAGCGACATGCGGATCTAATCCTCCGCATCCATGCCGATCCTCTTCCGGGACGTCACACTCGGGTCGCTCGTTTAACGGCCCGGGGCAGCAACGTCTTGTCAGCATGCCGTGCTTCCCACAATTCCAAAAAAAAGTCAATGTGGGGGTTTTCACACTAACGGCCGTGTCCGTTTCTCCCGCAACGTCGTCAAGCACGCTTGGGGTCGATAGCGAATTCGTCATCGGGAATTATTTCTCGACAACGCTCCACCGGTCTTGGAAGTACGTCGCGCGGCTGAGATCTCGAGCTCACTTCTGCTTCCAGCTCTTCCAAGTACTCGACCCGTCGCATCAATTCTCGCACTGTCCGAAAATCGTCCCTACGGACATGCTTCCACACTGCTAGTCAGCTGTTCCGATAGACCCGTGCTAACCGTTGCTCCTCGCTCAAGTCGAGGTTGATGAGACATCTCTCGGATGGTGAGGACAAAAACCTTGAACCGCTCATTTTCGTACAGCCGATGGTTCCTAACCGTTTCCTCCATCTGCTCTCCGTAGCGGGCAGTGACGAAAAAATTGAGGAAATCCTGCACGAAATCGACCCATGTTGTCCAAGTGGTCTTCAAACCCCTAAACCAGCTCAATGCCCGTCCCTGTGGGAACTCCGGCATGAGACGGGGCAAGAAATCACACGGAAAGTGGTATCCTTCGGCCAATTCCTCCAGCGTCTCCAAGAAACACAGCAAGTCACTGAGCCCGTCGAAGTGGATATGCCACTTCCGAGCTTGGTCCATTATCTAACCCGTAACTATGCCCTCGGTCCTGGGGAGCATCGGGGGCACCACCTTTTCGGCTGCCGGTTCCAGCTCGCGGTTCCCTTAGCTTGCCAAACTCATCAGTTCTATCTCATCTATGGACTTGGGCTCCGTATCTCATTTGATCAAATTAGATCCGTCGCGCCAAAAACAACAACACATAATGCATTGATATGACGTTCCATCCTGCTGACGCTGGTGTCAGTGACGATGTTCATGTCAAATACCGGCTAATGTTGTTGCCACGCCCACGCCTAAAGTCACAAAACTGAGCGTCATAAAACGCAACAACAACAAGCACAGTCGCTGTCTGCATTCCTTTTCCACCATCACTTTCGCCATCAAGCGCATTCGCAACAACAACTATGCTTTTCAGCGACGTGATCAGAACGTCAAACCCGCCCAACCACGCCCACTTTTCGAAAAAGCTATGACTTGAACACCAGAAACGATAGAATCATGAAAGGTAGTAAGAAGACTAAGTATGTAAATTTTTATAAAACTGCATACCACAACTTGCAAAAAGAGTATATTAACTTTGTCATGAAGTTTTCAACGCAAAGAAGGAGACATCTTCGACTATATAGTGTATATATTCTTGATCAGCACGACGAGACGAGTTCAAATAACGATGTCCGTCTGTCTGTCTGTCTGTTTCAATGCGATTTCCACCCAGAGTTTTAAAGTATGCAAAAAAACTTAAACGCAGAAAATTTTCATCTCTTTGCAGGTATTTGGTATGTAAAAATCAGTTTGATCGGATGACTATAGCATATAGCTATAGGAACGATCGTTCAAAAATGATGTTTTTGCTTAAAAAACCCGAATTTTTGGAGTTATCGACTCAATATTTTGCACAAAAACTTTTTTGACATCAACAAAGATACAATGCAAAAATGGTCAAGATCAGGCTACTATAGCATATAGCTCCCATAGGAACGATCGGTTAAAAATACTGTTTTTGTTAGAAAAACTTTTTTGTTCTTGAATATAAGCAACATGAACTTTGCTATTACGTGTTTTTGTTCATGCCTGACTCAAATCCAGAATTTTATAAAAATTGGACATAAGGGCGTGGTACCGCCCATACAACTAAAAACTTAAAAATGGGACTTCTCTGTGAACAGACGAGACACAAGATTGAAAAATGTAGTGAAGTTTGACTACATTGCCTTCTTAAAGACAAATTAGAAAATGGGCGTGGCTACGTATATGATTCTTATTGGAAAATTAAGAAAGGATTTTCTAATAAGAATAATTGTGAAAACGTTTGCAAGAGTATATAAGTTTCGGCATAGCCGAAAATAGCTCCCTTACTGGTTGTTTTTGTTTTTGTTGGTATTGTGAGTATTGGCGCGTTGGCGATTTGAAGGCACCATGTTGCGTTGCACGACGCGGGCAACTTTTGCGCATTGCCGCTGTTGCCACATGCAATTGGCTGCTGCATGGTGTCGGTGTTGCTGTTCGCCATGTTGCAGTTACGTGAGAATCGCTTTTTGGAGCAAAACCAAAGTGGAAAATCACGTTTTGTGTGGCACTTTTTTTTATGGCTTTCATAAATTTCTGTAACAACTGAAAACAACAACAACAACAACAACAGCTACAGCAATAATAGGCGCTTTTGCGCAGTGAAAAGAAACCATAACAATATGTTATGTCGTTGCGCAATTGAAGTCCACTTGAGACAGAATTTCAGCAATAACAGAAACAAACATCAAGCAATACAACAACAAGCAAATTTATGCATTTTTTGCTTTAACAAATCATACATATCTTTTGATAGAAAGAAATATAAAGAAAGAAATTCGAATGTTCTATTTTATCACATAGAAGTAACTTTTCTCTTTCTGGGAATATAATAATGCTCTAAGGATGGAAACAAAACTCATTATTCTTTAGAGCATCAAATGTTATACAATACTAAATTAGCAGTAGACTTTTGTTTAAACATCATTAATCTATCATATTTCATGATCAATTATTTCATGTCAATACAACAATACTAAATTAGCAGTAAACTTTTGTTCAAAAATTATTAATCTATCATAATTCATGATCAATTATAAGTATTCTCACTTTTCTTGCACTTCTGTCATACGTGTACAATGGCAGAACTGCCTGAGTCAGAAGGTGATGTACTAACCTTGCTTGTATCATCAAAGTCTTCGAATGCGCCCAGATTGTCAAGCAGTTCTGGTTATAAACTCGAGAAAGTGGCGAAAATCGATTTTAATATCGAAATAGAGTCGAAAGAACATGGCGATATGAGAAAGCTTTGGGAGGATCGCCTGCGAACAAATGAGGATACCGATTCGACTGTCACAATCGGTGAGCACAATTTTCAATGTCATTCGATATTATTGAAAATCTATTCTAAGTATTGTGCAAAGTACGGAGCTTGTGGAACATTTCAATTTTCGCCTTATAATGTGCCGCCAATTGGCTTTACCGTGGCCTACGAATGGATGTGTTCATCAGATTACACAATTGACTCTGAATACATTGTCGAGTTGTTGCAAGCAGCCAAGTGGCTTGAGATTGAAGAGCTCGAAGAACATTGCTATTCAATCCTAAATGATGACTACTTTACTGATAACATTGCTTACTACACATTTCAAAAGGCACGTTACTATAGGCAATTGAAAGGAGCACGTCGCTTGATGCTCAGTCGCATACAACGTTATTTTCTTACGCTTGTTGGCTCACCAGTTTTTGGGTATCTTAGCATTGAGGAATTGGCTGCCGTCATTCGCTCAGATACATGTGCTGTCAACTCGGAATGTGAGATATTCTATGCAATTCTACATTGGATCAATTTCGATCCCGCTAAACGCTCAGCACATTTGGCAAGACTGATGTCATTGGTACGTTTTGGTTATTTACCATCACAGTTTCTTTGCGAATTGGAATCATGTTTTGCTACTGAACTTCCATCGGACTTCGCTGACAATAATTATGCATTCAAAAAATTCATTACAATGAGATCATTAAAACATTTTTGTCAAATGGGTATGACATTTAATGTGTTACGTGTACAATACCACAATATGCAAACATTGGAAATAGTATGTGGGTATCATAATGTAAAGATGTGGCTGCAACGCCCTTGGATCTATGATGAGACTTGTCCATATCATTTGGCAGTGAATAATTATCCCTGTCTACATGATTTCAGTTTTGATGCATTCCTTCATTATATTGAAATACTACAAGCCAAGCCACACGAACATATTGCAAAACTAAAATCAGATATTAGCCAACCTTTGCCATTTGTTGAGACCGTGCCATGTAAAGAGACTGTGCCATGTAGTAAGACTGCGCCATGTGATGAGACTGTGCCATGTGATAAAGCTGTGCCATGTAATGAGACTGTGCCATGTGTTGAGACTGTGCCATGTGTTGAGACTACGCCAAGTGCTGAGACTGTGCGACGTGTTGAGACTGTGCGACGTGTTAAGACTGTGCCAAATGCTGAGACTGTGCCGTGTAATAAGACTGTGGCATGTGATGAGACTGTGCCAAGTGCTGAGACTGTGCCATGTGTTGAGACTACGCCAAGTGCTGAGACTGTGCGACGTGTTGAGACTGTGCCATGTGATGAGACTGTGCCAAATGCTGAGACTGAAAATGTCGAGGGCATCGAAACTCCTCAACTATGTGTAGATGATTCGGTTTCTAGTAAAACTCTGATAGATCATTCCGAACAACAAACAATAAATTATAATTTTGGTTTTCAAAAATAGAAACGATACAAAAAACCCCCATGTATTCCTATGTTGCATAAGCTCGGTCAGCATATCAGCCTAGTCCGGGCTTAAGCGCATGTCGCGTTTAGAGTGCGAGTGGTAGACTGTTGTATGTTCTGTGTGGCTCTATGTTTAGTTAAGTGCATGTATTGGTTAAAATGGCTTGACGTATGGAACGACATGGTTGTCATAACTTGTCGCATGAAGCGGTTTAAAAAGACAAGATGCTTTCTTTTGTGCGTTGCAAACTTCATCAGAAATACGAAATAACCTTCTGTTGTTTATTATAAAAAATTAAAAAAAATTTATATTTCGAGCAGACTTGAATTGTTGCATGACCTCATAGCTTAAACAAAACCGATCTCAATTGAATTGTTTTTTTAGCGCCGCATGTTTTGACTATGATTTGTTGCAACAATTGCTAAGTTGGAGGAATTTAGAAACGAAAAAATATCAACACAAAAAAGAAAAAAGTTAAATTAATCAAATAATAATAAAAAAATGTGCCTGTGGCGCTTTTGTGCGACCTTCAGTGTTAATTCATTGAAAAAATATGCGTAACTATGTTTTTTTTTTTCACTTTGCATTACTTTTGTTACGCCTTTTTTTTTCGTTTTTTTTTTTTTTTGTGCCTCATTTGCTGAAATGTGGCATGATAAATGATGAAAATAAATGTTTAACCATTTGACCATTTGACTTTGATTCTGTGCACAGTCTGTTTTTAATTAAATTTAATGCCTTCAAATAAAAGCGAGTGAAATGTTGAATGTTAAACAATTCGAAAATCCAACAAACCAACAAACGCTCACAACCTTTCATTTTTGGACAACTTTTGTTTTACGTATTTATTGCTTTAAATTTTCTTTTGCTTTCGTGCATTTAATCATTAAATGCATAACTTTGTTGCGCTTTGTTAGCAAAGACTTAATAACATTTTCTTTTTTTTGCCAAATTAAAACCCAAAAAAATAAGCATAATAATTTATAATTTAATGCGCCACTTCCCGTTTATTTTAAGATAAATAACAAACGAAAAAAAATAATTATTGTTTCCCAAAAAAAAAAAAAATAATATAAAATACAAAATAACTTGTCTGTTCGTAATCATAGCAAATAAGTAGTGACAGCATAGTCGAGTATACTCTACAATATAATACCCTGCACGCATGGTGGTCAGTGACACGTTCCAGACATCGACGTAATGATAAATGTTTAAAAAACAAACAAATCAATATTGATTTACATGGAATCATTGAACTTAATTAAACGAAATAACAGATTTGATTAAATTCTGAGGAAGTATGCTTATCAGCACGAAATTGCTCAGAGCATGATCTGCTCAAACGAGTACGCCTTTCACAAAATCAGTATAATTCGCGCCTTCAACCAATAATGTCGATCTACTGCGTTCCTTTACTAATAATAATTGTGTTATCAGTAATTGCTGGCTATCAGATACCGAATATAAAATTCAAGCCGAGCGATGATGGCTATCATTTATATATACCAGGTCGCTTAAAAATCGAGAAAACCCCTGAAATCGAAATTAAAACGAATGCATTTTACAGATGATCCTAATATGATGAAGTCAGTCAACTATATCATGGAAGTTAATAAAAAGTGTCCGTCATTTAAGAACTACTTGGTTGAGCCGAGCAATGGGAAATGGATATTGAAAGAAACTGTGCATAAGGGTGACAATATTGAAGTCTACCTATTTGTTGAAGTTGATAGCGGTACATTGAAAAAATACGCGAAAATACATATAAACGACCGCACCAATTCTGCTGCCCGCGCCGTCGTAGAAATCTCCCGAGCCACTGTCGTCGCTCCACGATGGTTCGTCTGCCGTGTCCTGGCCACGCCAGCTGCCACCATTCTCGGCACTGCCGTCTACCCGCCTAGAGCGGGCGTCGTTGGCGCTCCCCTCGAACATATTTGCCGGCACCGCTAGCGCTCCTACGTCGATGCCATGGCTGGTTCTGCCAGTGCGCATATCGCACGGCTTCATCAAGACCCCGTCCACCTTGACCGCCGAGAGCTGTGCGCCATCCGCCAGCCGTATGATGCCGGGCCGTCCTGGCATAGGCGGCAACAGGCCGCTCCTCTCATTCTCCAATGCCGCCACTTTTCCCGCCGACGACAACTCGCTGCCATCCACCAGTACGACGTCTGCCAGTTCCGGCACCACCTCCATCGGTGACAGCGAGTCCAATACTACTACTACCTACTGCCGATGCAGCCATTCTTGATGAGTTCATCAACTTCCTGGTTGATGATCTCCATCATAGCCGGGTTCCGAGGAAAAACGAGCTGCTTGATGGGTCGCTCGTCCTTCATAACAATGCGATGGGTGGCGATGTTTGACACCCCGGTCATTGTTTCCAACGGCGCAAGTTCTTCTTGCAGGAACTCTTCGATCAGCTGCGGCTCTTCCTTGGATTGGTTCCCCTCAAAGCGACATGCGGATCTAATCCTCCGCATCCATGCCGATCCTCTTCCGGGACGTCACACTCGGGTCGCTCGTTTAACGGCCCGGGGCAGCAACGTCTTGTCAGCATCCCGTGCTTCCCACAATTCCAAAAAAAAGTCAATGTGGGGGTTTTCACACTAACGGCCGTGTCCGTTTCTCCCGCAACGTCGTCAAGCACGCTTGGGGTCGATAGCGAATTCGTCATCGGGAATTATTTCTCGACAACGCTCCACCGGTCTTGGAAGTACGTCGCGCGGCTGAGATCTCGAGCTCACTTCTGCTTCCAGCTCTTCCAAGTACTCGACCCGTCGCATCAATTCTCGCACTGTCCGAAAATCGTCCCTACGGACATGCTTCCACACTGCGAGTCAGCTGTTCCGATAGACCCGTGCTAACCGTTGCTCCTCGCTCAAGTCGAGGTTGATGAGACATCTCTCGGATGGCGAGGACAAAAACCTTGAACCGCTCATTTTCGTACAGCCGATGGTTCCTAACCGTTTCCTCCATCTGCTCTCCGTAGCGGGCAGTGACGAAAAAATTGAGGAAATCCTGCACGAAATCGACCCATGTTGTCCAAGTGGTCTTCAAACCCCTAAACCAGCTCAATGCCCGTCCCTGTGGGAACTTCGGCATGAGACGGGGCAAGAAATCACACGGAAAGTGGTATCCTTCGGCCAATTCCTCCAGCGTCTCCAAGAAACACAGCAAGTCACTGAGCCCGTCGAAGTGGATATGCCACTTCCGAGCTTGGTCCATTATCTAACCCGTAACTATGCCCTCGGTCCTGGGGAGCATCGGGGGCACCACCTTTTCGGCTGCCGGTTCCAGCTCGCGGTTCCCTTAGCTTGCCAAACTCATCAGTTCTATCTCATCTATGGACTTGGGCTCCGTATCTCATTTGATCAAATTAGATCCGTCGCGCCAAAAACAACAACACATAATGCATTGATATGACGTTCCATCCTGCTGACGCTGGTGTCAGTGACGATGTTCATGTCAAATACCGGCTAATGTTGTTGCCACGCCCACGCCTAAAGTCACAAAACTGAGCGTCATAAAACGCAACAACAACAAGCACAGTCGCTGTCTGCACCTCAGTGGTTGCTTCCAAGTTGTTTTAACGTTGCTTCTCTTGAATCTATTGACATACTTATTTGTGACTTTTACTATTATTTCGCTCAAATTGCCCTGTATTGCTGGAAAATTATATTCACCACCCACCGTTAAGCCTAGCACAATGTAGAACTGCAAAGAGGTAAAAGTTTTGCAGTTATTAGCTACGAACCTAACTTAAAATGCATATACTTACGTCTTCTTCGTTGAAGCTTTTATAAGCTCTAGTATCGATTCAGCCGAAATTCGCACCATCAACTTCAAAAGAGATCCTATTCCTCTGCCAATTAATTCCATAAACGTGATATTCATCACCATACATTTTTTCTGCACTAACGATTCGCTCAATATGATCACAAACTACAGGATTATGCCAGTTAAAAATTTCGCCAAATAATGTCTGACCGCCCATTTGCTTTTGCGTTTTTTTCGATTTCAGATACCTGTTGCCACGCGCGCCAATGCGTATTTGATTTACAATCTCGTCTTCGGTGTAATTTGACATTGGTTGCAATAAAATATCTGTGGCATATGCATAAATAAGAACCAAAGACATGAAGTTTCAAAGTACTAACAACTTACATGGAAACAGAAAGTCGCCTTTTGGCAAATGGGCACGGATTACCATTCGAAAATATTTGCCATACACTTTCTCCTTCATATGGATTTTAGCACTAAATGCCGGTGGATGGACAAAGTTGCGTTGTTTTTTCGCATTGTAGTCACACTCTTCATTTCTTGCGCTTTTGCGCCGACTTGTACATCTGTAAACGTTCCAATTAGCACATTTTAATAACCGTTTAGCACTTGATCTCAGTTTTTTTTACCTGTCGTTCAGTTCAACTGGGCTATTCAATTTGTTCCAAGTTGCATTCAAAACTAAATTACCTTTGTCAATGTAACAGTTCTCGGGTTGGTTGTCATAAGCGACAAATTCAGAAGGCTTGCTAAGCACCATCGAACGTATCTCATGTGTCCACACTGACATGTTCAATTTGTTTTTATTGAAGGTCTCCTCAAATAGCAAATCGCCGGCACATTTTGCATTTTTACCTAAGAATGTCGTCTCAGTTGGCAAACACCATTCCTTGGCATTTAAAATGTTTGGCATTTCAGCGCTTTTCACAAACTCGCTTTTACCACTGTCGTTTATATGTATTTTCGCGTATTTTTTCAATGTACCGCTAACAACTTCAACAAATAGGTAGACTTCAATATTGTCACCCTTATGCACAGTTTCTTTCAATATCCATTTCCCATTGCTCGGCTCAACCAAGTAGTTCTTAAATGACGGACACTTTTTATTAACTTCCATGATATAGTTGACTGACTTCATCATATTAGGATCATCTGTAAAATGCATTCGTTTTAATTTCGATTTCAGGTGTTTTCTCGATTTTTAAGCGACCTGGTATATATATATGATAGCCATCACCGCTCGGCTTGAATTTTATATTCGGTATCTGATAGCCAGCAATCACTGATAACACAATTATTATTAGTAAAGGAACGCAGTAGATCGACATTATTGGTTGAAGGCGCGAATTATACTGATTTTGTGAAAGGCGTACTCGTTTGAGCAGATCATGCTCTGAGCAATTTCGTGCTGATAAGCATACATACTTCCTCAGAATTTAATCAAATCTGTTATTTCGTTTTAATAAGTTCAATGATTCCGTGTAAATCAATATTGATTTGTTTGTTTTTTAAACATTTATCATTACGTCGATGTCTGGAACGTGTCACTGACCACCATGCGTGCAGGGTATTATATTGTAGAGTATACTCGACTATGCTGTCACTACTTATTTGCTATGCTTACGAACAGGCAAGTTATTTTGTATTTTATATTATTTTTTTTTTTGGGAAATAATAATTATTTTTTTTTTTCGTTTGTTATTTATCTTAAAATAAACGGGAAGTGGCGCATTAAATTATAAATTATTATGCTTATTTTTTTGGGTTTTAATTTGGCAAAAAAAGAAAATGTTATTAAGTCTTTGCTAACAAAGCGCAACAAAGTTATGCATTTAATGATTAAATGCACGAAAGCAAAAGAAAATTTAAAGCAATAAATACGTAAAACAAAAGTTGCCCAAAAATGAAAGGTTGTGAGCGTTTGTTGGTTTGTTGGATTGTCGAATTGTTTAACATTCAACATTTCACTCGCTTTTATTTGAAGGCATTAAATTTAATTAAAAACAGACTGTGCACAGAATCAAAGTCAAATGGTCAAATGGTTAAACATTTATTTGCATCATTTATCATGCCACATTTCAGCAAATGAGGCACAAAAACAAAACGAAAAAATAAAAGGCGTAACAAAAGTAATGCAAAGTGAAAAAAAAAAACATAGTTACGCATATTTTTTCAATGAATTAACACTGAAGGTCGCACAAAAGCGCCACAGGCACATTTTTTTATTATTATTTGTTTAATTTAACTTTTTTCTTTTTTGTGTTGATATTTTTTCGTTTCTAAATTCCTCCAACTTAGCAATTGTTGCAACAAATCATAGTCAAAACATGCGGCGCTAAAAAAACAATTCAATTGAGATCAGTTTTGTTTAAGCTATGAGGTCATGCAACAATTCAAGTCTGCTCGAAATATAAATTTTTTTTAATTTTTTATAATAAACAACAGAAGGTTATTTCGTATTTCTGATGAAGTGTGCAACGCACAAAAGAAAGCATCTTGTATTTTTTAAGCAGCTTAATGCGACAAGTTATGACAACCATGTCGTTCCATACGTCAAGCCATTTTAACCAATACATGCACTTAAGTAACATAGAGCTACACAGAACATACAACAGTCTACCACTCACACAATAAACGCGAGATGCGCTTAAACCCGGACTAGGCTGATATGCTGACCGAGCTTATGCAACATAGGAATACATGGGGGTTTTTGTATCGTTTCTATTTTTGAAAACCAAATTATAATTTATTGTTTGTTGTTCGGAATGATCTATCAGAGTTTTACTAGAAACCGAATCATCTATACATAGTATAGGAGTTTCGATGCCTTCGACATTTTCAGTCTCAGCACTTGGCGTAGTCTCAAAACATCGCACTGTCTCAACACGTCGCAGTCTTATTACACGGCACAGTCTCAACACATGGCACAGTCTTATTACACGGCACAGTCTCAACACGTCGCACAGTCTCAGCACTTGGCGTAGTCTCAACACATGGCACAGTCTTTTTACACGGCACAGTCTCAACACGTCGCACAGTCTCAGCACTTGGCGTAGTCTCAACACATGGCACAGTCTCATCACATGGCACAGTCTTATTACACGGCACAGTCTCATCACATGGCACAGTCTCATTACATGCCACAGTCTCAGCACATGCCACAGTCTCAGCACATGGCACAGTCTTATCACATGGTACAGTCTCATCACATGGCGCAGTCTTATTACATGGCACAGTCTCTTTACAAGGCACGGTCTCAACAAATGGCAAAGGTTGGCTAATATCTGATTTTAGTTTTGCAATATGTTCGTATGGCTTGGCTTGTAGTATTTCAATATAATGAAGGAATGCATCAAAACTGAAATCATGTAGACAGGGATAATTATTCACTGCCAAATGATATGGACAAGTCTCATCATAGATCCAAGGGCGTTGCAGCCACATCTTTACATTATGATACCCACATACTATTTCCAATGTTTGCATATTGTGGTATTCTACACGTAACACATTAAATGTCATACCCATTTGACAAAAATGTTTTAATGATCTCATTGTAATGAATTTTTTGAATGCATAATTATTGTCTGCGAAGTCCGATGGAAGCTCAGTAGCAAAACATGATTCCAATTCGCAAAGAAACTGTGATGGTAGATAACCAAAACGTACCAATGACATCAGTCTTGCCAAATGTGCTGAGCGTTTAGCGGAATCGAAATTGATCCAATGTAGAATTGCATAGAATATCTCACATTCCGAGTTGACAGCACATGTATCTGAGCGAATGACGGCAGCCAATTCGTCAATGCTAAGATACCCAAAAACTGGTGAGCCAACAAGCGTAAGAAAATAACGTTGTACGCGACTGAGCATCAAGCGACGTGCTCCTTTCAATTGCCTATAGTAACGTGCCTTTTGAAATGTGTAGTAAGCAATGTTATCAGTAAAGTAGTCACTCATTTAGGATTGAATAGCAATGTTCTTCGAGCTCTTCAATCTCAAGCCACTTGGCTGCTTGCAACAACTCGACAATGTATTCAGAGTCAATTGTGTAATCTGATGAACACATCCATTCGTAGGCCACGGTAAAGCCAATTGGCGGCACATTATAAGGCGAAAATTGAAATGTTCCACAAGCTCCGTACTTTGCACAATACTTAGAATAGATTTTCAATAATATCGAATGACATTGAAAATTGTGCTCACCGATTGTGACAGTCGAATCGGTATCCTCATTTGTTCGCAGGCGATCCTCCCAAAGCTTTCTCATATCGCCATGTTCTTTCGACTCTATTTCGATATTAAAATCGATTTTCGCCACTTTCTCGAGTTTATAACCAGAACTGCTTGACAATCTGGGCGCATTCGAAGACTTTGATGATACAAGCAAGGTTAGTACATCACCTTCTGACTCAGGCAGTTCTGCCATTGTACACGTATGACAGAAGTGCAAGAAAAGTGAGAATACTTATAATTGATCATGAATTATGATAGATTAATAATTTTTGAACAAAAGTTTACTGCTAATTTAGTATTGTTGTATTGACATGAAATAATTGATCATGAAATATGATAGATTAATGATGTTTAAACAAAAGTCTACTGCTAATTTAGTATTGTATAACATTTGATGCTCTAAAGAATAATGAGTTTTGTTTCCATCCTTAGAGCATCCATGCCTCCATCTAATCCTCCGCATCCATGCCGATCCTCTTCCGGGACGTCACACTCGGGTCGCTCGTTTAACGGCCCGGGGCAGCAACGTCTTGTCAGCATGCCGTGCTTCCCACAATTCCAAAAAAAAGTCAATGTGGGGGTTTTCACACTAACGGCCGTGTCCGTTTCTCCCGCAACGTCGTCAAGCACGCTTGGGGTCGATAGCGAATTCGTCATCGGGAATTATTTCTCGACAACGCTCCACCGGTCTTGGAAGTACGTCGCGCGGCTGAGATCTCGAGCTCACTTCTGCTTCCAGCTCTTCCAAGTACTCGACCCGTCGCATCAATTCTCGCACTGTCCGAAAATCGTCCCTACGGACATGCTTCCACACTGCGAGTCAGCTGTTCCGATAGACCCGTGCTAACCGTTGCTCCTCGCTCAAGTCGAGGTTGATGAGACATCTCTCGGATGGCGAGGACAAAAACCTTGAACCGCTCATTTTCGTACAGCCGATGGTTCCTAACCGTTTCCTCCATCTGCTCTCCGTAGCGGGCAGTGACGAAAAAATTGAGGAAATCCTGCACGAAATCGACCCATGTTGTCCAAGTGGTCTTCAAACCCCTAAACCAGCTCAATGCCCGTCCCTGTAGAAACTCCGGCATGAGACGGGGCAAGAAATCACACGGAAAGTGGTATCCTTCGGCCAATTCCTCCAGCGTCTCCAAGAAACACAGCAAGTCACTGAGCCCGTCGAAGTGGATATGCCACTTCCGAGCTTGGTCCATTATCTAACCCGTAACTATGCCCTCGGTCCTGGGGAGCATCGGGGGCACCACCTTTTCGGCTGCCGGTTCCAGCTCGCGGTTCCCTTAGCTTGCCAAACTCATCAGTTCTATCTCATCTATGGACTTGGGCTCCGTATCTCATTTGATCAAATTAGATCCGTCGCGCCAAAAACAACAACACATAATGCATTGATATGACGTTCCATCCTGCTGACGCTGGTGTCAGTGACGATGTTCATGTCAAATACCGGCTAATGTTGTTGCCACGCCCACGCCTAAAGTCACAAAACTGAGCGTCATAAAACGCAACAACAACAAGCACAGTCGCTGTCTGCACCTCAGTGGTTGCTTCCAAGTTGTTTTAACGTTGCTTCTCTTGAATCTATTGACATACTTATTTGTGACTTTTACTATTATTTCGCTCAAATTGCCCTGTATTGCTGGAAAATTATATTCACCACCCACCGTTAAGCCTAGCACAATGTAGAACTGCAAAGAGGTAAAAGTTTTGCAGTTATTAGCTACGAACCTAACTTAAAATGCATATACTTACGTCTTCTTCGTTGAAGCTTTTATAAGCTCTAGTATCGATTCAGCCGAAATTCGCACCATCAACTTCAAAAGAGATCCTATTCCTCTGCCAATTAATTCCATAAACGTGATATTCATCACCATACATTTTTTCTGCACTAACGATTCGCTCAATATGATCACAAACTACAGGATTATGCCAGTTAAAAATTTCGCCAAATAATGTCTGACCGCCCATTTGCTTTTGCGTTTTTTTCGATTTCAGATACCTGTTGCCACGCGCGCCAATGCGTATTTGATTTACAATCTCGTCTTCGGTGTAATTTGACATTGGTTGCAATAAAATATCTGTGGCATATGCATAAATAAGAACCAAAGACATGAAGTTTCAAAGTACTAACAACTTACATGGAAACAGAAAGTCGCCTTTTGGCAAATGGGCACGGATTACCATTCGAAAATATTTGCCATACACTTTCTCCTTCATATGGATTTTAGCACTAAATGCCGGTGGATGGACAAAGTTGCGTTGTTTTTCGCATTGTAGTCACACTCTTCATTTCTTGCGCTTTTGCGCCGACTTGTACATCTGTAAACGTTCCAATTAGCACATTTTAATAAGCGTTTAGCACTTGATCTCAGTTTTTTTTACCTGTCGTTCAGTTCAACTGGGCTATTCAATTTGTTCCAAGTTGCATTCAAAACTAAATTACCTTTGTCAATGTAACAGTTCTCGGGTTGGTTGTCATAAGCGACAAATTCAGAAGGCTTGCTAAGCACCATCGAACGTATCTCATGTGTCCACACTGACATGTTTAATTTGTTTTTATTGAAGGTCTCCTCAAATAGCAAATCGCCGGCACATTTTGCATTTTTACCTAAGAATGTCGTCTCAGTTGGCAAACACCATTCCTTGGCATTTAAAATGTTTGGCATTTCAGCGCTTTTCACAAACTCGCTTTTACCACTGTCGTTTATATGTATTTTCGCGTATTTTTTCAATGTACCGCTAACAACTTCAACAAATAGGTAGACTTCAATATTGTCACCCTTATGCACAGTTTCTTTCAATATCCATTTCCCATTGCTCGGCTCAACCAAGTAGTTCTTAAATGACGGACACTTTTTATTAACTTCCATGATATAGTTGACTGACTTCATCATATTAGGATCATCTGTAAAATGCATTCGTTTTAATTTCGATTTCAGGGGTTTTCTCGATTTTTAAGCGACCTGGTATATATAAATGATAGCCATCACCGCTCGGCTTGAATTTTATATTCGGTATCTGATAGCCAGCAATTACTGATAACACAATTATTATTAGTAAAGGAACGCAGTAGATCGACATTATTGGTTGAAGGCGCGAATTATACTGATTTTGTGAAAGGCGTACTCGTTTGAGCAGATCATGCTCTGAGCAATTTCGTGCTGATAAGCATACTTCCTCAGAATTTAATCAAATCTGTTATTTCGTTTAATTAAGTTCAATGATTCCATGTAAATCAATATTGATTTGTTTGTTTTTTAAACATTTATCATTACGTCGATGTCTGGAACGTGTCACTGACCACCATGCGTGCAGGGTATTATATTGTAGAGTATACTCGACTATGCTGTCACTACTTATTTGCTATGATTACGAACAGACAAGTTATTTTGTATTTTATATTATTTTTTTTTTTTTGGGAAATAATAATTATTTTTTTTCGTTTGTTATTTATCTTAAAATAAACGGGAAGTGGCGCATTAAATTATAAATTATTATGCTTATTTTTTTGGGTTTTAATTTGGCAAAAAAAAGAAAATGTTATTAAGTCTTTGCTAACAAAGCGCAACAAAGTTATGCATTTAATGATTAAATGCACGAAAGCAAAAGAAAATTTAAAGCAATAAATACGTAAAACAAAAGTTGTCCAAAAATGAAAGGTTGTGAGCGTTTGTTGGTTTGTTGGATTGTCGAATTGTTTAACATGCAACATTTCACTCGCTTTTATTTGAAGGCATTAAATTTAATTAAAAACAGACTGTGCACAGAATCAAAGTCAAATGGTCAAATGGTTAAACATTTATTTTCATCATTTATCATGCCACATTTCAGCAAATGAGGCACAAAAAAAAAAAAAAACGAAAAAAAAAGGCGTAACAAAAGTAATGCAAAGTGAAAAAAAAAAACATAGTTACGCATATTTTTTCAATGAATTAACACTGAAGGTCGCACAAAAGCGCCACAGGCACATTTTTTTATTATTATTTGTTTAATTTAACTTTTTTCTTTTTTGTGTTGATATTTTTTCGTTTCTAAATTCCTCCAACTTAGCAATTGTTGCAACAAATCATAGTCAAAACATGCGGCGCTAAAAAAACAATTCAATTGAGATCGGTTTTGTTTAAGCTATGAGGTCATGCAACAATTCAAGTCTGCTCGAAATATAAATTTTTTTTAATTTTTTATAATAAACAACAGAAGGTTATTTCGTATTTCTGATGAAGTTTGCAACGCACAAAAGAAAGCATCTTGTATTTTTTAAGCAGCTTAATGCGACAAGTTATGACAACCATGTCGTTCCATACGTCAAGCCATTTTAACCAATACATGCACTTAACTAAACATAGAGCCACACAGAACATACAACAGTCTACCACTCGCACTCTAAACGCGACATGCGCTTAAGCCCGGACTAGGCTGATATGCTGACCGAGCTTATGCAACATAGGAATACATGGGGGTTTTTTGTATCGTTTCTATTTTTGAAAACCAAAATTATAATTTATTGTTTGTTGTTCGGAATGATCTATCAGAGTTTTACTAGAAACCGAATCATCTACACATAGTTGAGGAGTTTCGATGCCCTCGACATTTTCAGTCTCAGCATTTGGCACAGTCTCATCACATGGCACAGTCTCAACACGTCGCACAGTCTCAGCACTTGGCGTAGTCTCAACACATGGCACAGTCTCAGCACTTGGCACAGTCTCATCACATGCCACAGTCTTATTACACGGCACAGTCTCAGCATTTGGCACAGTCTTAACACGTCGCACAGTCTCAACACGTCGCACAGTCTCAGCACTTGGCGTAGTCTCAACACATGGCACAGTCTCAACACATGGCACAGTCTCATTACATGGCACAGCTTTATCACATGGCACAGTCTCATCACATGGCGCAGTCTTACTACATGGCACAGTCTCTTTACATGGCACGGTCTCAACAAATGGCAAAGGTTGGCTAATATCTGATTTTAGTTTTGCAATATGTTCGTGTGGCTTGGCTTGTAGTATTTCAATATAATGAAGGAATGCATCAAAACTGAAATCATGTAGACAGGGATAATTATTCACTGCCAAATGATATGGACAAGTCTCATCATAGATCCAAGGGCGTTGCAGCCACATCTTTACATTATGATACCCACATACTATTTCCAATGTTTGCATATTGTGGTATTGTACACGTAACACATTAAATGTCATACCCATTTGACAAAAATGTTTTAATGATCTCATTGTAATGAATTTTTTGAATGCATAATTATTGTCAGCGAAGTCCGATGGAAGTTCAGTAGCAAAACATGATTCCAATTCGCAAAGAAACTGTGATGGTAAATAACCAAAACGTACCAATGACATCAGTCTTGCCAAATGTGCTGAGCGTTTAGCGGGATCGAAATTGATCCAATGTAGAATTGCATAGAATATCTCACATTCCGAGTTGACAGCACATGTATCTGAGCGAATGACGGCAGCCAATTCCTCAATGCTAAGATACCCAAAAACTGGTGAGCCAACAAGCGTAAGAAAATAACGTTGTACGCGACTGAGCATCAAGCGACGTGCTCCTTTCAATTGCCTATAGTAACGTGCCTTTTGAAATGTGTAGTAAGCAATGTTATCAGTAAAGTAGTCATCATTTAGGATTGAATAGCAATGTTCTTCGAGCTCTTCAATCTCAAGCCACTTGGCTGCTTGCAACAACTCGACAATGTATTCAGAGTCAATTGTGTAATCTGATGAACACATCCATTCGTAGGCCACGGTAAAGCCAATTGGCGGCACATTATAAGGCGAAAATTGAAATGTTCCACAAGCTCCGTACTTTGCACAATACTTAGAATAGATTTTCAATAATATCGAATGACATTGAAAATTGTGCTCACCGATTGTGACAGTCGAATCGGTATCCTCATTTGTTCGCAGGCGATCCTCCCAAAGCTTTCTCATATCGCCATGTTCTTTCGACTCTATTTCGATATTAAAATCGATTTTCGCCACTTTCTCGAGTTTATAACCAGAACTGCTTGACAATCTGGGCGCATTCGAAGACTTTGATGATACAAGCAAGGTTAGTACATCACCTTCTGACTCAGGCAGTTCTGCCATTGTACACGTATGACAGAAGTGCAAGAAAAGTGAGAATACTTATAATTGATCATGAATTATGATAGATTAATAATTTTTGAACAAAAGTTTACTGCTAATTTAGTATTGTTGTATTGACATGAAATAATTGATCATGAAATATGATAGATTAATGATGTTTAAACAAAAGTCTACTGCTAATTTAGTATTGTATAACATTTGATGCTCTGAAGAATAATGAGTTTTGTTTCCATCCTTAGAGCATCCATGCCTCCATCTAATCCTCCGCATCCATGCCGATCCTCTTCCGGGACGTCACACTCGGGTCGCTCGTTTAACGGCCCGGGGCAGCAACGTCTTGTCAGCATGCCGTGCTTCCCACAATTCCAAAAAAAAGTCAATGTGGGGGTTTTCACACTAACGGCCGTGTCCGTTTCTCCCGCAACGTCGTCAAGCACGCTTGGGGTCGATAGCGAATTCGTCATCGGGAATTATTTCTCGACAACGCTCCACCGGTCTTGGAAGTACGTCGCGCGGCTGAGATCTCGAGCTCACTTCTGCTTCCAGCTCTTCCAAGTACTCGACCCGTCGCATCAATTCTCGCACTGTCCGAAAATCGTCCCTACGGACATGCTTCCACACTGCGAGTCAGCTGTTCCGATAGACCCGTGCTAACCGTTGCTCCTCGCTCAAGTCGAGGTTGATGAGACATCTCTCGGATGGCGAGGACAAAAACCTTGAACCGCTCATTTTCGTACAGCCGATGGTTCCTAACCGTTTCCTCCATCTGCTCTCCGTAGCGGGCAGTGACGAAAAAATTGAGGATATCCTGCACGAAATCGACCCATGTTGTCCAAGTGGTCTTCAAACCCCTAAACCAGCTCAATGCCCGTCCCTGTAGAAACTCCGGCATGAGACGGGGCAAGAAATCACACGGAAAGTGGTATCCTTCGGCCAATTCCTCCAGCGTCTCCAAGAAACACAGCAAGTCACTGAGCCCGTCGAAGTGGATATGCCACTTCCGAGCTTGGTCCATTATCTAACCCGTAACTATGCCCTCGGTCCTGGGGAGCATCGGGGGCACCACCTTTTCGGCTGCCGGTTCCAGCTCGCGGTTCCCTTAGCTTGCCAAACTCATCAGTTCTATCTCATCTATGGACTTGGGCTCCGTATCTCATTTGATCAAATTAGATCCGTCGCGCCAAAAACAACAACACATAATGCATTGATATGACGTTCCATCCTGCTGACGCTGGTGTCAGTGACGATGTTCATGTCAAATACCGGCTAATGTTGTTGCCACGCCCACGCCTAAAGTCACAAAACTGAGCGTCATAAAACGCAACAACAACAAGCACAGTCGCTGTCTGCACCTCAGTGGTTGCTTCCAAGTTGTTTTAACGTTGCTTCTCTTGAATCTATTGACATACTTATTTGTGACTTTTCCTATTATTTCGCTCAAATTGCCCTGTATTGCTGGAAAATTATATTCACCACCCACCGTTAAGCCTAGCACAATGTAGAACTGCAAAGAGGTAAAAGTTTTGCAGTTATTAGCTACGAACCTAACTTAAAATGCATATACTTACGTCTTCTTCGTTGAAGCTTTTATAAGCTCTAGTATCGATCCAGCCGAAATTCGCACCATCAACTTCAAAAGAGATCCTATTCCTCTGCCAATTAATTCCATAAACGTGATATTCATCACCATACATTTTTTCTGCACTAACGATTCGCTCAATATGATCACAAACTACAGGATTATGCCAGTTAAAAATTTCGCCAAATAATGTCTGACCGCCCATTTGCTTTTGCGTTTTTTTCGATTTCAGATACCTGTTGCCACGCGCGCCAATGCGTATTTGATTTACAATCTCGTCTTCGGTGTAATTTGACATTGGTTGCAATAAAATATCTGTGGCAGTTTCAAAGTACTAACAACTTACATGGAAACAGAAAGTCGCCTTTTGGCAAATGGGCACGGATTACCATTCGAAAATATTTGCCATACACTTTCTCCTTCATATGGATTTTAGCACTAAATGCCGGTGGATGGACAAAGTTGCGTTGTTTTTCGCATTGTAGTCACACTCTTCATTTCTTGCGCTTTTGCGCCGACTTGTACATCTGTAAACGTTCCAATTAGCACATTTTAATAAGCGTTTAGCACTTGATCTCAGTTTTTTTTACCTGTCGTTCAGTTCAACTGGGCTATTCAATTTGTTCCAAGTTGCATTCAAAACTAAATTACCTTTGTCAATGTAACAGTTCTCGGGTTGGTTGTCATAAGCGACAAATTCAGAAGGCTTTCTAAGCACCATCGAACGTATCTCATGTGTCCACACTGACATGTTTAATTTGTTTTTATTGAAGGTCTCCTCAAATAGCAAATCGCCGGCACATTTTGCATTTTTACCTAAGAATGTCGTCTCAGTTGGCAAACACCATTCCTTGGCATTTAAAATGTTTGGCATTTCAGCGCTTTTCACAAACTCGCTTTTACCACTGTCGTTTATATGTATTTTCGCGTATTTTTTCAATGTACCGCTATCAACTTCAACAAATAGGTAGACTTCAATATTGTCACCCTTATGCACAGTTTCTTTCAATATCCATTTCCCATTGCTCGGCTCAACCAAGTAGTTCTTAATGACGGACACTTTTTATTAACTTCCATGATATAGTTGACTGACTTCATCATATTAGGATCATCTGTAAAATGCATTCGTTTTAATTTCGATTTAAGGGGTTTTCTCGATTTTTAAGCGACCTGGTATATATAAATGATAGCCATCACCGCTCGGCTTGAATTTTATATTCGGTATCTGATAGCCAGCAATTACTGATAACACAATTATTATTAGTAAAGGAACGCAGTAGATCGACATTATTGGTTGAAGGCGCGAATTATACTGATTTTGTGAAAGGCGTACTCGTTTGAGCAGATCATGCTCTGAGCAATTTCGTGCTGATAAGCATACTTCCTCAGAATTTAATCAAATCTGTTATTTCGTTTAATTAAGTTCAATGATTCCATGTAAATCAATATTGATTTGTTTGTTTTTTAAACATTTATCATTACGTCGATGTCTGGAACGTGTCACTGACCACCATGCGTGCAGGGTATTATATTGTAGAGTATACTCGACTATGCTGTCACTACTTATTTGCTATGATTACGAACAGACAAGTTATTTTGTATTTTATATTATTTTTTTTTTTTGGGAAATAATAATTATTTTTTTTCGTTTGTTATTTATCTTAAAATAAACGGGAAGTGGCGCATTAAATTATAAATTATTATGCTTATTTTTTTGGGTTTTAATTTGGCAAAAAAAAGAAAATGTTATTAAGTCTTTGCTAACAAAGCGCAACAAAGTTATGCATTTAATGATTAAATGCACGAAAGCAAACAAAAATTTAAAGCAATAAATACGTAAAACAAAAGTTGTCCAAAAATGAAAGGTTGTGAGCGTTTGTTGGTTTGTTGGATTGTCGAATTGTTTAACATGCAACATTTCACTCGCTTTTATTTGAAGGCATTAAATTTAATTAAAAACAGACTGTGCACATAATCAAAGTCAAATGGTCAAATGGTTAAACATTTATTTTCATCATTTATCATGCCACATTTCAGCAAATGAGGCACAAAAAAAAAAAAAAACGAAAAAAAAAGGCGTAACAAAAGTAATGCAAAGTGAAAAAAAAAAACATAGTTACGCATATTTTTTCAATGAATTAACACTGAAGGTCGCACAAAAGCGCCACAGGCACATTTTTTTATTATTATTTGTTTAATTTAACTTTTTTCTTTTTTGTGTTGATATTTTTTCGTTTCTAAATTCCTCCAACTTAGCAATTGTTGCAACAAATCATAGTCAAAACATGCGGCGCTAAAAAAACAATTCAATTGAGATCGGTTTTGTTTAAGCTATGAGGTCATGCAACAATTCAAGTCTGCTCGAAATATAAATTTTTTTTAATTTTTTATAATAAACAACAGAAGGTTATTTCGTATTTCTGATGAAGTTTGCAACGCACAAAAGAAAGCATCTTGTATTTTTTAAGCAGCTTAATGCGACAAGTTATGACAACCATGTCGTTCCATACGTCAAGCCATTTTAACCAATACATGCACTTAACTAAACATAGAGCCACACAGAACATACAACAGTCTACCACTCGCACTCTAAACGCGACATGCGCTTAAGCCCGGACTAGGCTGATATGCTGACCGAGCTTATGCAACATAGGAATACATGGGGGTTTTTTGTATCGTTTCTATTTTTGAAAACCAAAATTATAATTTATTGTTTGTTGTTCGGAATGATCTATCAGAGTTTTACTAGAAACCGAATCATCTACACATAGTTGAGGAGTTTCGATGCCCTCGACATTTTCAGTCTCAGCATTTGGCACAGTCTCATCACATGGCACAGTCTCAACACGTCGCACAGTCTCAGCACTTGGCGTAGTCTCAACACATGGCACAGTCTCAGCACTTGGCACAGTCTCATCACATGCCACAGTCTTATTACACGGCACAGTCTCAGCATTTGGCACAGTCTTAACACGTCGCACAGTCTCAACACGTCGCACAGTCTCAGCACTTGGCGTAGTCTCAACACATGGCACAGTCTCAACACATGGCACAGTCTCATTACATGGCACAGCTTTATCACATGGCACAGTCTCATCACATGGCGCAGTCTTACTACATGGCACAGTCTCTTTACATGGCACGGTCTCAACAAATGGCAAAGGTTGGCTAATATCTGATTTTAGTTTTGCAATATGTTCGTGTGGCTTGGCTTGTAGTATTTCAATATAATGAAGGAATGCATCAAAACTGAAATCATGTAGACAGGGATAATTATTCACTGCCAAATGATATGGACAAGTCTCATCATAGATCCAAGGGCGTTGCAGCCACATCTTTACATTATGATACCCACATACTATTTCCAATGTTTGCATATTGTGGTATTGTACACGTAACACATTAAATGTCATACCCATTTGACAAAAATGTTTTAATGATCTCATTGTAATGAATTTTTTGAATGCATAATTATTGTCAGCGAAGTCCGATGGAAGTTCAGTAGCAAAACATGATTCCAATTCGCAAAGAAACTGTGATGGTAAATAACCAAAACGTACCAATGACATCAGTCTTGCCAAATGTGCTGAGCGTTTAGCGGGATCGAAATTGATCCAATGTAGAATTGCATAGAATATCTCACATTCCGAGTTGACAGCACATGTATCTGAGCGAATGACGGCAGCCAATTCCTCAATGCTAAGATACCCAAAAACTGGTGAGCCAACAAGCGTAAGAAAATAACGTTGTACGCGACTGAGCATCAAGCGACGTGCTCCTTTCAATTGCCTATAGTAACGTGCCTTTTGAAATGTGTAGTAAGCAATGTTATCAGTAAAGTAGTCATCATTTAGGATTGAATAGCAATGTTCTTCGAGCTCTTCAATCTCAAGCCACTTGGCTGCTTGCAACAACTCGACAATGTATTCAGAGTCAATTGTGTAATCTGATGAACACATCCATTCGTAGGCCACGGTAAAGCCAATTGGCGGCACATTATAAGGCGAAAATTGAAATGTTCCACAAGCTCCGTACTTTGCACAATACTTAGAATAGATTTTCAATAATATCGAATGACATTGAAAATTGTGCTCACCGATTGTGACAGTCGAATCGGTATCCTCATTTGTTCGCAGGCGATCCTCCCAAAGCTTTCTCATATCGCCATGTTCTTTCGACTCTATTTCGATATTAAAATCGATTTTCGCCACTTTCTCGAGTTTATAACCAGAACTGCTTGACAATCTGGGCGCATTCGAAGACTTTGATGATACAAGCAAGGTTAGTACATCACCTTCTGACTCAGGCAGTTCTGCCATTGTACACGTATGACAGAAGTGCAAGAAAAGTGAGAATACTTATAATTGATCATGAATTATGATAGATTAATAATTTTTGAACAAAAGTTTACTGCTAATTTAGTATTGTTGTATTGACATGAAATAATTGATCATGAAATATGATAGATTAATGATGTTTAAACAAAAGTCTACTGCTAATTTAGTATTGTATAACATTTGATGCTCTGAAGAATAATGAGTTTTGTTTCCATCCTTAGAGCATCCATGCCTCCATCTAATCCTCCGCATCCATGCCGATCCTCTTCCGGGACGTCACACTCGGGTCGCTCGTTTAACGGCCCGGGGCAGCAACGTCTTGTCAGCATGCCGTGCTTCCCACAATTCCAAAAAAAAGTCAATGTGGGGGTTTTCACACTAACGGCCGTGTCCGTTTCTCCCGCAACGTCGTCAAGCACGCTTGGGGTCGATAGCGAATTCGTCATCGGGAATTATTTCTCGACAACGCTCCACCGGTCTTGGAAGTACGTCGCGCGGCTGAGATCTCGAGCTCACTTCTGCTTCCAGCTCTTCCAAGTACTCGACCCGTCGCATCAATTCTCGCACTGTCCGAAAATCGTCCCTACGGACATGCTTCCACACTGCGAGTCAGCTGTTCCGATAGACCCGTGCTAACCGTTGCTCCTCGCTCAAGTCGAGGTTGATGAGACATCTCTCGGATGGCGAGGACAAAAACCTTGAACCGCTCATTTTCGTACAGCCGATGGTTCCTAACCGTTTCCTCCATCTGCTCTCCGTAGCGGGCAGTGACGAAAAAATTGAGGATATCCTGCACGAAATCGACCCATGTTGTCCAAGTGGTCTTCAAACCCCTAAACCAGCTCAATGCCCG